>JAGFMF010011596.1:645224-891884 GCA_019455555.1 Galemys pyrenaicus | reverse complement strand
AAGGGAGGAACCATCTGGTATTTTTCTTTTGCCTTCTGACTTACTTCGCTAAGCATAATCCCCTCCAGATCCATCCATGTTCCCATGAATGAGTCTACTACATCAAACTTAAAAGCTTCTGTACAGCAAAGGACACACTAGCCAAAACAAAGTGGATGACCTCATCTTAAGCCATCAAAGTTAACATCCTCTAGACTGAGGCAAAGCAAGCTCATGTGCCTCCTGATGTCATACGCTGAGAAGGATGTGGCATCATTTCTGTAGTATTCCTGCTGACAAAAAATACCTGGGATTCAGTCATGAGAAAACATGAGACCTTCTCCAAGATCGCTGGCCTGTCTCTTCAACAATGTCAAGGTTTAAAAGGACCAAGAAGCCCGGGGCTATAGAGAGCTGGAGTGTTACTACTGTCATCTTTTACAATGACAAGTTAGGAAAATTATGCTTCGTGAGTTTATTGAACCAGTTGAACCAGTATCCATGAAGAGCAAGGCACCATCAAGGACAGAGGAGAAACAAGTTAGACCCAACTGCACACCAGTGAGAACAGTTCAACTGGGATACGAATTAGCAGAGGTTTTGTGTGGTGAACTCTGGGCCCTGCATAACTGGGCGAGATTGTACACGCTTCCAGATTTCTCTCTACATTCTACCTCAGGTGCACACAACATGGATTTGAGAAAGGATTAAGAAATGTCCTTTGTGGAGAAGCTGGAAGCAGGCATGTAGACTAGGAGCAGCTGAGGAAGGGACACAGATCCTGCTCTGTCTTCCCCATGGGATGAAATCTTGTCATAGAAGTTATGGAACTGCTGAGAAATTCAGCTAGTTCTTTTAAACTGAATTTTGTATTGCAATAAAATAGTATATAGGAAAGTGAACAAATAACAGTTCATATTTATGCATTTTCATAAGACAAACACACCTGTCTATCCACCGTACACATTAAAGAATGTTATGAAAAAAGCCCAGAATCCCTCACCTAACCCCATGCACTGCTCTAGTCACTTCTCCCCAAATAACAATGACCCTGACTTCTAACACCACAGATCAGCTCTGCTCACTTTTGAACTTTATATAAATGAAATTATGCAGTACGGATGTACAGTTAGTTTTAACATGCCAGGAAAATAAAGATAACAGACCATGAAATGAGCTTCAAATGCCAGATCCTTATTAACACTGTCTCTTGGGTCAGGTGGTTTTGGACAATCAGCCAAAGACATCTAGTGATTACCAGAAAAGTGGGCCATATCTGTGTTGAGGGCTGTTTTCAAGCTTAATGATTTGAATTTATAGGAATCCTCATTAGAGAGCACATACCCATTAAAAGTAACTTGAAATGCTTGAGAAAGCTTGATATACTTGCTAATGTTT
Organism: Galemys pyrenaicus; assembly: GCA_019455555.1. Classification (NCBI taxonomy): domain Eukaryota; kingdom Metazoa; phylum Chordata; class Mammalia; order Eulipotyphla; family Talpidae; genus Galemys; species Galemys pyrenaicus. Next base: position 890,507 of record JAGFMF010011596.1, on the reverse strand, counting down.
AGCCCTCGTAAACAGTGAAGAAGAACCGAGGGACTTACTGGAAAGGCACTAAAAAAAAGTTGGTAAATGCAAACTACCAGCATAGGAGAGCCCAGAACTGTCAGGTTGGGAACAGGGATCCTTTAGAGCAGTGTTTTCTAGTCTCAACCTATGACGTCCCCTGTCCACTGGATAGTTTACCTGCGGTGGTTTCCGGTATTGTTTAGGAATATGATAGTGTCGCACTTTCCTGCCTCCTTGAAGCAGCCATGCAACTTGCTTTAACCACTAAAGAGCAAGTAGAGGTAAACAGTGGCATTTCCAGTGGGCAGCTTAAAAGCCCTGTCACAATCCTGTTTCCCTGCTGTAGTAATTATGAAGTAAATGCCATGTGAGTGCCACAAGCAGAGACTACTGCCAAACTATTGCTCATTCACTATAGTGAGAAATAATCTTTATGTGCATTATGGGCTGTTTGTTACTACAGCATGATTGAGCTCAACCTTATGGAGTATTACTTTTTTTGGGTGTGTGTGAGCATTATTTTAGTTTAAAAACCTAATTATGTATATTGCACTACATTTGAGCATTCTTTTTTCTGTCAGTTTTATGAGCTGTAATAGACATATAACCTATTAAGGGGTACAACAAAGTGATTTGATAGATGTATATAGTGCAAATAATGACCACAGTAAGCTACGTGAGCATCCATCACCTCACATAGTTACACTTCTTTGCATGTGATGAGGACTTTCAGCATCTACTCTCTGAGTGACTTGCAAATGAACTTGACTCATTTTCCCCAGGCTCATCACCATCTTCAGCAACCACAAATCTGTTCTATGTTTTTATGAGTTTGACTGTTTTAGAGTCTACATGTAAGACCATACAGTCTTTCTTTCTCTCTGACTAGTTTCACTGAGAACATCCTGTTTCTAACATTCAGCTTGATATTGATAGCTCCTTAACTCTGAACATATTCCAAAGCTTTATATTTTTTTACCTCTCCCCGTGTTTTATATTTTTGATGCTTCATGTTATATCTTTACATTATATGTATTCCTTGATTACTTTAGTTTTTTTATTGCTTTTTTTTTACATGAGAAATTTATTAGATGAGAAATTTCTATCTGTGTTAGCCACTTTCTTTTTTTTTTCATTTTTTTATTAAAAGATTTAAAAATTTACATATACTTGCCATTAATTGTAATCCCCATGTATTCCCCATCACCATCTCACCAGTGCACCATCACCTCAGTCCCTCGTGTTCCCATCTTCCCTCAACCCTCCCCCTCCCCTCCCCACCAGGTGTCCCCAGTCATTTAATCTTTATGCTTGCTTGGGCCTCCCTTGTGGCGCAGCAGGTTGGGCGCCGCACTATAAAGCATCCACGGCACAGCAATGCGAGTTCGATCCCCGGCCAGGGTGGGGACCCACATGGCGCAGCAGACTTCTCCTGTCTCCCCACTGCTCCCCTCAGTAGTGTATTTCTGTTGATCTGCCTGTTCTGCTCCCCACTCTGTGTCTGGTGAATCCTCTCACCTCCCATGACTCTGGCCTGTTCCCCAGCTCTTGTATGCATAAATAAAAATCTAAAAAAAAATCTTCATGCTTGCTTTATAAGTGTTTGATTCACTACTTTTACTGTATAATTATCTTTTCCAGCAAGATTTTCCTCCTTTCATGTGTTTTCTTATTGTCAGTACCATTTCTTTTCAGTTTAAAGAAGTCCTCTTAATGTTTTTTGCAAGGCCAGGTTAATGGTGATAAACTCGTTTAGCTTTTGCTTAGCTGGGAAACTCATAATCTCCCCTTAGATTCTGCAGGTTCACCAAGTAAAGGAGGCTTGGTTGGAAGTTTTTCCCTCTCAGCACTTTGTGTATGTCACGCTACTCTCTTCTGTCCTATCAAGTTTCTGGTGAAAAATCTACCTGGGGTTTCTCTTGTATGTGACTTGCTGGTCTTTAACTTTTCCCATTTTTATTATAATATGTCTAGGTGGGAGCTCTTTGGATTTCTCTTATTTGGAATTTTCCCTGGCCTGGATATTTGATTCCTTCCCCAGATGAGGATAACTTGAGGTCATTATTTCTTCAATACATTTTCTGACCCTTTCTTTCTTCTTCTGGAACCACTATAGCATGAGTATCCCTTCCCTTGATGATATCCTAGAGGTCTCTTAAGGTATTTTTACTTTTAAAATTACTTAAAAAAATAAATAAAATTACTTTTTTCATTTTGCTGTTCTGTTTGGGTGAGTTCTATTGCTTTATCTTCCAGCTCACTTATCTGCTCCTGGTCTCATTCAGTCTGCTGTCAGATTCCTATGCTGTATTTTCCAGTTCTACCACTGTACTCTTCAACTCTGTAACTTCTAGTTGGATCTTTTAAAAAAGTTCCAGTTTGCCCATTCTCCTCCTGTGTTTGGTGAGCATCTTTATAATCATTATTTTGAACTCTTCATCAGGTAGTTTGCCTATGGTTGCTTCTTCAGTCTCTCTCTTTTGGTGTGTGTTCCTCTGTCTCCCCATTTTGCCTGTGCTTATGACTGTGCATTAGTCAACACTGCTACTCTTCTGGTCTTGTAGAAATGGCCTTGTACAGGTGCTGTCCCAGGGAGTCCAGGAGCATAGTTCTTTTAGTCACCTGAGCTAGGTGCCCCAGGTGCACATCCTGTGTGGATTGCACCTACCTTCTGCTATGTCAGCGTGACATGTGGTATGGGCTGTTTGCCTGGCTTTGCCATGCTGCAGCAGGTGGGCACAGTTGAGGCATGGAGCTGTGGTGCACATGGTGGCCAGCTGTGGGCAACTGCCAGGCTATCCTGACTGCGTATGTGCAGCTTCTGGGTGCTGGGCAATGACTCGTGCTGTGTCACAGAAGTGGGTTTTACTCTCAGCAGGGCTCACCCACAGTCTTTACTAGGCTGGGAGAGGGTTCTAAAATGGCATTCCCAGGTGTTGGAATTAGTGAGGTTGCATGAAGTTGCCAAGATGATGCCAGTCAATATTCCTGACCTGGGTATTATCCCCAAGGCTTCCTACCTTGCAGGCAGATGCTGTTGGACTGGTCTGTGGGTTTCTTTCACTTGTGATCTGCAGGCTCTTCAGACTGGGGGTACTGTGCTGGGTCCTTGGGTGGGCAGGTCTGTGTGTGTGCCTGTTAGGGGTGGTTCCCTAGTGTTTTTATGTTCTCCTCAGTGCTTTTCCCACCAGCCCTGAATGACAGGACTCCAAGGCTTGTCTCTTCTGTGCTGAATCAAAGGGTTTGGGTACTTGAATAAAGGTATCGCCTTTCCTGCTCTGCAGAGAAAAATAGTGTGCGTGTGAGCCTAAAGATGAGCTCCATGAGAGCCATGAGTTGCAGCCATCCACTTGGCCCATATTCTTAATTTACACATCAAGATTACTCTAGCACTCCCAGAGACAGTGTGGAAAAATTAAGTGGTGAAAATTACATAACTGACTTTTCATTCAATGAAAATGAAGACCATTCACACCTTCCAGGTGTTGTTTGCACACTTGCAATTGCAAACAACAGTGGCTAATTCTACTCGTCACCTAGCAACAAACTCCCAAGTTATACAAATAAGCAAAATGGATGTGTAAATACAAGATGCAAGAATTCTAAGTATCAGGCAATCAAAATGATTCTTACTAATTTTAAATACCGTAACACATTGTTTGGTAGTAATCTATGCTTTGTCTATTTCATCATCACATCAAATATTTATGTAACTTCACATCTAATTTAATAAATTATACATTTTTCTTTAAAAATTTATTTAAAATAAATCAAATGTCAGTATCACCCTTAAACAGTGAAAAGTAAAATTTATTGTTATGAATTATGAGTACTGCTATATTTTAATTAAATCTTATATTGAATATTTAATGATCACTACTATAATAATCAAATGATTGATTATTAATGATTACATTTTAATTAAATCTTATATTGAATTATTTAATAGTATAATGATCTTAAATAAAGCATCTGTGCAATTTTCCTTTAAAACTATTTACCTCTTACCAGGCAAATGCTTATGTGATTAAAAAAATGTCCTAGGGAGTTTTAAAGATTGTTATATTTTTATTAAAGAGGCCTACAAGTCAAGTAAGGTTTGCAAACAGTGTTTCAGGAAAGTTTTCACCATTTTTATGACTATATTTCTAGAGTAGAAAATTCAATTAAATCAATTATATAATATTAATCCCTACTAATAATTACAGAACCATTTATTGGTGAACAAGTAACTTGAACTTTCCATTTTACTCCTCCTCGCTACATTCACTTTAAATGTTCTTCTTTTTAACTATTTATTTTTTCACATCGTTGTTCATTTTGTGCAATACTTGGCTTCTCCCCTCAGCTGCAGACCCCACAGTTCTCCTGCCACCGGAGCCCCTGATCCATCACCCTAGTCCCTTGTGCGCTTCCCTCTCCTGTTTCAACCCTCTCCCTCCTCTGCTATATGTCTTGGATTATAATTTACCTGCTAGTTTTGTCTTTTTCTTCTGACCCCCTGTTCAGTTTCTCTATAGTCCTCCTACATATGCTTTTATATATACACTTTTTTTTTCATTAAAGAGTTAAAGATGTGTCTGAAGTTAACACTGTGTTTAGTGTACGATTCGGGAAGAATCTTTTATGAACTACTTGCTTCCACTATGCCAGGGTCAGGAGAAAGGAAAGCCAAAAGTATTAATAAGGATGTCAATTTTATGAGAAAAATGAAAGAAGTCAAACATTTTTCATCTGAAGAGAAAGGGGAAAGAAAAGGCAAAGACAGCAGGATGTAGAGTGATTACTATATTATCTTCTAGTATTTTAAGGAGTGAATGAAGATTCATTTTATAAATCCTTCTCTTCTGCAAAGGAGAGTAATCACAATTTCCATTACCTGAGTATCATATATGTGCCAGGGGCCACAGATACATTAGCAAATTTCATTTCACAATAGCTCTCAAATTTGGGTTTCTCATCTCTATTTCATAGGTGGTAAAACTATGATTTGCAGAGAGAGAGACAGAGAGAGAGAAGCAACAGCCAGTGCAGGAGTGGGGTGCAAAACTGTTTAGCATCTCTACCCGAAACCAACGCTTATGCACGTGATATACTGCACGCATGGAGATAAGTCCAGATGAAGGGTTTTGTTGCTGCCCTTCTTGTTCTTGTTTGTTTGTTCTTGAATTTCTGAGCTTCCAGAAGAAAATCTCTGATCTGGGAACGCTCAGGCCAGAGGCAGGCTTAGAATTTGTAATTGCAGCCTTGTTTATGCGGGCAGACTCAGACTGTGTTTACAGAACCTCTTGAGATCACACATCCCTGGAGACCCGGTTCCTCCAGCCCAGGTTTGGTCTTCTGTTTGCCGAGCCCACACTGTGCAGACAGGAGACTTCCTGAGAGTGTACGACTTGCATTTCCGACAGCATCATTATTTTGAAACCAAAACGTGAGGCACACTAACTATTCCCTCTTTACAGGCATGAGAGATTCTGTTACTAGTCATTTCAGTGTGCATGGTGAGAAAGCTTCCTGGCCCTCAGAACACTCCTGCTCGAATTAGCATTCAGTCTGTATGTTCCCACACATGCACATTTCCCTTGGCTATGATCAGTATAGGCCGAGGTCCCCTTGTAACCCACTGTTCTGCAAACGCTACAGCCAAGGTCCTCTCAAAGAGTTGGTGTTGAAGTTGCAAAGAACTGAAGTAATTTGACTTGATGACATCATTTTCCACCTCTGAAAATGCCCTTCATTTGGGTTATGGAAACTAACGCTACCTTGTGGGTTTCCTGTTTCTCCTCGAGATAACTGGGCACACCCTGTGGTCAGAGCCAGGACGGTGGGGAAGTAACAGACTGCACGTGACACGGACGCACTCCCAGAGGAGGTCTTGCTGACAGAGAACAACAGACACCTGCAAGTCCAGAGCGAAGCTAGGCTGGACAGTGGAGAGCATGGCCAGGTGTCTCAACCAAGGACAGATGGTGCCTGCCATCACCCAAATGGTTTGTCAACCATCTTGGCCAGTCTTTATTAAACCTGTCCATGGTCTGGAAGTCCACGTGACATTTTGTCCTTGGGGGCATTTTGAAAACTCCATATGGCCCCTGAAACATAGTGTAAGTCACTGATGGTCTACAGTGAGCTTCAACTATTTTGAGTACCAGAAGGTGCTGTCCTTGACCATGGTTTGATAAATGAAGCTGACTGGTGAGGACAGATTCAAAACACCAGGCTGTGCTCTCTGGTTGTGCTCCCTGCTTCCCATGGACTTACAGAATGAGGGGGTCAAGGTACAGGCCACACCTGTCACCACAGGTAAGTAAACTTACTTGCCTCAACTCCTGGGATCTGCTAACCTGTTCTCCATTTCTCTAATTTTGTCGTTTTCAGGGAGCTGGATAAATGAAATCATGCAGTAGGCAGTCTTGGGGGGGGTTGGCGTATTTTGCTCACCAGAACACTCCAGAGGCCCATCCACGTTGTCTGTTGTGGAAAGCTCCTTCCTGCTTGCACTGCAGCACGCCCTCTAGCCAGCACTTGCAGCTTAGGGGGTACACGCTGCTGCTCTTGACCTTGCTTTTCTCACCAGTAAAATGAGGGAGTTGGGCTCCATGCTCTAAGAATTTCTTCAACTGTAAAATTTTTATCTTATGGGTTCTCCTCTCCCCTTCGATGTCATTTTGTCATTATAAAACACTCCTGTGTCATCCAATCTGCTTCTAGGCTGGACCAGCAAGCCCCACAGTGGTGGGGGCAGGGCAGGAAGTGGGAGGTTGGGAGGCATTGCTGAGCTGAGCTCTGACTACGTTTTGTCCAGGATTTGATACCTATTGAACGACTATTGTAGTTAACTATGGATTGAAGTTACAGCACCTTCCCTTTCTCTAGCTTCAAAGTTAGCTTCATTGTCTGACTTAAGTACCTTGACTTTCGGCCTAGACTGAAAATCTAGTGGGCCTAGTACAAGATTGAGGTTATTACAAAAGGAAACCTGTACAACTGTCTAAATTGTTAAAATTATGCCATTTGCCAGAAGTTGTCAAAATAAAAGCCTACAGCTTTGCAAATCATGTCCCCATTAGTAGTTCATCATTCTGTACGGAGGTATGGGGAGTGCAAGAGAAGCCGGATGCATAATGGAGATCCACATTTACATTCGAGAAGAAGCAAAGCAGCACTAGGTTCCTGATAATCATCCTTCCATCGTTTCTACTGAAAAGTTGGGGACCCTCGCTACGGTGCCTCCCTAGCACTTCCATATTCAGGGAAAGGCAGATGTATAATAACTCAGTCCTGTTTCCCTGTGTTCTTTCTAGAACAAGGTCGCCCACGTACAAACCTGGGACCTGACCCCCCACCTCAAGCTGTTCAGCTGATCACCGGACCTGGGCTGATAATTGTACATCACTAGTCATCTGTGCTTGCACCCCACTTCTCAAGAGACCTTCTTTCTTTTCCATTTACCGAAGACTCCACATGCCATTTATTTTCCTTGAGTCAATTTTCTCAGTTTTCAGGCAAAAATATCTGAGAAGTGATGCCCAACTCTGGCACTGTGACTCCCCAGGACAGCTCCTATTATCTCAAGAGGTGTCACAACATTCTCCCCAAACAAATTCTAATTAATGTGTTAATGTAAAACAGGATTTGGAAAAGAGGGGGGGAGGTAGGTCTCGGAGCTGTCTCAAAACCCAGCAATGACAGAGCCTTCTCTTCCCAGAAGGCTGGGACTCTGGGGAATGACAGTCGAACCTCTCCACCCCCATGGTGACGTCCACACAACCTTTCTGTTTGCAGAGAACAAGTGCCCCGAGAAGATGGGTGGGGGCAGCTCTGTGAGGTGAGAACAGCAAAGTGCTATCAAGGGAGACCAGTTTGAGTTTGAAACAGAACTGCTTACTGAGGGCTGGGTTTGCTTGCACAGTTCAGGCAGGGCTGTCTTTTCAAGTAAGGTGGGCATTCCATGGAATTATCCAGAAAGACATGACTGCTGGTTACTGGGAGACCAAGGCTCTCCAGCAGCCGAATCAATGCTACCTGAGTAAATTTGGGAAAGCAGGTGGTGCCTGTGCACACAGAGATGAGGGCAAGGCAGGGACTGGTTTACTTTTTCTTTCACAGGGACACAGTGGGCCCTCTGTGTCCTGGGCTCCATATCCCTGGGTTCAGCCAACACGAATGGAAAACACATACCGTGGTGTTAGGCCTATGATGGACTGAACAAAGTAGACCTTTTTCCTTGTCATTATTTCCTAAATACAGTATAGGAGCTGCTTACAGAGGGATTCCATTTTGTTAGGAAGTATAAGTAGCCTAGAGATGATTTAACGTATATGGGAAGATATCCGTAGATGATATGCAAACACTATACCATTTTATACAAGGGACTTGAGCATCCTTGGAGACCGATATTCCCCAGGCATCCTGGAACCATCCCTCCCCCACCACCCAATGCCACATTGAATGACTATATTTCAATAATGGACGCTTGTCTTTGCTACTCTTCTATCTTGGCTTCCTGGCCTTACTGTCTAGGTCCTTGTCTCCTGATGACACTGTTAGCTCCTCTTTAGCAGCATATTCAAGAATGTTCCACCACTTTGACAATACATAAGACGAAAAATCACCTTCCCTAGGGTTTTCGGCCATCCTGGAAGTCTTTAGATGGTATATAGATTTCAAGTTACTGTGCGCTCATTTCACCTCTTCTCCAAAGTCCCACTTGGACATGTGCAGTCTCCAACTCTACAAGTCCAAGTGTGGACTCCTGATATTTTTCACCAACACCTTCTTCTAGCTCATCTCAGATACAGTGACTGAATGATTCCAGTTTCTCAGATCAACAATCTCGGTGTTATTGTTGATTGTTTTCCCTCTCGCATCTCACATCTGATCATTCAGCCAATCTAACCTATGGCTGCTACTCTGGCTGGCCCGCCAGCATCTCCTACCAGCTCCCTGCATGGCCTGCAGTAGTCTAACTGACCTCCTTTCTTTGACCCACCGTGGAGTCCCTTCCCACCAGAACGGCCATAGTGATCTTGCAAAATATAAGCAACTTCCCATCCCTGTGCGCTCAAGATTCTCCAGGACGTTGCCATTTCACATGGAATCAAAATCGAGGTTCCTACCATGGCTTACAAGACCTCATGATCTGTGCCAAGCAGCTGATCTGTTTTCTGACTCTTCTCCCTGCGCCCCTCCGCCACTGTGGGTAACGCTGCTCCCTCCACACACCGGCACAGCCCCTGTCTTGTTCCCCGTGCCTGAACATCCTGGACCCAGTGTTCCCAAGGCTTATATGCTACAACACCAGGTCTCATCTGGGGAGGCCTTTCCTGACTAGCCACCTGACTCCCCATCACCCTCATGCTCACTGTTCCCTTTTGCCGACTCCCCATCTCCTCAGGACATATCATATTCCCTTCCAACAAACATTCTCCGCCAAGCAAGAATCCCCTTGAGTGAGTCTTCAGTAGTTTTTATTTGAGGAACGTGCCTGTGTCCTAGACTGAAGAAGGGGCATTTTAAAGAGATGATCCTCCTCATCACAAGTTCATCTCTTCTCAGTAAATCTTTAGAGGATAGACAGCTGAAGTGAAAAATTCAGACAGCTCTGGATGGGGAGGGGGTTCTACGGGGAGGCAGCTGTGGCTCTAGTTGGAGGGGGACTAGGACATAACACATGAGCACCTACGAGTCTCTTCCTTCCCAGTCTGTCTACCCATATTTTCTACTCTTCTAAGTCTGGACTTGGAGAAAATGTACCACCTTTCCCCCAGTGGCTTTCTTTCCATGCACATGGTAATGTGGTGGCTTCCTGTAGGGTTCCATGCCTAGGGAACAAGGGTGTCTGAAAGCTATTTACTTGGGAATCAGGCATTTCCTGTGCTCTCTGCAGTGAGGTACTGGGAAGGCTTACAATTGTCTCTGGCACATAGGGAGTTCTATATATGATGCCTATTATACGAGTATATAAAATAATGAGTCATAAAAATGTTAGTATATATCAAGTAAAGGGTTGAACCTATAGATTATATATAAATATATGTGCATACATATATATATACATACACATTTTCCTTGCTGCATATCTGTGACTTTTTCCAATAGATACCATCCCTGATCTCCATTCAAAAAACTATGAAAATAATGTAATTCAAAATGCAATGTCAAGGGTCAACCCTGGACCTGAATAACATTATTTGATGCCTTTATGAAATCCCCTTTGGCAGACATGAGGCCGCGAAAGGCCATTTCATGCACTCGTTAATAAATGCTGCAATTACATTCTAAAAGCACAGCCATGTTTACCAATTAATTTTAATGGGCTGGGTCACAGATAAGCGTTTGCTATGCAATATGTTGCTGATTAAAACCAGAACATTGTCCACATATGGTGAGGTAAATCATCCTGTAGGTATTTAGGGGGAAGAGCCTATTTTAACTCTTAATTTGTTAAATTTGACATCAATCATTTTTAGGAGTTTGCTGCCCGTGACTGGCCAGGCAGCCTCTGAAACCTAGCATGAATCTGCACCAAGGTGCCTGCCCAGCGTACCCTCTGCTCACAGGTCTCTCTAGTTCTTCAATCTCACAACCCTCGTTTTAGGGGAATAATGGGGAGCAATGGGGTTAGCTAGTCACAGCTTTGCTTCTAACTGGTTGTGTGACTCTGGAACAAACCCCTGTTGGTTCTGGGCCAGTTGTATCAACTGCAATCAGAGATACAACAATCCCCTCATTCCTCCTTCATATGTGTATCCACCATATACACACAAACTCTCACACACAGATATTCTCTCTCTCAGATACATATGCACCCACAGTGATTCAAAACTTGTTTATATTTTAGATTTACATAAGCATTGCAAGGTGGTGCAGAGAGTTCCTGTATACTCTTCATTCAGCGTCCCCTAAAGTTAACATCTCGCACAAGCATAGTACCCTTATCAAAATGAAGAAATGTCAGTCTTGATATCGCTTTGTCTTCTCACACGTATAAAATTTTTCTCACCTACTCTCTGTCTGTGGATTCCCCTCCACCATACTGTTATACTGACCTACTGTAGCACCACCTTTGCTGCACAGGAAGTCATCACAGGCCATTTGGACCTGCCTCTTCCATTGCCAGCTTCCAGACCTCGACGTCACGTGGCAGTTCATGTATTTATTTGACATTTCTTGCTATGCCTCATCTTTCCTATGCCTCTGGGAGTTCCCAGAAAGACTATGTTTCACAGAGCAATCATTCCCAAATTGTCATGCACAGCTAAATGATGTGTCATACAGATAGTGGCGCCCCACACTGGACCTACTGAATCAGGGTCTACTTTTTTAAAGTTCCCCAGGTGACTTTATGTCATGCGTTAAAGTACCCTGTTTGCAAGAAGTCACCCCCTTTAGCATCTAACACAGTCTCTACCCTGTATCCTATCTCAGTTTGTATTTTTCTTCCTCCTCCCCCATGCTCATTACTGTTTACCCTCTTTCAGCTTTGATCAACCTTTCTAAGCCTCACTGTGCTTCTCTACACAGCAGGACACAAACAGTGCCTTCCTACACTGCCATGACATGCACTATCATTAAGGTACGTGGCTCATTGTATCGGAAGAGACTTGTGTGACCCTCACAGCCTTCAAGAAATATTACATTTGATGTAGGCAAAATATTTGCTTCACTTCCTGGAAATGAAAAGAATGACTACTGTATTGTCTTGAAGCGCCAACAATCTGTTAACTCTAGTAGCTCCATCACTGTTTCTTAGGCCTTCACAAGAGGTGATCTGCTTGAGCTAATTAGCCCTTTACCTGCACTATCACACTTGTCAGAATCTGGCTGGTTTGCCTGTCTTTTCCGCTCAATTATGAATTCCTTCACACTTAGGGCTATCTTGTTCTTACTCAACTCTCCAAAATGTTCCAGGCATGGTGACTGGAATGAGAGTAAGGGAAGAAGATGAAGAAATAACAAACATTGGCTGCCTTGCTTTGTGAGGGTCTGATGGATTTCACTTCATCCTTAATAAAGATCTTTGAAATGGACCTTATTACCAAGATCCACAGACAAGAAACTGAGGCTGGGCCTCCCTGGTGGAGCAGTGGATTGAGCGCCACACTGTGAAGCATCTGCTGCATAGCAGCACGAGTTTGATCCCTGGCCGGGGAGGGAACCCACATGGTGCAGCAGACCTCTCCTGACTCGCCCACTGCTCCCCTCAGCAGTGTATTTCAGTCAGTCTGCCTGTTCTGCTCCCCACTCTGTCTCTGGTAAATCCTCTTGCCTCCCGTGACCCTGGCCTGTTCCCCAGCTCTTGTATGATAAATAAATCTTAAAAAAAAAAGAAACCGAGGCTAAGGCAAATGGAATAACTTGCTAAAAACCCATAGGATTCAGGATTTGCATCAAATCCTGACTGATTCCCAAGTCCCCACTCTGTCCTCTTCACCCTTTTTTAAAAAAAAAAAACCACACACAGTGTTAAATTGAATTGAGTAAAAAAATGGAGAAACTGAAAAAGGAAAACAAATAGGGAAGGCTAAAGACGTCTATGGGAATTATTTTAGCAAACAACCAAATGCGTAGAGCAGATAATGCAAATGCGCCCAACACACATGTCTCTCCTCCAGTCAAACTCTATTTCCTCACCTATCTGACCTTAGGATGGGGCCTTATGTCTAAGTTGTGTGAAAACAATATGCACAGAACTAATGGGCTGCAGCCCTGGCCCATAAAGCAGCCTCCACTCTCTCCTCTTCATCCATGGCACACTTGAAGGACACTTGTGGGAGGTGGAATGATCTCAGGATGGAAACGTCCTGAGGCCCAGAATGACTGAGAGCCTCCCCCGACTCCCTTCCCTCCCCTTGTCCCCGGGGCCCATCTGGGACCACAAACAATAAGCTGCTATTGTGCTAAACCCCAAATTTGGGCTTTACTAGAGTATTTAATTCTGAATGAAGTTTATGGACTAAATTAGGTAGAAAAGTTACTATGAAAAGCACACATTAATTCTTCCAATAAAAATATCTAAATAGACAGTGAAGTTGATGGTAAAGGAATACATCATTAAATAATCTTTTCATTTATCTGCAATCAGGAAGACATGGCACATGAGTTGTTTGCCAAAGCACGGTTCTTGGTCTGCATCGATGTTTTCCTTTGAGGAGTGCAAGACGGGGTGAATTTATGGCCTCCCTGGAGACCAAGGCCATAGGAGCTTCCCTGAGACTGCACCTGGGCACCAACCGCCTCAGGCCTGGCAGCTCACTTCCTGCTGCTACTGTGCCGGAAATCTTACAAGCACTCTCACAGCCTCTTTTCCATTTGATTCCCATAATCCTGGGAGGCTGACAGGATAAGAAATGTTAATCCCACTTTTCAGATGAATAAGCCAGAGCTCAGGGATGTTACCTGAATTGCTCAAGGTGACATAACAGGTAGTAACAATCTCTCTTGGCTCAAGTCTCTAAATCCTCTAACCACATAGCTTGCAATTCTGATGCAGCAGTACCAAACATTTTTTATTTCTCTCAATGCAATATACATTTTTTTTCATTGTTGGGGTTTTATTTGTGCTATTTTGACTCAAATGTCATTGTTTTTACTTTTTTTTTTTAAAGATTTATTTATTTATGCATACAAGCACTGGGGCACAGACCAGAGGTGTCGGGGGGTGAGAGGATTCACCACAGAGAGCGGGGAGCAGAACAGGTAGATAACAGAAGCACACTGTTTTTACTTTTGACCACTGTTGCTTTCCTGACATTAGGTTCTCTTCTCCCTTCTGTTCCCCTTGCCTCAGGCACATACACACACCTATGTTTGGTCTCACCTGGCTATGCAAATGTAAAATGGTGCCACCGCTACCAAACAGTCTGGCAGTATTTTAAGATACCAGACACAGAGCTACCCTATGACCCAACAAAATTCCACACCTGAGAATATATTCAGGAAAACTGAAATCGTGTTCACACAAAAGCTTATACACAAATGTTCACAGCAGCATTATTTATAATAAACCAGTGGAAACAACTCAAATGTTTGTCAATTTAACACAGGGATAAACAAAATGCCAAGTGAAAGATGTCAGACATGAAGAGCTAAGTATTCTATGACTCCACTTACATGACACAGAGGCAGAAAGTAGATTAGTGGTTGCCTGGGGTTGAGGAGAGGAAGGGTGTGAAAGGTACGGAGCTTCTTTTTGGAGAGATGAATGTTCATAATGGTCATAGCTGCGTAACCTTATGAATATACCAAAACCCACCCAAACTTTACATATTAAATGGGCGATATTTTTGGTACGTAAATTACATCATGATTTTAAAAAGTCTTACTTAGCTAACACCTACTTATGGTTTACTATTCCATCCCTGCATCAACTCCTTCAGAAAATCTTACCAATAACAGGCCCATTTGCTTCCAGAATGTCCATGCACTCACTGTTACCATGTGGTATTCTGATGACATGTTTTCTTTCAGACTTTGAGCTCTTTGACCCAAGATTTATTTAAATGAGTGATTTTGATTTCCCAGATACTATGGAAAGGGAAATGTTATTAATTACTGTCATTTCAATATTATCCAAGAACCTAGCTATATGAAATTGATTCCTAGATGCTTGCTGAGGCCTGTTTTGTGGCACTTTATGTTGAATTTTCACAAATGTTCCATGCAATTTAGGACAAAATGCAGAGTCCTTAAGTGATCATGTTTTATGCAACATTGTTCAAAACATCCACATTCTAGTTTTTGAATTTGCTTTATTTACTGAGAAACATGAACTATTCTATTGTGATTGTGAAATTAAAAACCCTCTAATTTCCATTTTACATATTATCTTCCAGTATTGAAACTATGTTTTTTATTTCCCAAATTACTCATTGTGATTACTATTTTCACAATGTTTATATTTTTGTATCAATGTCTTGTGACATCACCATTCATTTTTGTATCTCACTCTTTCCTCTTGCATTCAATTTCCTTCCTGTAGAAACATATCTTTTAAATATTTCTTTTTCTGAGTAAAAGCCTGAGAATGATCAACTGTCTTCTAAGAAGGCAATTAGTTTCTCTCCAATATTGTAACTTTCATTGGCACTGATGAAGGTCTATAGACAGATTAATTATCTTGGCTTTTTATTTCATGGGTCTAATTTCTGGTTGATTTTAAGATGTTCCCAATATGACTTTTTTAATTTTCTACAATTTCATAATAATATATCTAGGTGTAAGGTAATTGCATTTATCCTGCACAGAATCTGGAGTGGCAGGGCTTTTGAATTTGAGTGTTCACATTTTTCATCAAATAGTCATCACCAAACATTAAAAAAGAAAGGTGGGGGGGGACAAACCTCAAAACACTTCTAATATTTAACAAACATTTGCATTCATTTGTTTATTCATTTTCCAACTCACTTGCTCCAGTTCGGGGTCAAGGAAGAACACCTTTTCATTTCTGGACAGATTACATGCACGTGCGCATGCACACACACACAGAGACAGTCACACACACACACACACAACTGATTCGGACTCAGGTAACTGACACATGCCCATGAACCTCATAGGGACATCTTTGGAATACGGACGGAAACCCTGATTCCCTAAAGAAAACCCATTAGACATGGGAAGAAGATGGGGATCGACTGTTTTTATCTAGTCAAAGTTATAACAAAAAAATGTTAAAATAAACAATGCTACTCAAGGACCTGCTATAAGTACGTAAAGTCTTTTGCTGTCCAGCACGTGTAGGTATTTTTAGCAAGAAACCATCTTTCGCTCTCCTAGGCTACCATGTTGCTGGAACCAGAGGTCCATAAGAACTTCATAACTGACTTCCTTGCATCCAATCTCACAACACCCAGATCTATTTTTTACAGTTACAGCCAGAGGGATCATTTTGAAAGACAAATGTCACTCCCCAACTTAAAAACCTGCCACGGTCCTAAGGGAAAAGACCAACTCTTTGGTGACTATAGGATCGCCAAGATATGCATCACACCCCTTCTGAAATCTCATGGGTAACACTCCCGACTCCACCCTCCACATGTTGGCAATGAAGTTTTTCTGCAAATGAATCATGTTCTCTTTTACCTTCACATTCACATAAGCTGTGCTTTCTCCATCCACCCCCTCCACTTTCAGCATTTCTGGTTCTTTCTGAGGTTTCTGGTTTGTGGTTAAACGCCACTTCTTCCCAGGGGCCTTCGCTATGTACACCCGATGGCACCTGCACTTCCCACATTATACCACCCTCAATCTTGTAATTAGCGTTCAAGGCCTGTCTTTCTGTCTCGGTGCTAAGCTTCCTAAGAAGTGAGACTACCTTGTTCACCGCGTCCGCTCCCGCAATTAATCTAGTACTTGGCATGTAGTAGAAGCTTCATTAATCTTTGTGAGCTAACAAGTGGACAAATGAGACACTCCATTCGTGAAAGGAATTCCCCGACTGAAGCCTTGCTAGCCACTGGATTGCTGCCTTGGTTTTAAGAACAGAATAACTCCTTAAGGAAGTTTCTCTTTTAAACAATAAATGCTGTATTGGGAGAATTGTGATTCTTGAGAAGTGAAGAGTGAGCGAACGAGAAACCCACATTCCTTCTTTCAATTTGGTCTCCTGCAAGGGAGGCTCTGAGCTGAAAAGGCCAGAAGGGAGAGTCAGGCGTGGCTTATAAGACTTCAGTGCAGGCAAAGCAGTGAGAGTAAATCAGTGAGAACGCTTGGATCATACAAAGGAATCTTTAAAAGGTGAGAAAGAATAAATTTCTATTTCTTCTGGATCAGTGACCTCCAGTAGGACTTAGAAAAAGCTTAGGTCACATGTAGCTGTGTTGCCAAGGAGGGGCCATCTTGCCATCAAGTACAGAGTAAACAAGCATGGAATCACTGGACTGTAATTCAATACTACACTTGAGATTTCATAACCGTCATGTCAAGAGACTCCTATATTGCCATCGCCAAAGCCATTTACTTCAAGAATCAGATATTTGCTGACTAGAAGACCAGAATTGGTAATAACGACCAATGCATTTTTATGACCACGTGGGATTTAATTCTATTTCCTTTTAACTTTAAGGTTAATCTGTCATTGCCTTTACAGGTTGTATCCTTGCATGCTAATATTCATCTTTACTGCAGATGGGGTGAGCCTCTTTTTAAAGCTTTCTACGTCAAGGTCCAGGATGGATAATTACTTCCAATTTGTAGGTTGTGTTTATTTCTTTTCTTTCATCTTCCCTTCCCCTTTATTTTCTGGTGGAAGCAGAATGAGCGGGAGCATAAAGAATGAAGTGTTTTCTTTTCAGAGTCTACTAATTATCCTTTCGCATCAACTCCATCAGGAAGATATAAAACCAAGCTAAGAGGACTAATTGCAAAAGAGAAAAATAAACAAAACACGAAAATCTCAAAAGCAATTTTTTTTCTGAAAGAAGTTGCGATAGGCTAATCTTTGCTATAAAAATCTCTCTGTAGATACCTCTATTATTATTATGGGAAATAGATGCTGTTAGGGAATTTTAAAAACTTCTGTTAGTGGGAGAGAATAGATTATGAAAAGCAGTTCCCAAGGCAGTGATGATATCTAAAACATCTCCTTTCACTCCAACTATTTCACCAAATATTGATTTCATTTTCTAATATTCTTGAAATTCTACCAATTCTACCAATTGGCTACCAAAGCTATCTTTTAAGAATTCAAATTCCTTTAGAAGGATTAAGAAATCACTTTCATGTTAGTGTGAATTAGGTCAGTCAGACTAATCTCAATTTTACTGAATGAATGACTCAGAGAAGCAGAGATCTGCCGGAGAAGGGATAGTGTGAAGATACAGAAATCCTTACCAGCAGGGCAAAATTAGGCAATAGAAAACTCGCAAAGATTGCTGGGAAAGGTAGAAGGGTATTTTCTTCTTCCTCCTAATACCCGGGTTAACGTAGTATCCAGGGACATTTTATTAACAGTAGGGCCTAGCTACATGGTTCATGCAGTCCTTCAGAATTGCCAATATGACCTCCTGCCTTTTAAATATATTTTATTCATTGGAAAAGATATTCTGAGTTTGGAAACATACTCTAAGATTCAAATTTTGATGGATAATCATATTTTTGATGTATATAAATTTTGAGGCTATATAACAGTAAAACCCTAGATGTTTAATTATTACTTATTGTTTCATTGTGTTTGTAAATAGGTCTTCACATATCCCACTTTTCACTTGTTAGGGAAAGAAAACGCTCTCTAGTACTTTTCCAGAGTGATGCTTATTTTTGCATGGTAAGCTGTTACAGTCTAGTGACATTTATAAGGAAGAGAGAAAAAAATCTGTACTTTTTTCCAGTTCTCATGTCGCCACCAATCAGAAACATAGCCACAAACCAAAAACGCTCTGTAATATCTCTGAGTGACTGCAACATCAGTGTCCTTGGAGGAAAGGTGCCCAGACTAAGCACAATGCCCATTTACTTCTATTTTAGTCACACTCCTAGGAAGCTGGGTCTTCTGACCCCCCCCCCCAACTCCAGAACGGCCCGGAGGCAGTGAATGCAGGCCTGGTATGGGAAGAGGTCCCCGTGGAACCCCAAGGAACTTCCTAAGCGCCATTTTACTTTTAGAGAAATAATCACTATTCTCCTCTGAAAAAATCTTTTGATGTTCACCTTTCTTGAGTGAATACTCTTTTTCATCCTCAGGGCTGAGCGCTGCTTATGTACTGAATGATACTGCACTCAACTTGATGCAGCAGGAATGATCACCTGCGTGTTGTCTCCCGCTTCCTCTCCCCCTACCCACATAGAATTAAGTGGTTGGGTAGGGGTAGTAAACTTATTGAAATCACATTGCAATAGTTAAATCACAAGTAATAGTGAAATCACATGTAATAGTCAGAGGACAAGGTTACGGTTCAAATAGCATCAGGGCGTCATACTAGGACCATTCGAAGTCATGAGTGCTGTGAAGAGGACAGATGGACACAGACTCCACCCCGCACCCCATGCACCCGCTCTCCGTTCCCATGCAGCTTGTTCTACTCAAGTAGACTGAAAGACTGAGCTTGCAACTTTACTCACATGTATGCTTACGTATAAATGGTTTTCTCGAGCCCACTAACCAGGGAAATGCAAATTAAAGCCTACACATAGTACTTATGTAAGAATGCACTGATGCTAGCAGTACAACTGTACACAATTCTAGAGATTAGCTTGCCAATACTTATTAATGTTATAACTTGCCTATTACCCAGAGGTCCCACTCTTTAGTCTGTGTGCTGAATAAACTATCGCACATGCACACACAGACACAATCACAATTGGAAATAATTTTATGAAGGCAAAAAATAGGAAGAACCTAAATGTTAATCATCAAGAGAATGTTTCAATTATTGCTTATCCATCCTATAGTAAAATCTGCTTGTCCAGAGCTATGTGTACATACATGAATGAAAGTCTAAATTTAATACTGAACAAAAAAGTGAGCTTTAGAATGATAAACACTATATCATTTATATAAAGTTTAAAACAGTAAATATTATTCAAGCGAACAAGTATGCATAACAAAACTGAAGGAAAATCCACCTAGTCCTAGGCTGTGATTACCTAGGAAAGGGTAGAAATTTTGACCCAACATGCATTAATAGGGAACATCAATTCTGTCGATATTACATAATATTTCCCAAGTAGGTATGACACATATATGTATTTGTTATATTATTTTAACACCTTTTATATAGTGAAAGAGCATTTAAAATAAATTTAAAAGCCATAAAACGATATAAAAGCATTGGTAACTAGTAAGTCACCAAAACCCACACATCGAAACCAAAATTCTCTGAAAAGATTATCAAGATAACAATAGAGTTGCATTTCACCAAAATTCAATTACTTGTCAGCTTCAATGAATAAGCAAAAAGTTGAAATTTAAAAAATCAGAAAACCTACACACAAATGGACTCACACACACATATTCGCCTGCACATGCATGAATAACCATGGCAAAAACCTTCCTGTATGAAAGACATATATACTAGTTTTTGGATCAGTACAAGTAGGCATTTTCATAGCCATAGGAAGAGATCACCAGCTCCAAAACAACACAATATCCAGCAATAAACTGCAAAAGTTCAGGAGCAAGGTGTCATTTAACTGAGCCAAAGGTGCATGATAATAATACATGCTATTATTATAGTCACTGCTTTTATTGTTAATAGATTTGTCAATTTTCTGTTCATCCTTCTTTTCTGCTAACAACACATTATAACCAACTGAGCAATGATACATCCTCCACTTACCTCGAGAAGCCAAACCACTGTCAGATAACATGCCTCTCTCATTCGTGCAGCCACATTATTACTAAGTGGGCCGATAGACAGGGGCAAGGAAATTCTACTCCTTGAACAGTATACTTGGATCTCATGTCCCTTCCACCTATGGAAGAAAGGAGAAACAGCTAAAAAGACAAAGCCATTGTCTTTTTAACGAGCCACATCATATCCTGGGTCTACAGGGGCAGTTTCTGGAGCAGGGAATGAAATTCTTTCTGTTGGTTATTTTTCTGAGAGAGGAATATTTTGGGGGAACCTAAAATAACTTTTTGCTCAGCATCATTTAAGATTCCTTAGTTGTTTGTGCAACTGATGTCAATTCTTCTCTCACTCATATATAAACACCAAGACTCAGTCCATTAAGTTTACATAATAATTAGGTCACATTCATTTATAGTCAAGCTGTAGTTTCTTTTCCTTCCTGGAAAGTTTGATTTTAATTTTTCCAGAAGCAGAGACACAGCAGACTGTCAGGTTTGGGGTTAGGATTGCTTCTTGGTCATTGTTAAAACTTGCCTAGTAAGTTGATGTATGAATGAAGCATATAGGTCAGCCCACCCAGCAGCATCTTTCCCAAGAATGCCATACTCTGTAGACCTTTGTCCTGAAATAAGGCACCCACAGGGCCAAGCAGCAGCTGAAGACTGGTACTAACACCTCTACCTCATTATGTACTGCAGATGTCACCTGGCAAGCGAGCCTTTCTTTTGTCATCTAAAAATAAAGGTTATCGTTGTTAACTCTTACGAAATTTTACCTAAGTTTAACATGACTGATTTACAAGTGCACAGGGGAGTAGGTAGGCCCACACGTATAACCTGAGACGCCCTGGGCTTGACTCGCCTGTGGCCTATTAATGCCCAGATGTCACTTTTTAGCCGAGGCCTTCAGGGAGCCTCATGGAGCGAGACGGGGTGATTCGAGGCAGTGTCCCCCTAAAGCTGATACTCCATCCGACACACTGACACCGGGTCCGGCAAGGACCCAAGGGAGCCCATCAAGCAAGCAACACTGCTGCTTCCTCTGCAGTGTTGACCCTTGTTACCAGATGAACTTGGCAAAAGTCCCAATGTACCTTCCAATGCTTGCCCTTAGCCTGAATCACACAATTCAAACTGAATCACAGATGTATGTGCTCTAGTCACTGGAGCCTGGGTTAAGCCCAATAAAGAGGCAGTTGTTTATGCATGAAAACATTCTCGGTTATGTTAGTCTTTTGCTTTCAACCCAACCCTTTATGCCCTTCCTTCCATTGCTCCCGACTTTAATTCTATTGACCTTTCAAACTTCAGTTTAAAATGTATCTGTTCCACCAAACCTCCCGTTGCTCAGCCCAGCCTGAAGTTACGTCTCTCTTCTCTGAACTGCTGTTGGTATAATCTTGCATTAGCTTGTGATCACTACCGTCCTTTTAAAGAATCATTTAAAAATTTCATTGTTATTTAATGAGAAATCTGTATTAGGTGTAAAAGATGGTGAACCCTTTGAGAGAATACTTTATGCTTTTTTTGTGTGTCTGCCATAATGCTTACAATAAACATCTTAGTGGACATAACATTTTCATTTGCATAATGGCTTCTTCAAATACCTGCAAACCATCAACTCTCAAAGATTTCTGCTACCAAAGAAGGTCAAGTGGATATGAATAATCCAACATTTGAATTATTCAAAAATCATTTATATTGAGTTTTGGAAGAGAGCAGTGGCAGTTATATTCTTTCCCTAAATAAATGATTTATAGAAAAAAATAACAGCAACAATACTCACTGGGACCTTGTACTTTTCGGAGTTGGACTCTAATAATAATTCATCTACATTCTCTGAGCTTCTGTAGCAGAAGTCAGGAAGATGGGGCTAATCAAGAACTGGTTACAAGAAAGGTCTAGAGATCCCACCATCCTTGGTGCTGCACATGGTAGCCACACCCAGAATGGTTTGTACCTTTTGCTCACACGCACCCATCTTCTACCCCTCAGTTCCCACTTCCAGCAACCACCAATCTGTCATTTGTATCTATGAGTTCAGGGTTTTCTTTTTTAAATTATTTATTTCTAAGTGAGCGAGTACAGTGTTTGTTTTCTCTGGCTCACTTACTTCACTTAGCATAATGTGCTTACAATACAGCCGTTTTGTTGCAAATGGCAGGATTTCCTTCTTTTGTGGCTGAATAATCCGTTGTGCATTGTGCGTACATACCACATTTCCTTCATGGATACTCCATCAATGGACACTTAGGTTGTGTCCATGTCTTGGTCCAGTGAATATGAAGGTACAAAGATCTTCTCGAGTAAAGTTGTCCTTTTCTTTGGGTAATTTTGGAGTTTCTTCTTAATGATGCTGCTGCCTAGGGCACTGGTGAGCGCCACTGCTTCGCGAGTCTTCTCAACGACCTTGGGCAGTAGTGCAAGTATCTGCAGGGGTTTCGGAGCTCACCTCCCTGGAAATACCACAGGGGAAGAACACAGCTAATTCAGGGTACTAGAAGTTCGCGACAAGCAGTGGACTCAAACACCAGCTCAGTGTTTGCTACAGCGAACACCAAGGACAACCAAGGTCCTTGGAAGGACTGAGAGATGCTTCATCTGGGGAACTATGCCTTTGTCTTTCCCTTCTCCTTCCCCTTCGATTCTGTTCCTCTTGCCTTCGCAGCAAGGTGCAATGTGGTCTCAAGGTGACTCGCTCTCCAGTCAATAGACAAAGGCAGCACTCTGATCCAGCTCCGACACACTAAGATTTAAGGTGTTCATTAAGTGACTCCCCCAAAAGAGATGGTGTTTAAAACATTTCAAGGGATGGGAATGTTCAATCTAAATCTTGCATGTCTGAGAACAAATGTTTGGGTGTTTGCGATCAGTGCATGGAGGTCGTTGAGAGTGGGGCGGTTCCATCTCATATGGGGGAACTGGCTCCATTGGGAGCAGAACCTGGTAGAAGGGAGAGGCACTCGGCAGTGCTGGTCTCCACCACTGTTCTGACGCTGGTCCCTGGGAAGTCATTTCAGCCCTGCTCTCATTCTCTCATGTGAGCTGTGAGCATGATGACCCTTCCCATAGACAGGAAGTGGTGATGGTTAGACAAGCACGCTCAAACCAAACGTGCACACAAACCACTTGGGCATCTTGTTCAGATACAGGTTCTGATTCGGGGGCTCTGGACTCGGGCCCAAGGTGCTGCATTTCAAATGAGCTCTCCAGTGGTGCCAATGTTGCTGACTCAGGGATCGCTTTGGGGGCAGCAAAAGGCTGTTAGATAATGTAATTAATGCTAAAGTGGGCTTTCTTCCCAGAAAATTGGGTGAGAGGACCTCACTGCTTGCCACTGGCACACTACCAGGTGAAAAATAGTCAAGTTGAGGCTGGAGGAATACAGAGGGCTTGAGGAAGAAGCTACTGTTTAAGCAAAATGATGGAACGCTATCAACTTTCCTCTCCAAGGAAGTGCTGGGGAACTCCTGACAAGGGCTGCTTGAGGGAAGGCTGGTCGCTTCCACACTGAGTGCCTAGCAATGGCTGCCTGGGGGTGGGAGGCTGCCCCATCTCGCTGCTTTCATTGCTGCTCACTTGCTCTTTGTGCACTTGCTTGTAAACCTGACTGATGGCAAACTTAGGGAAAATAGTCTCTTGGTGTTGCAGGCTCACATTTTATCCCATTTCTGTCCAGCTAGACAGATGTCCAAAGTTTTGCTTCATGATTGTGTTGCTGTCTCCTCTTGGAATTGTTCCTGTCCTACGTGTCATCTTTTCCAGTCTTCCACTTCTTTTTCATCCTGTTAATGATGGTAAAATCGCACATTCTTGAAGAACTTTCCACTGTCGACCGCAGTCACATCATCATCCTTCCTTCATTATAAGCCTGATTTCATGCCTCTGAAAGGCACCGCGTGTCTCTGCACATGAGGCGGAAGCAGCCTCTTGACCCGGAGCTGGACAATCAGTCAGCTGGGACCACAGGGCCATCTGACCTCCTGGGTCTATGTACAATGTGCTGTCGACAGATACTGTGGAGCGCCACGTCAGGCGTCAGGCACACGTGACACGTTGTAGAGAAGATAATGAGCGCAATCAAGAGGGTATGACCACCTCCCACTAGCAGGGTGGAGAAGCAAACAGGAGGGAGGGAAGCAGGAGGAAGGTAACAGAAGGTGACCCAATGCTCCTTTGTCCAGGTGGGTAGACCAAATAGGTGTCTCGTGCAAAGTAAGGTAAGCTTTAGTGAGTCTAAAATGAATTGACATTGGGGCCAAAAGACCCTTTTGTAATTTAAAAAGTTAATCCTTGACAACATGACATGGTTAAAAAGAATTAAGAAGCATTAAAAATGCATTTATTGAGGTAAAATTGACATCATAAATATATTTAAGGAGCATAACTGATATTCTCACATATTAATACACCAGTGAAACCATTACCACAACCAAAATAATGAACGTATGGACTGCCATCCACATTTCCTTATGGCCGCTGACAATCCTTCCTCCTGCTTTTTGCATCACATCTACCACCTCCTGAAACAAATGATTTATTTCTTGCCACTGGTGATTACCTTGCACTTTATACAATTTCATATCAGTGAAGTCAAACAGTATGTATTCTTTCTTGATTGACTTCTTTCAGCAGCTCAGTTATTTGGGGATTCATTTATATTGTCTGTCCATTCTTCTTATCGCCAAGTAAAATTCATTTTACGGGCATGTCATAGTTTGATTGCCCTTGAGCCTGTCAACAGAATGTTCAGTCTGTTAATTTAAACCTTCGTATAAGTATGTGGTGGTATCTCATTGAGACTTTAATTTTTACTTTCCTAATGACTGATATTGTGTGTATTTTTATTACTTATTTTATTACTTGTCATCTATGCATCTTCTTTGATGAGGTATCTGTTCAATCTTTTGTCCATTTTATATTAGGATATTTGTTGACTTTTACTGAGTTTAGGGGTTCTTTATATATTCTGGGCAAAAATCTTTTATCAGAGAAATGGTTTGCAAAAATATGGAGTTTCACATTCTAGTGGATTCAGAAGCAAGTAAGAGCTGGACCTTGCCTATAGGCACTCACGGCTCAGTGAAGGAGTCAGAACACTGTAAACTAATCACTAGAGGTTTCAGGGCTACAGCTGAGGCACCCACAGAGTACCATGGGCGTGCAGAGGAGCATACAATAAAATTCACCCGGAGAACATGGTAAGATTTCCCAGAGGAGCAGAACTTAAAGCTCTGATTTGAAATGTGAAGAACTGGGTAGGTGGAAAACATCTGTAAGAGAACATTCTAGGCAAGGAGATTCTGTGCAAAGGCAGGAAGGCAGTTTTGGGAATCATGAGTTCCGGATGACCTGAGGAGGCATGGGTCAGGGGGGAGGACGCCAAGACGTAAGGTGAGGAGGGCTGAGACTAGATTGTCAGATTGTGGAAGGTTTTTTTTTAGGTCAGGTTCAAAAAGCTGAGCTTCATCTTCAAAGCAGTAGGGGGTCTGGCGAAGGGTTTTAAGTATCAGAGTAAAAGGGTCAGATTTGCATTTTTAGATAATGTCCTGCCGCGATGGTGAAGGTTTTGAAGATAATGAATTCAGAAAAAATGCCAAGAACCTAAACAGAACAGTGATATCAAGGAGATGTGGAGAGGAGGGCATGGACTGTCGAGATACTTGGCAGGGATGGTAGATGCTGGTGAGTGCTTCAGTGTTACAGGTGGAGGAGATGGTGGTGTGTAGGGCACCCCCCCAATTTTGGTTGAAACATTGGGATGACTGGGGACACTCATCATATCCTGGAAAATACAAATAGGAACAAGAAAGGTGGGGAGTAATATAGGTTCTGTTTCTATCACTGATTCGTTTATTTAACGAAATTTTTCTGAGCATCTACCATATGCCAGGAAGGGGGGATATGACAGAGATGAAGACAGATACCATGTCAGCTTTCACAAAGCAAAAAGTCTAGCCCAGAAGAGGGAAAACGGCATAGTCTCACAGATATATAATTTAGAACAAGTGGCTCTGCATTGCTTGAGGTCAAACTATAGGGCATTGGGTAAAGCGCGCAGGTAGGCCTCAGTCTCAGGAAATGCTGCCCTGGAGAAGTAAAGTTAAGAGGACACCCGAAGGAGCTGAGCTGGTGAAGATGAAAGAATAATAATGTTTCAAACAGCGGGGGCAGGCACGCATCACAGGGCAGCCAGGCGGTGCTTCCCAAGGCGCAGAGCACAACACACACCAGAAAGAAGGTGACGCGTTCTCAAACCACAGGGCAGAGAAAACCATGGCAGGGGATGAGGACGCTGAAGGGTTCAAAGGATAAGGAGAAAATAAGACTGCTGCTTGGCCTGTGAAACACCAGTGTCCACAGTGCAGGAGAGCGCGTCAGCTAAAGGACTAGGAAGAGACAAACATCGAAGAGGGAAATGAAGTAGGGATGAGCGCAAAAAAGAGGAACTTCATGGCCCCCGGGGCCCACTCTATGAAATGGCTATTCTGGTTTATGGAATTCTCTTCCCTCACTGTGTCTGCAACCTTTACCATGGTATTAATGAATTCTGTTGATTGTGTTTTCCCCATTGAACCAGCTCCCTACCTTAGCGAGGCTCAAGGAAGGTATGATATAAAGGGAAATGTCACATTGATTCTAAATGCTCTCAAGGGAACTTGTTTTAGTATTTTCCCCGTCGCCTGTCATCCTGAAGAGTGATTGATAATTTTGGATTCGTGAAATCACTTGCCAGCATATTTTAAATGTAATTACAATCCAGATTGTGTCTAATGTGTTCTGTGAGATGAGGCAGAATACTGTGGCCCTTTCTTCTCTCCTGCAAAGTAAAATCAAGACCCCAAAGAGGGTCTTCCTACCTTGCATGAATGGCATGCCTCTGAACATTAGCAAGAATGTTTGCTGGGGGGCGTCCCTGGTGGCCTAGTATTTAAGTCTCGGTGCTGTCACTGGCATGGCGTTGGTTCGATCCCCAGCCTGGGAGCTGACCTACACAGCGCAACAGACCTCTCCTGTCTCCCCGCTGCTCCCCTCAGCAGTGTGTTTCAGTAGATCTGCCTGTTTTTCTCCCTGCTCTGTCTCTGGTGAATCTTCTCACCCCCATACCTCTGATCTACACCCCAGATTTTCTATGCAAAAAAGAAAAAAAAGAATGTTTGCTAGGGAGGCATGCTGCAAAGCTCAAACTAACTACGTAAAGAAAAATTACACTGCCCCCTGCCTTTCAGCTTCCATGGGTTGGTTTTTGAAAGTCTAACTTGTCATCTTCTGTATCAAGTTAACTGTAAGAGTATACTCCTTGACTTTTTGCCTTTCTATCAATTATGTTAATTTCTAAAGAATCTGCTATGTACCTATGTGCTGTGTCAAGCATTATTAATAATACATTGTCCTGCTTCATTTTCAGCATCGTGTGAGGTAGATTTATGATGCCCAGATTATAGAGGAGGAGGCTGAGACTCGAAGATGCTGATTTGTTGGTTCTGTTGATGCCCAGCATCTTAACCATCACATAGCACACAATTCACGATACAGACCATTTTGTCCCCCAGGATATGCCCATTTATGCTGCAGTAACAAACAGCCCCTTAATAATGAGCAACTGCTTCTCACTCTGACACAGCATGTATGTCGTGGGCTGCTTCTGCTGTGTCCCCTCATCGCACACTCAGGCTATTAAAGCTACCCTCCTTGAAGACTGCTGGGTTTCACAGTAGAGGGAAGGAGCCCTGGGGGGGGGGGGGGTGTCTTGTACCAGCAANCATCGCACACTCAGGCTATTAAAGCTACCCTCCTTGAAGACTGCTGGGTTTCACAGTAGAGGGAAGGAGCCCTGGGGGGGGGGGAGGTGTCTTGTACCAGCAACTAAAAGCTTTGGCATAAAAGTGATAAGCATGGCTTCCACGGCTGACTCGTTGGTCCGAGCTAGCCAGCGGCCACACATACCCATGAGACCAGCAGGAAAGGCACTCTGACCTAGAACCCAGAAGGCAGAGAGCCCAAGGCACGCTCTATTCATGGCCACCCAAGATAAGGAGGGTCTAAGTATTAGCTTTCTGCATCTATTTCAGTGCCCTGCTTTTTAGATTTTAATTGATAAGAACGTTGAAATTGTATTGCAGAAGCAAAACCACAAACAGATAGCACTTTCATGTGCATCCACTAGGGTGGCTGCAATAAAGAAAGAAAATAATAAGTATTGATGAGGACACAGAGAAACTGGCCCCTTATCCGTTACTAGTGCGGATGTGAAATGGCACAGACACTTCGGAAAGCAGTCGGGCAAGTCCTTAAAACGCTAAATGTGATCACACCATGATTCAGCGACTCAAGGTATACTAGGGAGCCACCCGAAGGAAATGAAGACACACGTCCCCACAAAAACCAGCCACACGACCACTCACAGCAGCGCTACTGAGAACAGCCAGTCCAGCTTCTGTCATCAACTGGTGACTGCAGGAGCAAAATGTGATTGATCTGTACAGTGCGGTATTATTTGGCCAAAAACAAAAAGGGAGCAGTGTTGGTACATGGTGCATGAACCTTGAAAACATTATGCTAAGTGAAAGAACCCAGCCCCAGAAAGTGACATACTGCATAAATCCTTTTATATGAAATGTACGAAACACGCAAACCCATCGATATGGCAAGATTTGTGGGCACCGAGGGCTGAGGGCATGGGGGGTGGGGGGGCTGTGGGCCGTATCAGTACTACAGCATCTGGCCCTTGAGGAACACTGACCCTGAACTCGTGATGCTGGTAGACCCATCAGAACAGAAACAGCTGTGATGAGGGAAGCACCTCCCTGTCAAGCATCCTGAAGACTGAATATAGGTTGTTTTGTAGGCGAAATTGGGTCTAAACGTGAGAGGGAAAGAGTTGAGATTCGCTATTTATCACTTACCCAAGGAAAAAGATGCAACAGGAAGAAATGACATGCCATGTTTTGCTACCCCTTTAAGCTATGAAGTTATCATGTTTAGAAACTAGTCTACTTTTTTTTTAAACTTCCTCTGAAAAAGTGCTATGAACTTGGAGTTTGGTGATTTGAGCGTCGCCCCTTCCCCCCAATTTTAACAGCACACAGAGGTTTGGGTCTCAGAAAAAATTTTCTATGTGAGCTAAACATGTTCCATGTAGAAAATCAAAAGTATTTCATTAAGACAGGGAATGCCCAAAGGTCAAAGGATTTAACAAAAATAATCTCTGAAAATTCAGCCCAAAAGACGTGTGTGCAAGCCAACATGCACGGAGAATGCCTGAGAATATTCAGAATTGCCTGCAAGGTGAGACATAGTTCCTAAGCACACTGGTTTGAAACCTCACAGGACCATGCAAGCAGTGTTAAATAACTGATAGTCGCGGACAAAATTTTCTTTAAGAAGAGATGACCTTCTTGGGACAGAAGCAACTGAGATAAAGAAGGAGACTCTGGCACAGAGCCCAGATTTTCTCAAATCCTGGAAGAAGACCAACTGCTCTCTCCCATCGGGAACATTTAGAATTCTGACTTGAAATTGTCAGAGGTGCATGGGAAACAGGCATGGGCTTCCCTCCCCACCCCCACCGTTTCAGTGAAGGGTGATTCAACACTGAGGACGATCACTAAGAGAAGTTTGGCTAAACGAGATTTGATTCTTAAAATGCTTGAAAAGACGTTGTCTAGTTTCCTTAGGCAAACTTAAAGGGCTTTTGAGAAGAGGGAAGGAGGAAAAGGAGGAAATACTGCTCACCTGAGAGAGTTCTGAGACCATCTGATGCCCCGAAGGGAAGACAGATGAAGCCTGTCTGCAGGACAGCCCTGGTGGAGCGCGGCCTGGCCTGTCGTCAGCAGAACTAACCTGTGAGCACCGCTCACGGCAGAGCTAACCTGTCCAGAGCTAAGGCACAGGCCACGCAGGTGAAACCAGGAGGCGCTCAGCTCTCGGGTACTGCTGTTGCCTCTGCCTGAATGTTGCTTGGCGCACAGTGAACAGGAGGGTGAGACTCCCTCGCCAGGCCCTAAGCGAGGAGCACCCGAGTCCGGCAAATGATTGGGAACCCTAAAGTCTGAAGCACATAGACTTCCCAGCAATGACAAAAAAGGTCTTTGTTCCCGGCCCCTTCCAGGTTTCCGAGGCAACAGGCCTGTTTCAAGTTGAGTGAAGCTGCATCTCGCATTTGGAGCTCTTACTCGACCCCATTCACCAAGTTCTCTTTCAGTAGGAACTATACACAGAATCAACCACTGGTGGGGCGTGGTGGCAATCCCCGACAGGGAGAATCCTAATGTTACCACAATTTTAAAAATAAATTATTTAAAAGAATAAAAACATTGTTTTATATGGAGATTAAAACTTCTGAGAGGTCCAAAAACACTGGGAGAATTGCATGTACAGGGAGCTTTGATATTTAAATGTAATGTGATCACAAAATTGCAAGCGAAATGTACTATGTAATCCAAAATGCACTAGGGTCTTCCAGTTGGTTCTTGTAAAATTTAGGCTATTTATTGAAATTATTCTACTTGGACTCATAGGACTGAATTTTCTAAGT
This sequence comes from Galemys pyrenaicus, assembly GCA_019455555.1. Lineage (NCBI taxonomy): Eukaryota > Metazoa > Chordata > Mammalia > Eulipotyphla > Talpidae > Galemys > Galemys pyrenaicus. The sequence goes on along the minus strand of JAGFMF010011596.1, from coordinate 859,674 downwards.
ACCTCAGATTTCTCAGTATCAATTTGGTTGTATTGCTAACAATCAAATTGATGTGTGAAAAGATGGACTAGTGTAGCACTGAAATAGGTCATTTCAAGTGATTTTATATCAGTTGTCTATGCCCACAGTAATGCTGCATACGCAGCCAACAACCAAGACAACCACAGCAGCATGAAACCATCAGCATTTCTTGTGTGCACATCTGGAGTGTTTTGTTGGGTGGCCCAGCCATTGCTGGCCTGGTTTCCTCACACATATAGGTATTTCTTACTCTTAAGTGGGTTGATCCTGGCTGTCTGTGGTTTGGGTAAAGGGGTGCATTCAAATATGCTAGTGTATCTGTCACCCTTCTGAATATATTTTAAAGGTAGAGGCAGAGATGCAAGGGGAAGAGCAGGCTCAGAATGACACGCACTACCTTCACCACATCCTAAAGTGTGGCACAGGCCAATGAGGATAAGGAGAGACAGGAAAACACTTGTATCTCTTCAGTGAGGAAAACTACAAGGTCACACAGCAATGCACACCGAGGGGCGAGTGGATGGAAAACTGGGACTATCCACCTAATCAATGTAAGTATTAACAACAAAAGGCCTTTGAAAAGTTGCAGGTCAACATTAAGGTCTCTAGGATAAATAACGAATGATGACACTGTGACCCATAAAATAAAAAGTTAAAGAAAGATCATGGGAAAAACCTTAAAGGGTTATCATTATCCGTACAGAGTCATTCTCTGCAAGCACATGCCCTAAATCACATGCTTGGTCTTTGTGGCATGGCCAACTCCCATGTTAAGATGATATGAGTTGGCCACACCTCACTCTAAGTCACTTGGCTAAACTACTTAGTAGGGTTTAAGGTAACCAGACCAACAAAGGACCCCTACCAGGCATAGTATTACAAGAAACCAGAGATAACCTCTCAGGGATAGGGCAAAGGCAAGACCTTCTTTTTAGGCAAGGCTAAGCTGCTTGCTACATAATTATGCTGGGAAAAGAGCTTGCAGTCTAGAAAGATGTAGCAATGAAGACAGCTGGTAAATGCTGTATACACATACGTATATGCACATGTCAATGTGGCTTGCTGGAATCAAAATCTGAGCCTTGACTTGGTTTTGTTATTCCCTCCTCTGGCCAAAGGATCAGACGAACAGGGAAATGTGAGAAGTCCTAGGAGAAAGAGATAATATCATCGCCGTGGCTCCACATAGCCCTTGTTGTCTTAGGTGCAACTGCGGGAAGGGAGAAAAGCACCATACCCACTGTTTGAAGAGGAGAGTCTGCTTGGCTTGTGGGTTTTTGGGCACTCTTAGTTGTTCTCAGTTCAAAAAATTGCTCTCCATTATTAGACGAGCAACAGCCAGCTCCTGGGGCTTTTGCTAAAATTAGTTTCGATGCCTTAAAGATACTGATGACATTTTGGACTAGAACAATCTAAGAGCTCCAAAACAAAAGTTTTCTAAAAAAGACTTTATCCTTTAGCTTTATCAAGTAGTCAGAAAAGAAATAAAAATGAGTTCCACTATTAGACATAAAGGCTCCAGTCATTTCTGTTTTCAAAACTACTCAGCTTTATCCAACACAAAATAAAACAGAAGGAAGAGAGCCATGCATCTAGTGAGCAAGGGGTGTGCATCATAATTCATCTGGCCTATGAGTTATTGTCCTTTGATATAATTTTTAACCATTTAAGTAGATAGGAATGGTCTCCTCAATGGTGTCCTCAAGCCCTAAGCTACCACTTCCCAAGCCCTCTTCTCAATCTTCTCCTCCACAAATCCCTTTTTTGGCCCCCTAAGGTTCTCAGACATCTGTTTCTTGGATTTATCTGGGAAGGAGGAAAATCTGCAATTATCAGAGTGGATTAGTTTCATGTGTTACTCCTTTCCCCAAGAACACATGTAATTAAAGGAGAATGTCATGGGGAAGGCATTTTCTAATTATATTTGCATCATGGGTTTATTCATCAGGCTAGGCAGACTTCTGTTCTGGGACAGACCTCCACATTTCAGTGGACTGACACTGTAAAGGAGAGATCTCAGAATGCAGATTCGTGTGGTTCAGGGCTTCTGCTGGGCTTCCTTCCAAATGCTGACTCGGGGACTTGTGGTGCTTACCTTCCAACTCTGACATCCTAAGACTCCTTTGATTTTAACAGTAAGAAAGGCTAGAAAAGGGAAACTGCTTTTAATTTTTCTACAAGTAGATGTGACATAACACTTCTACTCAAGCTGCATGGGTTTGGCCGAGGTACAGAGTAGATGGGACAGATGGCAACTGTAGGGGGAAAATGAGATAGTGGGGAGACGGGGGGAATTTCAGGAATTTACAAATCAGGCTAGCGGAGAACTAGCCACTCCACCAATAGATCAGCTCAAGTTTATTTCAAGGGTTCATCAAGTCTTTGTTGTGAATCTATTGTGAGCCAGGATTGTGCTGGTTAAGACTATAAATAACAAATGATGACACTGTGACCCATAAAATAAAAAGTTAAAGAAAGATCATGGGAAAAACCTTAACCACTCAAAAGGGAACCATGATTACTACTCTCAAAAACATCACAGTGGGATGAGGGAGGTTGACAGGTGAACTGGTAACTATAATGCAGTGTGACATTTACAGTAATAGACGTATGTACGAGTGGTATTTGTACCATGTGTAACTCTTCAAGATTGTCAAGTGATGATGAGAATCAGGGAGAGATTTGCAAGGGAAGTGACCTCAACACAGGTGTTGAAGGAGTTTTCAGGCAGAGACAGAGAAAAGACCCATGAAGAAGAAGAGCTAACAACGTAAAAACTGCAAAAGGAGCTGAGATCCTGGTGTGCTAAAGACGCTACAGCAGCATTCAGAAGATTATTTCCTGGGGGATGAGGGGGCTAGCAGAAGGACAGGTTGGTGAGAGCTGGGCCAGGCCAGGCTCTGAAGCGTCTTCCTCTGAGTCACGTTGAGGTGTGGGAACTCACTAGTGGGGTCTTGGCATGGACACAGATGACCAGTGTCTAAGCTACTCCTGGAAGCGTGAAACACTCGTAACCGTTATCTCCTTATGCCAAGACAAAAGCACAAAGGGGTCTACAATGTGTGGGTGATCTCATTTAACCTTCTCAGAAATCTTGTCAAGTATTATTATTATCACCACTATTTTCAGATGTGGAAATATAAGGCACAGGAAAGGCCAGTAATTTGCCCGCAGACATACAGCAAGTATATGATGAAGCTGGGATTCAAACCCAGGCAATAGGAGGCTGGAAATTGATCTTATTATCTGAACCAGAGCTGCCCTCTAGAAATATGCAAATCACATGAGCAGATGTAAGTTTCCAGTAGCCACATGAAAAAGAAGTAAAATTGGTGAAATTAATTTTAATAATTTTACTTTTAACCCAATGTAGCTCGAGGAGGATTATTATTATTTCAACCTGTAATCAACATGTAACAGGGTGGTCCCCAGAAAAAGGGGAAGTTCCAGAATCCCTGTCCCTCCCTAAGTGGGGTGTAGCTGAGCAGGGATAAGATGATGCTGGAGAGAGGAGGAAGAGAGAACACAGGAGGAAACAGGATGGAGAGCAGCAAGGAGACGTGGAGGAGGCACGTGGAGCAGAGGGACATGTGAAGAAACTGCGCTTGCTTTTTGGTCTTGGACTGGTTAGAACAGATGTGGGTGAGAGACCCGTGGGGAGGTTAACCATGGCAGCTTTCATCTTGATTTTGATTTTGCTCTTTTCCTCCTGGATTTGCCTGACTCTTTCTGACCCTTTTCTGTGGGTCTCCACTGAAAGGTCCTTTAGACGTGTGGCGGGCTTTTGGGCCTTACTTTGGGCCAATGCTATTTGGTTGGACTTTTACCCTCAAGGAGATGGGTAACTTTGGATGCTTGACTTAGTAACTATATTCTTTGTTTTTTTCTGTATTGTTTCCCAATTGTATTAAATTTCCTTTCCATTAAACGCCTTACATGTTTGTCTTAATGTGGCGGGTGGCAGAACCCATTTAGAGAGGGAAGGTTTGGGGGTTCTGGTGTACCCCTCTCCCTGCCCTGTAACAAACATACAGTATTAATGAGTTGCTTGACACTTTTCCATCCTGGGTCTTTGAGATGTGGTATTTGACACCTGCAGCACATTTCCATTCAGACTCATCGCATTACAAACATGCCAGGATCACATGTGGCGAGCAGCTACTCTACTGGACAGCACTGGCCTTGAAGGGTTATTCTGTGCTTTTAGGGGAACTAGCCCCAGGGTACTAGGAAGTCATCCAATTCAGTGTGTGCTCCTGTTTTCAGGTGGTTTGTCATTACACGCATAAATTGTACAAACAGATAAAACAGTTGAACTTCAGACAACTTTCTCTTTTCAAAATATATTCTAGAGCCTCCTTTGTTACTCACGGCAGTATGCAGTAGTGATTATACCTCAAATCCTAAATTAGCACACCTGGCACCAACGTGTGCCTGATTCACTGTCATGGTATAAATGGATTGCTCAACCTCAACATGCAGGAGCCACGATCTGTCCCGCATCCACTACATTTTCTCTGCCAGCTTGGATCATCCCAGGTGATGGTATGTCTGCCTTATACACGCCCAACACATTAGAAAGTGACGTGGAAATCCTAAGGCTTCCGATCAGGGTCAGCTTGTTGTGCCCATCAGAGGAACAGCAAACATGGATGACTGAGTTTCCAAAACAGAGAAGGGCCTCCCTGTTTGCCATCCACAGTGTACACATGCGCCTTGAGTCTCTTTAACCAAACTCTTATCTAAATATGCCTTGTGGGAAAGAGGAGTTTATATAGTTATGGAACAGTCTCTCCCAAGCCCCCTCCTCCCTGCTAGACCTCTCTGCTCCTGTTATGCACCTTTATTGAAAATCCATCCATCTGCCATGCCCACGTCAACTGAAATAACTCACACTATATTTTGAAGCACAAGACACATGCGATCAATTTGCGGGAAAAAAAGTGGTGGCGGCTCACATTGCCCAAGAAGTAAATCTCCTCTTTCAAAACCTACAATTTAATAAACCTTTGGCGTTTCTATGACTACAGAATCACCCTGGACCTTGGGAGATGGCAATGGGCAGAACACGATCACGTATTGCCCTGCTACAAGCAGGGTAGCACAGTGACTACACACCTGGGCTCTGCTCTGAGACAGATCTGAGGGAGAGCTACAGCTTCTTTGCTTGTTTGACCTTGAAGTGAGCTCAATTTAAATCCTCTAAGCTCCAGTTTCCACATCTATAAAATGGAGTCAGTGATACCATCTCCCCTGCCCAGCTGTGACAACGAAAGTATGAAATATAAAAAGCACTTAGCTTAGCAGCTGGCAAAAATTAAGAGGCCAATAAATACTCTTCCTTGGGTCTTTGTCTTTCTATGGCTGTCATCATGCAGTGGGGCTGACGACACAGAAATGCCCATAATGAAACCAGCACAGCACTGGGCAGGTAGGGAAAACACTCATTCGGATTAACGTGAGAGATGTTTTAGTGGCAACAGCAGCACTTACTGGATTTTGAAGCAGACGAAGGGAAAGAGCAGAAAGAAGGAAATTCTCAGAAAAGGCCCAAATATGGTGCACAGTGCAGGAAAAAGAGCAGGAGACAGATGTGTTGAGCCACTGGAATTGGCTTGAAGAATAGTTTGGTCTTCAATAAGGGTCTTGAATGTTGGACTGAGAAATTTGGGGCCTTTGTAGTAAATGGGCAGCTATTACCCATCTATGAGATGGGCAATCACAATGCAATGTGTATTTTTAGGAAAAGGTAACTGTGAAGGCATGGCAGAAAACGAAATTAAGATGGAGACCATGTGGCAGCTTCAAGACGTGGCAGACATTTTTGAAGGGTCATGAAAGGCTTCCTGACTTTCCATTAGACACTCAATAGAAAAGCGACTGTGCCAGTGGCTGTGAACTCCACCCTTCTCCCCCTTTATCCCACGTATTCTCCACTTGAACAATTATAAAGTAGGTCTGGAAAACACTGTCAACCCTAGTTAAGTCGTAAACAAACTATAGCAATTACAGAGCTTCAAGAGCTGAAAGAGGAAAATCAAGGAGTGAGGTGGGTGTGGCAGGTGTACACACCCGCTAGTTTTGTTTGTTAGTGTTTTGGGAACCCCCTACCCAGAGATGTAAATTATGTCAAAGTCAGGATAGCTTATCTTTTTTCTCCAAGGTCAACTTTAAAACTGTTATCTTCTCTCATTTGCTGATTAATTGCTTTTTGAAATGGATGTTGCCAACTACCTCCCTACATTGTGTTTCAAATTTCTATTGCTGCATAACAGGCCTAAAACAGAGTGGCTTAAAAGGCTGTGATGGGTTCAGATGGGCTGACTGGGTGGTTCTGCTGCCCTTCCTGGAGCTCCTACAGTCAGCTGCCGGGCTGTTCAAGGCCAGGTCTCTCTTCACATGGTCTTTCACCTGAGCTTTTCCACCTTGGCTCAGGGTTCTGGGAGGGCCAACCCTAACGTTTAAATATGCGTCAGACCTCAGCTTGAATAATATTTTTATATTCTATTGGCCAAAGCAAGTCACAAAGCCAAGTCTAGAGTCCACGTGGCAGAGCGTAACACAGACAGGGCAAGAGGTGTGCTTCACTGGGAACCATTACTTAACAAGCTATCATAACTCTGTGTTCATTTGATGAAAGTGGCAGCGGTACCATGTGATTTGCTGTATTGCCAGAGAAAGAGCATTCAGAGTTTCAGTCCCTGGGATGATGGCAGTGATTCTCTCCCAAAGTTCATTTCATAACTACTGTGGTATTTTTTTCCAAAGACAGACAGGTCTATTTCCCTACGCAGAGCAACTGAGTCAAATCAGTCCAGGTTGATTTTGCTGGAGTTACTTAAGACTGGCCGAGTTACATATTCTGTTTCCTTTAAGGAGGATTAGTTTGTGGGAGACCAAACCAAAAATAGAAAACAAGTTCCAGAGGGGCAAGTGCCACATGAAGAGGAAACTCACCAAAGTTTCCAGAATCTTTCTTTTGAAGTCCAGCAGGAGTGATGTAACTCCCTTCTCTGGAAGGTGGGAATTATTGCCAATGATAGTTTTAGTCACTTGACTCTCAACCAAAAGTGAGAGTTTCATTTTAATACCCCACTACAAAAATATTTAAATGTCCACTCCTCAGGCAGTGAGTTACTACTCCTTTGTACTGTATTTCAGGTATTGCCAGGTAAATAAAATTGTTCCTTGCTGATACGCTTAGGCCTTATTCTTGTTGATGATAACTGATATTATAGGTTAGCACGTAATTTATTTAATGTATTCATTTATATATATAAAATGGCTTAAGGAAATAAAAACACACTGATGAGCTACTCATTAGTGATTCGGGGAGAACAATACCAAAGGTAACAGCAGAATTAATTATTATCTTGTTGAATTTAACTTGTTTATCTTCTACACTTGATCTTGGCAAAAGGCTGAGAAATGATCCAGTTTGTTTTCTAAAGGTGAATAAAGCAATTCGTGGCGAGCCTTTCCTTCTAGTGTTTCGGGGTCAACCAGGCCTCCTCATCTCACTGGCATTGAGGAGTCAGCACCTACAGTCTTCCCTGGCCTGGGGAGAGCACCTGCTTGCCTGTCTCAGTCTCTAGGGTCCAAAGCAAGTGTCTCCAGGTGGCACAAGGAAGGGAAAAAGAACAGGCGTCACTGACTTTCCAGGTTGCAAGTTGAGAAAGTCATTTACTCAAACCACCTCTTCTTTTCTTCATAGCAGCTCACATTGGCAAGCGTAATTGTTATAAATGCTAACTTCAATCAGACGCTTGAGATTATCCATTAACCACTCAAACAGGCACCTGGCTCTTTTGGAAACCGTTCTATTTTTTTAAGGGTTACACCCCCTTTTTATTTTTGGACATGGCTTTTGAAATTCCTTTAGAAATAACTGTTTGCAAATGAGCAGGTGAAAGCACTGTTGACTGCCCTGGATGGTGCGGTGGAGATAGGTGTGGATAGGAAGAGCTTTTTATATCTTTGTGACTCAGTTATTGCGCAGGTCACACACGTGTGTGCTGAGCGGAGAACCAGGGCTGACTGGACTCCTAGGACTGGTCCTGGAATTCTGGTGCTACCATCAGTTATCTGTGAAGTCTTGAATATGGCGCCTCGCCGGGCCGGGCCTTCTTTGCTGCATGGAGAAAACAGGCTGCTGCTGCACTAGTTACTGCCACAGTGACTGCCAGGTCCAATTGTTGACGATTCTGAGAAAAATCACACTTTTCTTGCTCCTATCTCTTGCTCAGTCTCTTGTTTGAGGTCATAAATATCTCGATAACCTTCCCATCAGTACTCGGGGTCTAAATTTCTTTTAAGAAAAGGGAATTCCATGGGGACTACAAATGATGTCAAATATAATGAAATAAATCTAAAAAAAAAAAATACAGCGTACTAAGAAAAAAAAAAGGCTACACAAATGTTTTAAAGTAACATTCCTGTTCTAACATAGCAGAAATTGTATTCTTAGTGCACTAACAACTTGCAGTCTTTTTCTTCTTGAAACCTAATCTGTGAAATTTCTAGAGGGTTATGTATTATCCAGGAGCTGTCTTAAAAATGTTCAGGACTGGACAGTTAGGGACCTGTCCGATTACGACCAGATGAGATAGGCCAATAAACCATTTGTGGTGGTATTCGCCAAGGGACTGCAACCCTCTGCTACCCAGCAAAGAGCTCCAAACGCAGAGGACTGGACGATGCCTCACCGCCAAGACGCCAATAAAAAGTGTTCTGAGGCTGGCCGCGGCCAACCTGAACACACACGGGCCACCTGGGACCCAGTTCCACCCAGGTTCTGGTTGGGCAGGTCTGTGATGGGGTTTGAGATTCTGCATTTCTAGCAAGTTTCTGGTGAGGTCAACACTGCTAGGCCACAGGCAGCACTCTGGGTGGTGAGGCACTTAGGGCCTGGGTGACATGTGGCTGGATTTTCTATCAGTCGTAAGTCAGTTTGCCCACAGTAAAGCCAGATAAACTGTCCAGCACTTCCAAAACGCATGACCTGAGTGGACATGAGAAGGGCGCCTGCCCAAAGGCACGCGATGGAGCAGCATGTTTCAACTTGAACTATTCAAGACTTGCCTTCCTCTCGTCTGAGTGTTGTGGCATTTTCTTAAGTAATGACTGTCACCTTCAAATGGCAGCCCTTATTTTTGGTCCTTTGTATATCTCCCCATGCGATTATTCATGCCTTTTTCCATTTCCACTTTTGGAAGCTGCTGTTGGCGGGTTGGCCAGGTGGATTCCGCACCGATTTGGAGGGCAGCCAGCTCCGTCAAGCCAAGGGACAAGCTGGGAGGGACAGTGACAGGGTGCTGGATGACCACTGCCCTCACACCCATCAGGGTGAGTCCGATCAGACAAAACACAAAAGCCACTTTTCGTTCACATCGTAGAAGCAGTGATGGCGGAATCTTGTGGTGTCTGGCTTGCCCACTGCAAAGAGTGGCAGACCGGCACGTTAGCTTTCTACAGTTTGTTTTCCAAGATGATCTATGTAACGGAATACTCCAGAACTCACACGTTGTCTTCCTCCCACTTGTGAGTCCATTTGGGAGCTGAGGGAGATGCCTAAAGGAAAGAGGCAGCATGTGCTCCTAGTTGTACTAAAATCTCTAAATATGCCATCAATGTGCTCAGCCCGTTGTGTGCATTTAACACACTTCCATGTTTTTGGCCACCTATGTGGGAATCTCACATGGTTGGCTTTTTTTTTTAAGTGAAAAGTCACCTCTGACTATAAGTTGTTCCTTTTTAAATGAAAATTCTTTGGATTCACAGAACACATCAGCAAAGCTCTCTCAGTAATGGCCAAAAATATTTAGCACTTGTGCACTTTTCAAATAAAAGTCGCAGTCATTTTAAAATTCATCACTCAGTCCGCACCGAGGCTCCGCACACTTGGCTGCCGTGCAGTGCAGGGAGCTGGCAGCACAGACAGTCAGCAGCCAACTTTGAGATGTCCGTGGGTTTTTATTTTCTTTATTTTCTGGAGGCCCAGAGGCAGGCAATTACCATTTTCACTTTTCAGGCTGAGTAACCGGGAGGGGCTCCCTTACTGCGCCGGGATGCGAGCGCGGCGGGCACTGCTGTTTCCTGGCTTCCGCACGGTAGCAGCTAACTCTGGCGGAGAAATTACATTGGCAAACAAATATCCCCTCGACAATATTTCTCAAAATTGATAGTAGACATTATTCTTCCTCCACAGGCTTTCTGCCTCCTCCTTTTCCCAGGAGGCGAAAGAGCGATCCTCGTAGGCAGCGTTTTGTCAAGTGTTTCAATGTTGTCGCGCAAGAGACGCCGTCTCCTATTGTGAGTAGGAGACTCTCTCTCTCTCTACCCCCTACACTCACACGCAAACACACATCCATTCACGCACTCTCATACTTTCACACACTCTCACATGCACACGCGCCCACGAGCGCGCACACTCGAGCGTGCACACGCCTTCCTCACTGGCCGCGTCTGGGCGCCCCCGGGAGGCCCCACCTGCACGTCCGTGGCTTCGCTGGGCGGCGCGAGAGCACGGCTACTGCTCAGGCTGGACTTCGCTGGCCCCTCTCCGCGCTGGCTCGGCGGTTCATCCTCCCACGCCCCTTCCCAAGGAACATGGGCTCTTGTGCCTGCAGTTGACTGCGCTGACCTTAGCCGGCGCCGGCTGCTGTTTAGAACAGCTTCCACGGGGCTAATCATCTCCCCCTGGACTCACGCTGGCCTCTCAAGCAGGCATGGATGCAGACCATGATGATAACCTCAGGAAGCTTGCTGTTTCCATGTGCCTGCGCCACACTGCAAGGGTGAGGCGACCCGGAGGCAGCGGAGTTACTGCTTTGCTCCATGATGCCTCTCTGTGGTGAGCAAAATAATACTGGAGAAAGCGATACTGGAATTCTAGAATCTAACATAGTACATTTAGAATTGTTTCTGGATATTGACTGTAATACCAGTGAACGATACCTGGTTTTAGAAAGAAAACTCATTCATTCACCATCCGCATCACTAGTGAGGAAAGTTTTGATCTTTTCTCCCAGAGATCGGGGATCTTACAGTAGTGTCATTTCGGGAAGGAGAATTAGACCTAGAGTCCAAATGGTCATTTTCTTTGCGACTAAATTGCTTCTCATACAATCATGGTACTAGATACAGACCCAAGGGTGGGAGCAGAAGCGATGAGTGAACTATCTGAAGGAAAGATGCATGTCTTCCACACTCTCTCCGCATGATGGCGGCAGCAGGACAGACACTGAGATGGGAGCCGTGGGCTGCAGATTACAGAGTAACACCATGGAAAGGGTCTGGGCACTCAACACTGCAGATCTGTCTTATCACCCGGAAGATTTATGATCAAAATATTCCAAGGGGGAAAACCAATGTCTATTTTACTGAAGTCATTAATATTTGAGTGCCATCGTAAGAGTCAGAGTCACCAAGCCTATCTCCTGGAAGCACTGACTTCCGCCCATCTTTCTGTTTTAATCAGCTACAACTTCCCAATTGAACTGGTGAACCCTTCCATTCTTTGTGCCTAACATGTGTGTCCCCCTCTACTGGGTCAGCTTCCCAACCTTTCAATACTCAGCAAACGTCTTTCTTCCTCTAGACGCCGCCTTAGCGCCTCCCTCTGTTGGGTCATTTTTTAATGGCTGTCCTCTGGCTCCACGGAGCATGCACGTGGCACATCAGTCTAGGAGGGCAGTCTAATGCATGCAGTGACAATGGGATTTCTTGTCTGTCTTATGTGAACATGTCTCCTCTCTCAACTGTCCATCTATCCTCTCACTGTGGGTTCCTGTAGGGCAGGGTCTCTTTATCCTCCGTACTCACCAGGAGGTGATAAGTAAATTCATGTTCACTGAGTAGGTGAACAAATGCTTTCTGTGTGCATTTAATAGTGTGTCGTCTTGTTCTAGAAGGAAGGAACATAATTCTGAGCCTCTTAGAAAGCAGTCACATAATTAAGTTGGAACATTTGTTAAATTATATGTTTTGGGTCTGTTTAGATATTTTATGTATGCCTCAACTGAACCCTGGTTGGAAAGCTCTCTTTTTTATTCAGATAAAATCAATGGAAAAATTTTCAGATGGGAAAATTACTTAAGTGGTGGGGTGTCATTTTGATTTAACATAAAAATGAGTTGCCTGTTAAATCTCAGGGTTTGTTTGATCCCAGGAAGAGACCAAGTATTTCTAGATCTACTAAATTTACATCACCTAAGACTTTAGTTTCTATGAAATTGCCTACTGAGACTAATTAAAAAAAAAAAGGAAACGACTTCCACTGCCCCGGAACAGAATGTAGTGACGTGTGAACTGCCTGTGAGGACCTGCCTCTCTCAGGAGCAGTCACACATGCGCGCCCCACTAGCATTTGCTTATCCTTACCTGAGGGCCCCCTTCTCACCTTCCTTGAAAGTCCAGTTCCTTCTTTTCCCCACCTCCTCCACCCCCTGCATAAACACAAGTTCCTTCTGATACATTCATTGGCGAAGGTCCCCAAGGTTCCAGAAGACTACAGGACCTAGGCTTGTGACCTGACATGAGTGAGGCTTGAAGCCCTTTGAGCTGCCTGCTGCCATGAGTGACAGCTAAGCTTCTGGGCAGAGGGCAGCACCGAAAATGCCAAGCTACACAGATGCGCTTTTTGTGTACCTAACTTCTCAAGATTTGGTTCTTTAAGAATCACCTTAATGTACATTTTCAGCTAACTGTACCTGTTTTCTGATAATAATTTCATGTTTTCTAAACAGTGCATGGTCACTGTAGAAAATATAGACAAAGTTAAATAAAATTAACAAAATGTAAACTATCCCTAATCTCAACAATATATACTAATTTTGGAAAATACAGACCACACAGTTCAATAAAAATATTATTTAAATTATTTATAAGCTAAGCATTGAGACAGAACCATGATTAAAATCTCTCTCTCTCTCTCTCTGGATATAATGTGCATACATACACAATACATTTTTAAAACAAAAACCAAAAAATACTGTATGTGTTGTTTTTTAACCTACTTTTTCACTTTATAAAATATTGTGAACATTAACATTTCCCTAGTACTTATTCATCGACACTATTTAATGGCTGAGTTATATTCCCTTGTGTGATTATATAATAATTAATTTACTCATATCCACTTGGTACAGATTAGGCTGCTTCCAGTACTTTTCTCATGAACATAACTTTAGCAAATACCCACGTAACCATAGATTTTTCAAAGCCCTGTGATTTTTTTCCCCCTTAGGATAAATTCCTAGAAGTAAGTAGATTTGCTACATCAAAAGATATGCAAAATACAAATGAAATCTTTTCATATGCATTGCCAAATTGCCTTTACTGGATCATTTCAATCCTTATGCAGTGCTTTTCAGTGGTGCTCATGAACATACAGCTGAAAGGTCCATCCTTTGACCTCCCGTGATCTCCAGCACCTGTGGGGCAAGGGGTTTTATGAGCTGTGGCCGCACTGCCTGCTGACTGAGCAGTCGGGCTGCATCCACGGCCATTGCTGGACTCATTAGACACAGGGGCCCCTATGACCACCCCTCAAACCCTCATGGAGCCCCCCAGGGAAATGGCCGCTGAAGTTTCAAATCTCGAGTCAGGCATCATGCCAGCCACAGCTGAAAGAGCCCACTGTCAGCTCCTCATTGTTAAAGGTCAGTCTAAATGCTGGCCAAGGGCACAGCCTTCTTGTTCCCGTGAATCAGCTTTCTCCCTGAGCCGATTTCCCAAATGGTAACGTTCTCACAGTACCCGTGTGTTCTCACATGCACACTGCCAGAAAGGAACCACAGCAGGAGGGGTGTGCAGTGGTCAGCGTAAATGTGAAAGGGACTATGAATGCCTTAGAACCGTGGCCAGCCTCCCATGGCAGGGCCCAGCTCGTGGCAGGGAGTCGCAAGCATTTGGCGAAAGTAAACGGACAAGTAAGTGCTGTCTGTTACTCTCCACATCGAAAAGGGTTTCTGTAGATTGTAGCGCTTTGGACCCTGACCTGGCCGGGACAGAACCTCACGCTTCTCGAGTCTCGCTGAAGTCAGTAAGAAGACGCGTGCAGCTGGCAATGCGAGTGGGAAGAGTAAGGCTGGCCATTATTGCAAGCATCACCGGTGCTGTGAGGCAGCGGTGCAGAAGGTGAGCAGGGTGGCCCAGTTAGGTCTGGGAAGTGTGAATAGTGTCGAGAATGCTAACTGATCCTGCAACTTCTGTTGTTTACCTTTTAGGGGATCAGACTAGAAATAAGCCTTGTGCAGTGGGAAATGAGGCCATGTCCATGAGTGGGGGGTCGAAACTCCCTTTGAAACTTTGTCTCCCGATCTTTCTCTCTCTCTCTCTTACACACACACACACACACACACACACACACACACAATTTCCTAGATGCGCTGTAGAATATGGTAAACTTATGCTCTCTCTGGAGAGACCACATGGCAAGGAATGGAGGGAGACCTTTTTTAGAAAAGGAGCTGTACTCATTATTTATTGCTGTGTCACAAATCCCCCCAAGACTCAGTGGCTTTAAACAACACATATATCATCTCTTAGTTTCTACACATGACTTAACCTGGATCCACAGCCTCAGGCTCTCTAGGAAGGTCACCATCATCTTAAGGCTGAACTAAGATGGATTTGGTCACTGGCTCCCTTGTGAAGTGATAGACCTATGATTTAGGGGTGTGCCCTGCTGTCTGGGGTTGCCCAGAGATCTCTCTCCATTCCCTACCACGTGGTCTCTCCTTAGAGCACCTGCCAATATCATATCTGGCTTCGTGAGAGCAAGCACACGAACAGGCAAGAGAGAGTAAGTACACCGAAAGAGTAGCAGTGATTTGGGAGTTCTGTTACTTCCATGCAAGGAAGTAACATCCATCACTTTTTCTGTATTTAGTTTTTAGGGAAAATTTCTATAGTGGTCCAGGTGATACTCAAAGGGAATAGGTTATATATCAACATGAATACAAGGATCTTGGGGCCATCTTAGACATTTGCCTGCCACTAACCTATGAGTGGAAATATCTGTCTACCCTTTATCTATCCATGTTTCCACATCAATCAATCAATCTATCTATCTTTCTATCTATCTCTCTCTCTCTCTCTCTATCTATCTATCTATAATCTACCTACCTAGTCATCCATCTCTATGAAGACTCTACTGGCTAAATAGCTTGTGGGCAGTATCTGTAGCCTAGATTAGCTTTACAGATTTTTATCTCCGCAAAACTATTAATTCCACTAACCATTTCCTTATCCTCTCCTCCACAGGTAATAGGAGGAGGATGTTACAGCGTTATTATCAGCAGCAGCAACAAGACCAATAAACTGGGTAACAGCTCTATGCAAAGACTACAGTGATATTCAGTTCATTCATCTATGTTTTCAAATGAGCTTTCATTGAGTGACCTACACCTACTGTACGCAAAGCATTTCAGAGATACAAAGAGGAACACAATGTTAAAACATTAAATGCTTGCCTAGTTCAAGTCATTAAAGGAGATCCAGAGCCCACGCTCTTGGGAAGATTCTAGACTTGTTTCAGCAAAGAGGAGGTGCTGTCCAGCTTGGTGGTGCATCAGCCTTCCACCCCAGGATGCGCGCACACTGTGCACGCACACTGTCAAGAGCTTGTGCAGATGGCAGCTCTTGGGTGTGGTGCTGGGCGCCAACACCTGTGACCGGCATTCCTAACTACTAGGTTTCTACCTAGTACTAGAATGTCATTAAAGATAGATATTCTTTGGGCACCAAATCAAAATCCTTCATGGGATGGCTGTGCCCCACACAGCACCCACAGCCATGTGTTTTAAGCAGATTTCTAGGTGATTCTGTTTGATAGTCATTGATCCACAAGATCCCTGGTCTTATTTGAGAGTTAACAGGTCTCCCCCCAAACCTAGGATTATTTGGCTCCAAAATTCCAAGGCACATCTCATCCCAAAGCCCCCTAAAATTCTGACTTGGGAACCGCCATTTCTTCCATTGTCTTTCTGTTGCCTGTTGCTTCTTCATCTGTCCTTCTGACTGCTGTGCATTCTACTGTTCCCCTGTACACCACTCTTGCCCTGGTCTTTGAGTCATTAGTAAATAAAGCTCAAGAAGCTAGCCATCTCACTATGGAGACAGATACACACATAATCCAAGCTTGGTCAGAATATGAATCATTGTTGTAATGATCAAGGTAGAGATAAATGTTGGCAGAATCCAGGGGAAGGATTATTTTGTTCCAGCTGGGAGGATTGCAGAAAGTGTTACAGAACAGATAGCACTTGATCCAAGCTTTGGAGGATGAGAAGCATTTTAATAGACTGAGAAGTGGGAGAATTAGTGTTTTGACATTGTACTTGAAGTGATATGCAGAGTTGTATACTTAGAGGTAAAGCTCTGCAGGTACAGCCACTAGAATGACAGCTTTTCCCAGTATTTGGCATTATCTGTTTCCACCTAGATACTTTCTGAACTGCCTTCCCCCACTTCAAGAAAATCTACTGTCCAGCTTTTCTGCTCTTTCCTCATAAATATTCTGATTTGTGCCTTCATGGGCTTAGCATCCTATAAACAAGTTGGAATAGACATGTTCCTCGCTAATAGAGACAATCTGAGAGTTAATAGACTATGCAAACCTTAACAGTTAAGATTATATGAAAGCAATTTTGCTTTGGTCTTAGTCTAGTAAGTCATCATGACAGGTTTATAATCTTATGGATCTGAGTGATGAGTTGACAGTTTTGGCTAAAAAAGTGGAGGAGAGCGAGTGATTAAGGAGTTTTTCATTAAAAAAAAAGAAGAAGAAAGAAACCCACAGGAAAGAAATGGTATTGCTCATCTTGTTTCACTTAAATTTAGAAGGTCATGATGGGCTATAGTGATTCTCAGGTTTGTGCCCCAGAGAACATTTCTGAACATGTTTCTTGGTTGTCAAAATGTGTGTATTGGGGAGGGCGGTAATGGCATTGAGTAGACAGAGGCCAGGGATGTGACTGCATGTCCTACAACACAGAGGGCAGCCCTCTTCCCAACACCAAAGAATTACCCAGTCCAAACCGTCAGCAATGCTGAGACTGAGACGCTCTGGATTAAAAGCACATTCAAGACCCATCAGATTGGCTGAAATGAAAGCCAGTGACACATCACGCCTGGCAAAGGTGCAGAGAAATCGAACAGATCACTCAAGCACTGCTCACGGGAACACAGAGTGGCCCAGCCTCTTAGAAGTTTGGCAGTTTCTTATAAAATTAAACCTGTAATCACCACATAACCCAGCAATTGTACTTTGTGCATTTAATGAAAAGAAAAATATGTTCTCACAAAAACCTACACACAAATATCAAACCAACTCTGCTCACAATAACCTCAACTGGAAACAACACAATATCCTTCAACAGATGATTGGAGAAACCACTATGTGACATCTGTACCACGGTCTACTTATTACTCAGCACCAAAAAAAAAAAAAACCAGACAACTGATGCATACCACAACTTGGAAGAATCACTTGAGAATTATGCTAAGCAATAAAGCAAATCCTGAAAGGTTACATACTTTATGATTCATGTAACACTTATTCCATTTCTAGAACATTCTTAGCATGAAAAAATTACAGTAATGGAGAACAGAGTAATGGTTGCCAGTAGCATAGGCCATGGGAGTAGAGGAGAGGGTGGGACCTATGTGTGCTTGTATCACAGCAGGACAAGGGATTCTTGCGGTGATGGACTGTTCAGGATCTGCATTGTAGTGGCGGATATACCCACCTATCCGTGTGATCAAGTTGCACTCACATGCAACTTGAGAGTGAGCGTGCCACTCACAAGCTTGCTCCCACACCCACTCGCACACTCCCTCAAACACACAGAAGTAAGACTAGGGAAATACAAACAAGTTCAAAGAATTGTATCGGTAACAGTTGCCTGAGACTGAGTACAGTGTATATGGGCCACTCTGTAGTACTTCTCACAACTGCATGTGAAACTACAATAATGGAAACATTAAAATAAAACACCAAATTCAGATCCACATACTTTGAGAACATTAACTTGGCTTGCACAATCATTCAGTAGATTTTAAGTTCTCTGTGCTCAAATCCTTTGTGATTTTTGTCTTCTTTCCTCAAATTAGGTATAAGAGCTCAGGGTAAAATAATTGATAATTCTCCAGTGTCACTAGATGTGGAAATCACAGTGATCCCCACCCACCTAAGCCCTTCCTGCCATGCATGCTTCACTAGGCTAAGAAAACAGGCAGCTGCCGTCAATACGGATGCCACGCTGAAAATAAGGCCATCTTTTATTAGACTGTAACTCATGTCCACGATACCATGATTCATTGAGTAAAATAATATGAAACAAGCTTATCAGAAGTCATAAATAGAAAAGTGACATTTAAAGAAAACTGAAGTTTTCAAAATAGCTCTTTCAGTCCCAGTTTTGCTTAGGCAACATTCCTAATTGCTAGGTTTCTAATGAGAACTCCATAGACATTACCCTCAGAAATGCTGAGCAGACGTGCTTGCTCTTCTGTTACTGTCACTGCTAAAATGCATTTTTATTTCTCCTGTTCAGAATGCACAGTGACTCCAAGCCATCCCCTGCTGCAGTGAGTCAGCAGCTCTGCTTCTGAATCAGAGCAACTACTGCACCTCTGGAGTGGAGAGAATGCAGAGAGGCGGATCAAAGACATAAAACCTGCTTTGTAAAATGAGGGCTACTGCTATTTCTGAATCTCCGGATGGTCAACAGCAATAGGAAGGGCGAGGCGAGGGCTTTTACTCTCTCCTGTAGGATCTGACACATATCAATAGAAGATAATCATAGTATACGTGTCAGGACAAGATAGAACCAGAGGGTCAGTGTGATTTCAGAGACACGGGAAGATCACAAGGATGATGATATCATGCGCGTATAAAAGGTGAAAGCGAATCTCTCTAAGTGAACAATATGGTAATTTGCGAAATTATCTGGTAGAAGTCTGAGGATAAAATTGGACTAATTAAGGCTCAATAACCTACTTGTTCAACTGAAGTGATGTTTGTTTTCCACAATGATGTTGACAGCAGAACGACAGTTTCTTCTTGCCCAGGAAGATGCTAGAAAATTGCTTGATGGCAGGGGTCATTGCCTCGATCCTGTTGTAATGGAAATGTCTGTGTTACTATTTTAAGGAGCTTGCTCTTGGTCCTGGGTTTATATGCTCGCTCAAGTGAAAGGCACACCTTCCTATTCATTGTCTTCTACTAATTTTGACCATGAGTTTGTTTGACTTTAGCATATGAATTCTATTAACATGATGAAGTGGTTTTCCTCTTTAACTGTGTGTATTGTTTCTGATGCTGAATTATCCTTGTATTTCTTATGTGAGGTGTCGAATTCTTTTAAAGTCTACTTTACTATTCAATCTGCTCATGTTTGCAGGATACCCATAAAGGGGACTGACCGCTTGCTTTTGAGAAATAGCCCATCCTTCTCGAGCAGGGTGTCAGAGTCAGCTTAGTCTCTTAGCAATAAATTTGGCTCCTAGCCTGTCCTTAGCTTTGGAACAGTTTGAACAGAGCACATATTATCTTTTCCTTCAAGACGTGTTAGCCCTGCTTCACAGAACCACCTGGTCTTCATGGGTTTTGTGGAAGGGAGAATTCTGACAATTAAAACATGTTTCCTTCTTTTTAGCCAATTTACCTTTGTTATAACTCCACTTGGGTCAGATTTACTAATTTTCATTTTCTTTGAAAAATCTCCCAAGCATATTTTCAACCCTAATGAAACTGAGACGTTTCTGAAAATGGAACCTGGGGCTACCACAGCTGGGGTCTTGAGCTGAGAGCGAGTAACCTGAAATTCCACTCTCACGTCTGGCTCTCCCCACGCACTGTCTCCATCTGCTCTAAGATCGCGCATAATAAGTATTGATCCCTTTACCTCACTGGGATTTTTTCCATGGTGTAATGAGCTGCTCGTGTAAAGCTCCCGAGAGAAAGCTACTGTTAAGATATATCACTTCAAAATGCATGGAAAAAGAAATCAATCAAGACCTCATCAAGCAAGATGAACACACTCACACCACCTCTTGAAAATCACACCTCTTTTGTTTTGTTTAAACCGAAACATTAAAGACTCAATTCCCTTTGTCTCAGCAGTCTCAAGAAGACATGCAGGGACATCACAGAGTGGACATGCCCAGAGTATAAAGCCCGGAGCGGGCTCATGTCAGAGTGCTAAGGTCTCACCCAGGAAGCCTCTGTGCTCAGCAATGAGGGGGTCGCGTTTCTGCCATCTTCGCCCACGAGAGCTCTGGCTGGCACTGACCAGTGTGCCCAGCTTCAGCTGTCAGCCCTAGAGAGGAAGAAGGCTGTCCTTAGCTTACTTTATATCAGAGTAGAACTGACTACATTTTGATGACCCTTTCAAATGTTTCAGAAAACCTCCAGGTTTCTATTTCACAAAATTAAAAGCTCATACATAGTAGCTTTCGTTCAGAACCAGAAAAAGTGCTTGATTCAGAAGCCGCTGGTAAGTAAATATGATTCTTTCCAGGTTCTGCCTCATGGACTAGATCCTTGCTTCACCACATACCCTAGTCCAGTGCTTTCCCAAACCTGAGGTGCACACAATGCCCTGGGGATCGTGCTGAAAGGCAGAGTGTGACTCAGTAGGCCTGCAAGGGGTCTGAGTCTGCGTACCTAAACAGCCTCCAAAGTGATGGCCAAACTGCTGTCCCCAGAGCACAGGAGCACTAACCACGCCTCAGCTTATTACAGAGGAAGGGAAATAAAGGAGAGAGTGACAAGGCAATAAAGGGCGCACAGGGGGCCTGCGCTCTCACACAGTAAGTGAACAACAGATCATGCACTACCACTGGGCAGACCACTCCCAGTGAGCGTGGTGACATGCTGGGTCTATAGGCCTACCCAGGTGTGCTGCACACGGCCGGAAAACAGGCCTCTGGGGAAAAGCAGGAAGGGCCTTGTGCATGTAGTCCTTGTTAGCACCCAGATGCAGAAGAGTTTTTTGTCACGATTCCTCAGGAAATGAGAAAAAACTCCTGAAGAATAAATGACCTTCAGGAGGCATTCGTGTTTAAGACAAAGATCCTTTACTTGAAGGTTCCTAGAGGATGGACAGGGAAAAGAGCATTTCAAATGAACAGGAATAGGAATAGCAACAGCTGAGGCAGAATTTTCCTTCTTAACTTGGTCAGCGGATGAACCATTCCAGTCTGGTTATAACCATCCCCGTGTTCTACAGCATGAGGGTGTGCCAACGCTTTAGGTTGGCTTGAATCCTGGAAGGAAATGTCGAAAGGAATTTTTCCTACTCTTTTTCAATGAGGTGAAGAAAGGGTCTTTGGATGGATGTGAAAGGAAAAACTGGCACCTCTTTATCCTTCAGTGAAGGCACTGAACACTTGGCTATACTAAAAATGAGCACTGGGTAGGGAGTCAGACTGGGTACCAGTGCCAAGGCCACTGTGAATTAGCTGTTGGATCTTGGAAAACAGTTTTCTGAATAAGTTTCCTTCTTGAGAGGATTCATCTAGATTAGCATTTTCCAGTGTAACAGGATTTTAACCGGAATTGTGTGGGAAGATGCCGCCTGTGGCCCAATGAGGCAGGTGGATAAACATACTTGGATGGTTTTCATCAGAGGCAACTTTCTTCCGTCCTTCACATGGACTCTCAGTTTGAAGGACTTGAAACACAGAGAACAGCATCCCCAAACATATTTGATTGTGAACTCTTTTTACAAGGACTGTCTCACAAGATTAATATTCCAGGAAAATTACTCTGGAGAGTATCAATGCTTTTAAAGGCTACTTCCACTTGAGCACATCATCCTACTCTCAACGTGCAGTCAGGAATCTCTAGAAATCTACTTACATAAAAAAAGTTTAGAAAGCGAGATTAATGCTATTTTTCATTTTTTGCTGTTTCAATTTGTTAAAATCTGTTTTTAAATTTTACCCCTTGATCACATATCAAAGTCAATGTACTTTTATTGTAGAATTTGATTTGACTCGAGAAGAGCACAAAAATTTGAGTATTAAGAGTTACAATCATGAACATTTTCAGAGATTCTTCTAGAACTGAAAGCATTTCCTAAATAACTTTACTGTTCTCATCCTTAAGTCACAGATTTCTAGCTCTCATTGAGCAGGTCTCCTCCTCGGGATGCGTATAGCCATGCTGCTTTCACAGCTGATCCATTTTTATTTTTTAGATTACAGCCACATTCTATTTATTTTTTTTTGCAAAATTAGCCATTACTAAATCAGATGGACGTACTTTGGCCCACTCTTAAAAATAAGGACCTCATGTACAAAACTTCTCTGATACAAAGTGGAATATTAAAATTTAAAAATTTCTATTTTTAAATGAAAATTAAAATACAAAATTAAAAACAGTAATACACTGCGAAGTAGAGAGTTAGCTTCACCACTGCAGTCAGATGCATTCTTCTTCTTACAATATTCTAAGGCTGAATCTTGTTATAGGAGACTATTCGCTGAGTGTAGCATCCAATTCATTTGCAAAAGAATTTATGCAAAAATAATTTATGATAACTAAGTGTCTTTAAATGGACTCTAGGAATTAAAACTCACTGGCTTTAAGGTATTGAGAACATAGCATTTTAAACATCTGAGCGCATAAGAGATGATGACCTTCCTTTACAGACTCATCAGAAAAGCAGGATTAGTCCTAATACCTCCATAATAGTGTTCACATTGGGGAACTGTACTGAAAAGGCTAGAGCAAATTTTAGGAGGTTTTGTTTACAGCCCTGCCTAGAAAAACAAGGACTACACCAATGATCTTCAGAGTTGCCTTCTAACTTGTTATGAATCCTCTCCCTAGCAAAACAAATTCAAGGAAGAAACAATGGGGTTTTTTTTCTTAAATTATGTTTTCCCCTTAAGATTGCCCAGTCATTATTTTCTGAGAAGTCTATATTGCAAAGTCACATTACTGATATTTAAGTAACAAATCGCAGCTTCTTGACTGGAGAGGAGTTTTATTGACTTTCTAGGATTAAGGGATAAAACGAAGATTGTGCAATTCTAGTCTTCCTTTGCCAGTTGCTGATACTTTGATTGTAAATATAAAAAAATTCCCTTTTAGCACTCTTTAAAAAATAACAGTGAGTCTAATAACTAGAGGTAGTAATAGTTCCGATGGTTTGCCCTCAGCTGAGACTCCCAGATGGCTTACGGAAGAATGATCAGGCGCTCATCCTAAGAACTTTTATTTTTAATAATTGATGCCAAGTATGTGTTCCCTCCACTGTTCTCCACTTAATTACTTTTCTTTTTGATCAAACACACTAATGAAAAGAGATCCAATAAATCATGTGCAAAAACAGTAAAGGGCTTAATTAACAAGTGTTGACCTGATTGAAAGAGATAGGAAGTCCCAGCCGTGTAGCACAGGCTCACAAGGGCACCTTCAACTGACGTGGTATCTTGGCCAAACATAAAGGCTGAGAACGCAGTACGCTCTCCATCCTCACTGAAGAGCCAGTCACGACAACTACAGATCACAAAGTGATTAGAATCTTCTTTCTTCCCTTTGGCACAGAAACACTGTGCTCCAAACTGTGGGAAACAGACCAAGGAATGCTGGAGAGGCGCTCTCTAATGAGTAACAGGCGATTTTTTAGTATTGACTATGTTCTAGGTATTCTGCTACGTGCTTTAAAAAAGACTGCCTTATTTAACTCTTGCACAATGCTCTCAGCTAGTGGCCACTACTATCTTTATTTTAAGCAACAGTTCAAGTCATACCATCAAAAAGTAAGGTAGCCCACAGCCATAGTTGAGTCGCTCAAAGGTGTCTTCAAATGTGTTTCCAGTTAATTTGAAATTCTGTGGGATAATCAACTATTGTAGATGTCTCCAGAATGGGATCCCCTGAGAACCAATGAGGGCTGACTCACCTGGATTTTATATGTCCACAATGAAAACTAGACTGCGCTGCACGATTAGAACACAGCAACCTCTTAATTTTGGTTGTGAGATTAGTGGATGAGGGGTACTGGTGGGGGTTATCTTCCTTCTTGACTCTGAATTCCAATTTTTTGTGATGTGGTTTTCCTGTTTTTTTTTTTTTTTAAGATTTATTCGTCCATGCACACAAGAGCTGGGGTACAGGCCAGAGTTGCGGGAGGTGAGAGGATTCACCAGAGACAGAGTGGGGAATAGAACAGCTAGATCTACTGAAATCCACTGCTGAGGGGAGCAGTGGGCGAGGCAGGAAAGGTCTGCTGTGCCCTGTGGGTCCCTCCCTGGCTGGGGATTGAACTTGCACTGCTGTGTCACAGATGCTTCACATTGCGGCGCTCAACCCGCTGTGCCACCAGGAATGCCTGGTTTTCCTGTTTTTAAAATTAGAAGCATCAGAAGCCAACAAAAACTCCTTCTGACCTTCCTTGAGTGGTGCAGCGGCACTTTCAGGCTGTTAGTGACCTTTCCACACCACCTGTCGAGAGGCAGCCAGCTGCAGGGCTGGCAGGGAGGGCTGGGGCCGGCAGGCTAGCAGGCCACCTAGCCCCCAGCAAATCTTCGCTCTTTTTGGGACTCTCAGATGTCCTCTTGCGGTCTCCTCCCATTGGCTTCCACTGCACCCTGCTCTTCTGGGAAGTCACCCTTAAATGCCCAGTCTCCGGCTCAGGTGCGCCCACACCACACTCCAGGTGCTGCCATCGGGCACACGTGAAGGACCACAAGTGCAGATCGCTGATGCTAGTGGCCGGAGGGCAGAAAAATCCTGATCACTGCCCTTTCCCCTACAAGCGGACACGTATCACCACACCACAACCTGAGAGTTCCCTAGATAATGGATGGATGGCCAAAGCAGTCTCCCTGTTCAGACAGATTGCCCATGTTCCCAAATCGACTCTGGGCTCTGCCATCAAGTTTGTTGATGGCCGAGCACCGCCCCTGCTCGCTGGGGGCACCCCGCGGGCCAGTTCATCACTGAAAGGTTTTCCTGAAGATGTTCACTATAAAAAGGGGTGGGGGGATCACTTCTTAGAGAAGTGACTCCTGCACCATTTTTGACCCCTATTCGAGGTAGTAATTTATAGATCACCCCCCCCCGACACATACAACAGCAACAACATTTTTAGGAGAAGTATATCCTACTTACAATACATATTTCCTAACTGATTTAAGTTTTCGCGATGCTCATCACTGACTTAAAAGATTTCACCACCCATGTGTGGGTCATAATATGCTGGTTTCTCTTCTGATCCCGTAAGTCTTTCACCTTTTACCAGTGTGTCATGACCGAGCTTTTGAAAACCCTAGGGACTAGGTCATCTCCATTTTCATTTCTCCCCCCATCTTACATGGCAACTACACTGTGCTCCTCCCTCTCGTCTAACAAAGACCCCTTCATAGCAAGCGGGGCTCACGGTCTTGGCGGCATCCGTCAGGGGTACACTTGCTCTGCCCCACACTGGGGCGAGGCTGGAGGTCCATGTCAGAAGTTCCCTGGGCGTTTCGGTCTCATCGGCTGTCACAACCTTGAGCGACTCCCGAGCTTCCTGACTGCCTTTCATCCCTGCTTTAACCACATTCACACTACTACTGGGTGCTGGGTATTTGTTCCTGCGCTCCAGCTCCACTCACTCAGCCTGAGCTTGCGCCGTGCAAGGAACATCTTGGATGCGGCTGGCGTCTCCCCACCGCCTGCCAAGTGCACTCCAGCCACTGTCTCCCTGGCGTGTTTCCTAGCTGGGATTCTAAAGCTGTTCTTTTAGTTTCTCCATTTCTTCAGGGTGCAGGCAGGTGGCTGCAGCCCCAGTGCAGGGGCTGTTTGCTCTGTGAAGCCAGATTACTGTCATCTCATCCACCATCGCCCCGGAGGATGTCACTCTGATACTATCAATTCTTCCTTCCTCCCTGGGTCTGCTGGGTCTCCACGGGAGTCCACAGACCCAGGCTCATTACTGCGGCACACTCTGGAAAGGCCTACAGTAAGCAGACAGTAGGATACTTTGGGGAAGCTCATATGTTTGGTGAGAACTGGACAAACAGCCCGTTATTATATTGCCTTTTCTCCCCAGAAGTGTGGCTTTGTCTCAGCTATTCCATCCACTTGGTCTGCCTAGGTAGAAACAGGAAGGGGAAACCAGAGGTTACATCTAGAGCGCAATGAAAAATCCGTATTGCCCATGCTAAGGCTGGACCAGCTTGACTGTTTAATCCCAGGGAGAGGGCCCCAACACCCGGCATTCTGAGCCCTGGAGGCATCACCCTCGCCAGGTCTTGCAACAGAGGGCTGCCTGTGACATGTGTGCTTCCTAGGGGAAGCCTGCTGGGAGGCTGATGTCCTCATGGGCTTTCTGCCCACAGGCCAGAATGGTGCTCGTGGGTGGGGACATATTGTCACATTTCCCAGGTGGAGATGCTCTCTGCTACATCCTCCTATGTGCCTCCAGAGAAAGGACTCTGAGCAGAAGTTTTCTTCTCTAAGGCTTTGGACTTAGTGCTCAGGCCCATGTGAGGCCCATTTTCTAATCTAAGTGAGAATACAAATCAGGTTCTTTAATTAAGAAAACAAAAATTTAAGCTTTCCACGTGGTCCTCTCCAAGTGAAAGCACACGGGCTTGTGGCATTCAACACTACAAACCATGTACGTGGGAGATACTCATTGGGAAATGTATTTTTGAACTGATAACACAGCTTGGCACAAAATCATGGTTGGGAAGGGCTACGGGTGCAGGAGATGGCCTAGGGTATCCACCGAGAGAAGCAGGTAGGCTCTCTCACATCCGCTGAGTGGTAGAGGTCCTGGAAGCGATGAGCTGAGCAGCTTCATCTTGGCAGCAGCTAGAGCCTTCAGGACAGTGCCCTTCCCCATTCAGAAGGGAAGAGCATGTTCCCTGGCAGCCACCTCTTCGCAGCGGACTGGCCCAGGCGTGGCCATGTGACCTGCACAGGAATGAAGAGCGAACTGTCCCTGAAGATTTGAAATTGGGGTTCCAGTTTCTCTCAGGACTGCTAACTGGAGAGAGGAGATGCACATCAGCGAGTGGAGGTGTGCTCCTGCTCTTTGCCATGTGGACTCGAGCGCAGAGAAGCCCAGGAGCAGGAGAGAGACGGAAACTTAGAGGAAATGTGACAGAGATGAAGACGACCTACAGAGGGACCCAGG
Source organism: Galemys pyrenaicus (assembly GCA_019455555.1). Classification (NCBI taxonomy): domain Eukaryota; kingdom Metazoa; phylum Chordata; class Mammalia; order Eulipotyphla; family Talpidae; genus Galemys; species Galemys pyrenaicus. The sequence continues at coordinate 832,504 of JAGFMF010011596.1, read as the reverse complement.
CACGAGAGGCAGAGGAAGCAGATGGCGTCCTGCACCCTCGTGCTGATCTGGCTCCATGGCCTTTGGGGTCCACGGTATTATGCCTTGACAATAATCAATGGTGGCTTTGGGGCCTACTCTAGTTTCGATTCGTTGAGTCTCCTTCTCTGAACGCAACCAGAGGAGTCCGAAGTAGGACCAATGCCAGCACGGAGCACGTTCTCTCTCAGCTTACTTCAGAATTCTTGCAGAAAAGACATCTGCATTTTGTGCAGAGACCGGCTTGAAGTGGCCTCCTTTGTGTTGTTAGTTGGGTAAAAAAGATAATGACTCATATTTTATGAGTATTTCTGTATGTATATAATTCTAAATTTTCTCTAGGAAAATGATAACCTTCTTGACAAATGTTTCCTGAGCACCTGTGTTATATCAAGTAGCATGATCATTTTTTTTAATGAAAATTTCTTCTTTTAGGTGGTGACACGTTTGTGATCTATATTTCCCTAATTATCTTGCCTGCCAGGAAGCTCCCAGCTAATTTTAGATGTAGTAATAGTGACTATTTCATTTCACTATTTTATTCCTATCATAGTCTCACTTTCTTTAGATGACTCCAGAACAAAATTTAAATTCTTTTTGACTTCCTATATTCATATATCTATGCATTTTTAAGTTAATTCCAAAACGTTTGTGGGAAGGTAGGGAACAGATTACTTGGAATTCATACTAGGGAATTCGGTTCCACGTGGGTTGCGGTTAGATACACCTGGAATGGAGATGATAATAACTGAAGAGTTGAGTCCTGAGACAGCTGTCTTTTGTGTCACGTGGGTGAAGGAGGAGAAAATATGATGAGAGGTACTGGTGGGGGTAAAGGCGGGAGAAAAATGAACAATGAGAAAAGCTAGAAGGCCTGCAGGACGAGATCTTGCGGTGAGTATGCTAAGAAAAAATGAGTCAGAAAGCAAGAGACAGTTACCAGATGGTTTCACTCACTGCCGAATATAAATAACCAAATAAAATCACTGGCAAACAACAAGAATGACTGTTAGACTCGGAAAAACATAGCGGTTACCAGAAGGGATGGAAGATAGGGAGGGGGGATAGGGTTGTGCTCCCGCACAGAGTGGGGGGGTGGGTGAGGCACGTGCACACGTGGAGGGGTGAAGCTGGACCCCAAATTAGGTAACTGTGAAAACCAGTGACAAGTCAGTGAAACTTGAAATAAAAGGGGAGACCGTAGTGCTGACCGGCCTGTTAGTGTTCGTGTTCACTCCGTACGCCAGAGCTTCAGGGCGCTGTAAAGGAGCGGAGCTGTTTGCCGGCCATCGGAGACAGAACCTGCTCTCGGTCTGAACACTGTCACTGAGGGACCGTCATCCTTTAAAGCCTTTATCTGAATCAGATTTACTTCTGCTGACCCAGGCTGTTTTTGTTTCCAGACTAGTTTTCAGTGAGTCATCGGCTTTATTCCTGGATCAAGGATGCCGGGCCCCACTTCTTACCTGCCGGCCTCATGAATGCCCAGGTAGCCTCTCCCAGCCTTCTCATTAAGCCCTTGCTGTTTGCTGCACACCCCATGCCAGGGATGAGTCAGTATTAGACCTGTGCCCGATGCTTGTCTCACCGTGGTCCATGGCGAGTCACGAGACCAGGGCTGAACACTTGATATTGGCAGCCCACGCGGCATGCAAGCTAGCAATTTAGAGTGGAAATCCAGCCGCCTGTCCCTTGAGTGCACTCAGATTTTAACAATGGATGTTCACAGGCAGGGGAAGTGAGGCCTGTGCAGAAAGGACGATTAGAAGCTAGAAAAGCACCCAATCGTCATTACTAAAATTAGAGCTTTGCTACTTCTCTTCACTTGATACTCCAGTATGGTGACCTGGGGAAATTCTCTTCCACTGTGCAACTGTAAATGAAATTCTACGAGAGCCATAAAAAGGCTCATCCCATTTCTGTGCCTAGAGAATGACTATGCTGTACGGGCATACAAACAACACATACACCCTCTTAGTAGTGAAATTTCCTTTCAATTCCATGAGATTTATAAGTCTATGTTCTAGTTCACTCTCCCATCTAAGAATGCACTGTAACTATTGCTTTGGAAAGCTAGAAAAAAATTCAACTAAATGTTTCTATTTTATAGAACTGAGTACAGTTAAAATGCTTATATATATACACACTAGCAAGGAGGACTAACCCATTTGGTTTGATTACACATTTCATATTTTTTTTAAAATGTGCTAAATACCAACTGATATTCTAAAATCTAAGAGTAAACTTCCTCTGACAGTCGATGGAAAGAATGACAGAATGTGAAGAAGCCCTTCCTGACGTCTCACCACTGATCACAGAGAACCCTTGCGCTCAGTGAACACACTCACACACTGAGTTCAATAAGAACCCCAAGACGCAGGTACCGGAATTCAGCGTCCCTGCTTACAGGAGAACGTGTTGGAAGCAGATGTATGTAACATGTACAATGGATTAAGCGAGAGATTTCCTTTACAGGCAATAGTATCCCACCTTTTCTTTCATCTCCGGAATGTAGTAATGTGGTCCCCAAATTGTTTAGAATCATGTGTAAATTCTAATGCTTGAGCAATGTGGGGAGTATGTGTATGTGTGTGTGTGTGGGGGGACATTCACCTAAGTAAAAATCCTCTTACCCAATTTTCTTCAAATCACCTCTGGTTATAGGGAACTTGATACTTCTTTTTCTTTCAAATGCTCTTACAAGGTCTTGGAGAGATGGCAAAGATGAAGCATGTAAAAGCCACAAAACTTGGTGATAAATGTGAATGTTTCCAGCTATCACTGGATTTGTAAGTATAAAACTCAGAACATTTCAGCTGAGCATCCTAACATTTAAGGTTCTAAAATTGAGCATATCAACAACAGAGAGGGCTTTTTTTAAAACCATCATCATCATCAAGAAACGTTCGTGTGTGTGTGTGCATGTTAAGTTACACATTTCTGTCCAATTGCACATTTAATTCTCTTTTTATGGGGAACACTCTAAGTTCTAGAGCAACTGAATATATACCACTGAACTCCAAATTCTGCTCTCCGTCAAGTTACTCACAACTAAAGAGTCAACAATCCTAAATGCTCTTGATTTGGTATTCTTCTTAAGATAACACATTCAAGTTTGAAGCATGAGATAAACAACTGCTAAACAGAAAGGTCACTTTCTTCCAATATGAGCATGTAAGAGAACTGAATGGGATTGAGAGATCCTTTTACCATTACTTGACTGGTGAAGAAGCAACTGTTTTTATACTATCATGGACTCCTGCTTTCCAAATGTGTAAATGTAGTGCATAGACAGACCAGAACACCGAATGAAAAATTCTCTTTCACTCACCCCTTGTAGCTAAAGTAAGTGGTAGAGCTGGTTTTCCCACCTCCAAAGCAGAGGTTGTGTCAAGGATTCTGGAACAGGACTACTGAGATTCTTCTAGATCCTATCTGCACCACTTGCCACCTGTGTGACCTGGGGAAGCCACAACCTCACTGCACCTCAATTTCCTTGTTTGCAAAGTGGTAATGAAAAGTGTCCTACTTCACAGGGGTGTAGTAAAGATTAAATGAGATGCTACACGTAACACACTTAGAGCTACGTGATAAATGTTGACCTGTATTCTTATGACTATAGCATTCACCTCTCTGTTACTACTAAACTGTCCCCTGGAAGTGGTCACTGGGCTTTTGCTGTCTCTGAAACCATTGCTTCTAACTCCATGTTGCCATAACAAACTCCTTCATGGCAATTACCATCTGTCACCTTTTTCTACCTCTGGGTGCCTGACACATTGCTTTTTATGTGTAAGAACTCCAGAATGTCTTATTGAATTAAAAAAGCATGGGTGACAGGAAAGACCTTTTACTTTGTACCTTGGTCTGTCTTTACATGAGTTTTACAGATTTTGAAAGCTGGTGTCATAATGATATAAAAATAGCTGCTGTTCTCAACTAATGATGCAAATGGAAAAGGTTTTTCAAATCACACTAAAGCATCTCTTACATACTTTTTATTACCTAGAAGGAAGGGTTTTGTTTTAACCTTGTCAATGTTTATTACTGGTTAGTGCCTGGGATTTTTTTTAATCTTAAAAAGAACACAAAGTCTTGAATACTTCACTTTATAGATTGTTAGCAATTTACCCAACTGGATGGACAGTGGAATTTAGGCATCATTGTATGACTCCTTGAGGAGATGAGTGATATTGGTACAGAAGGCATCAGAATGGCACAGAGGGGTAGAGTTCTTGGCAGGCTCACAAAGAAAGCAGGAAAAAAAGAAAGAAGAAAGCACAGCTTCTGTAGCAAGCATATAGACTAATTTTGTGTTGAAATTGCTAATGTGAAAACCAAGTGCCTCATGCTGGCTTTGCACACTGAGATGTCCGGGGAGACACTGTGTCATGCTGGTGGTGGGGGCTTTCATCTCTGAAAGTCACACAGTCCACAGGTCATACTGAGCCTTCCATCGTAAAGGCCTGCTGCAATCACAACAGCCTTTGGAGAGCACTGCACTGGTCGGCTGCGGCAAAAAAGAATGCTGTCTTGGTAAGTACCTAAGCATCCCGCCAAGGGTCTCCAATGTTCTACTTATACCCAGATAACACAGAAATCTCAACACTCTTCACTGTAAACATTCACCTTTGGGCTTGTGCTAAAACAGCACTTGGTCTTTAAAAAATTGTCCTCTTGGAAGCCACACCATTACAGCTACTCTTATTTATGACTCTGATGATTTCCCAGGATGGGCATTGCTGTTAGTGCCTATCAGTTGTCTAACAATCAAGACTTATAAATATCACTCTCTCATCTCCACTCTGTTATCAGGCACGTAGAACTCAGAGTCGCCATGGAAGTGGGAGCCCATCTCTTAGCTTTAAGGAACTACACGATATTAAATTCAAGCTACACTGTCCGTGTGTACATAATGTGTTCCAAACCTGCACTAGACACGGTGTATGTGTGCTGCTCTACATGTATTTCATACCTGCTACATATACATTGTATACGTACTTTATATTACATAATCAGTTCATCTTCACTGCTGCACAGCCGAAAATCCCAATGTGTCATTCTTGGTATCTTTTGTCTTTTTTAATGTCTCTCTTCTTTTACACCTCCAATGGATTCACCAACAAATATGATCAACTTTATCTTCATAATGCACTTGGAAATTGACCACATGTCACTACTTCTATTGCCATGACTATGGTTTCATCTGCAATCTTCTCTCACCTGGATTGTTCTATTGATATCACAACAACTGGGGTCCTTGCCTCCATTTTTGCCTCACAAAGGTCTAGTCTCAATTACACTTCAAGGTGATATTTTCAAGACATAAGCTAGATCATGTTCCTCCACTGAATACCTTTCAATGACTTCCATCTCACTCTATGACCTATCCTGCCCTGCACCTTTCTGACTTTACCTTCTGCACTTCTCCATGCCTCACCAGAGAGAATGTGGAACCATCTGTTTTAGCTTTATGCAAATGGAAGCACAGATTATTCTCTTGCATCTGCTTCCTTTCTTTCACCATTACAGTAATTAAGACATTGTAGAATCAGGGTTAGGCAAACAGACTAATGGAACAAAAGGGAAGGCCTGGAATTGTACCCTCAGAGTACATGAAAGAGATGAAAAGAGATGAAAGATGCATGAAAAGAGAGGGCTCGGCATTGGCCTACATATATGAGTTGGCACAGAGATCAGTCATAAGTATCAGATCATAAATAACCCATCTATTCAATCAATAATGCTGGGATGCCTAGTTATCCCTGTGGAAAGAAACGAACTTTCACAACATAAACAAAAATCACTTACAGATGGATAAACAAGTTAAAGGCAATGGTAAACAAAAAAGAAGAAAATTTTGGAGAATAATAGTACTACAGTCTCTTTGTGGGATGGATTTTTTTTTAAAGATTACAAATACACAAGCAAAGTAAAGACATGCTAGATTTAAGCACATTAAAATTAAGACTCCCTGCCAATAAACAGACCATAAAAAGTAGGATAAGCCACAAATAGGGAGAAGATATTTGCAGTACGTATGACTGACAGAGGATTAATAGCCAGAATATTTTTTAAATCCCATAAATCAATGAACAAATTAAAACAAGCAGGCATTTCAAAAGAAAAGCTATGAATGAAGATACCCCTGATCCCATTAATAATCTGGGGATGCTAATTAAGGATACGATGAGATGGTATTTTATGCCAACCAGACAAAAAATTAAAATGTCTGATAAATATGACTATTGCCAGAATGTGGAAAAATAAACGCTTCTTGAACTAGAAGCTTAGTGAGCCTAGAAACCGGTATGACCATTTTGGAAAACAATTTGGCACTACCCTGTAAACTAAAAAATATCTGTACTCTTATAACCTGGATGTCTGACTCCCAGACTTAGTCCCCAAAAGCACTCTTATTTGACCCAAGAGATATATGAAAAATATTGTAAGCAGAGTTTTTGTGAAGCAAGAAAACAGAAACAGCAATGTCACCGCCGACTGGAAACTAGATTAAAGAACTGTAGCACATAAATGCATTGTGACAAGACAAAAGAACATATAATCTGTACTTCCATTTAAATAAAATGCTAATATAGCATTTAATATTAATATCAGCAACAAAAATTAAATACAGCTATACAGTCAAATATCAATCGTTGATGTCTGTTAAAAATAATATTGACAATATCCAAGATAAAGAAACAACCTAAATACTGAAAAACAGATGAATGGATCAAGAAGACATGCTATATACACACAGCAGAATACTGCTCAGTGATGAAGAAAGATAAACTCACGCCATTTGCAGCAACATGGATGGAGCTGGAAGGAATTATGCTCAGTGAAATAACTCAGAAGAAGAAAGATAAAAGCTGGTTGGAGCCAATAATATGTGAACTATAGAGAAACTGAACAAAATTCAAAGACAAACCTTGAAAATTAACTCTAGATCTGTGGCATCCACCGGAAGGGGAGGGGCTGGCGAGGGGTGAAAGTGTGGCGTGTGAGAGGGAGAGCACAAGGGACAATGGTGATGGACTCTGTGTGCTTTGGTGATGGGAGAGTGGTAAGCGCACCTGAGGGGGAAAGCATATGCTAGCTAAAAAGTAACAATGATGTGGGGAAAAAGGACATCATTTAAAAATAAGCTAACTTAACAAGAAATATTGAGCAAAAAAGCAAATCACCAAAGAATACACACAGTATAATTCTGCATATCATGCATCTAAAAACATGAAATAAAGTTTTGTTGATGAATACAGACAAATTTTGGTAAAAAAAACACAACAAAATAAGGCAGTGAAAAAATTTAGGATACCTTTGGGGGTAGGGTAGGATCGAAGGGATCAGGAAGGAATACTTGGGAATGTCAGAGGTTTGGCTAATACTCTGTTTCCTATGAAGGGCCGCAGGGCACGTGATTATTTTAATGTCGCTTAAACTGTATTTATCATGTGTTTTTTATGCCTATGATATAGCTAATAAAAATATAGCACCCATGACTCGAATGGTTCTTCTAGAACTGTGGTTTCCGTATGGTTGACACTACACACATGTGGACATCTCAAGTCAAATTATTTAATAACTAAGTAAAATTCAATACTGCCAAATTTTAAATGCTCAATAACCATATGTGGTTGTTGGCTACCATCTCAGTGCAGATTATTGGATGGTATTGCTGTAGGGCACTCTTTGTCCTTCAAATTACATATTGTTTTTACCCACTTTTTGTAAAATCAAGTAATTCACTGACTTTCTGCAAAAAAAAAGTCTTCATAATTCTGTCAATAATAGCAGTGGGAGATGAAGCAAAGATTTAATTCCTATGGATTTTGTTGATCCTCTTGGTTAAAGGAAATTCCATTAACAAATCTGTCAGGCTTCATATTTCAGTTCACTTAACTCATCAAATGCCAGCGTGAGTCTGATTATTCTTTGGCTTCAGGAAGTCAAAGACTGTTTCCAGGCTTACATGTACAGCCTCTTGTGCCAACAAGATTGTGAGCAGTATTTCTTCTGCCAAAAATTCATTCCAAATGGATTATTGGAATAGGTTTCCTAAGCTATATATCCTCTAAGGGAGAATTCACAAGTGGGCAATGGTCTTCTAGAACAAGACACATCGGTACTCATCCACGAGAAAGGAGACTTTGTTGACTTCTTCCCATCTATTTTCTAGGTCCTTCCCAAACCAGGTCTTGCTAATCTCATTGATTCATATTCTAATATTCTAGTGTAAGCATTATCGTGTGTGTTAGAAGATCAAATGCATGGCTGTATGTCTGCTTCTCTCGCCTCCACTAAACAGAATCCAGCCTTAGGCCCTGGTTTTCTTTCCTTTTCTTCAATTTCACATATGTTTGTATATTCTAAACCTTGGCCTTATATTCCTAATAGAATTTCCACAGACTGGTACAATTGTGAAAATGAGGTATGGGGGTAGGGAAGAGATGAATTCTCCCTCCCTATCTTGGGTGTAAACCTTGGATTCCCATCGAGTTGCCAGAGTTTGGAGTTGGCTGCACTGGAGTTTTTAGCCATAGGCTCACTGAAAAGATAGGATGCCTTTTTGTCCCTTGCCATTGCCCACTGCGGGCACAGTGACTTTGGGAACTTCAAGGAGAGGGGCTGAACCAAGGTAAGATTTGGGTGACACTTTGTGCTTCGTGCACAACTCCAGTATCACTTCCCAGGAATCCAGGGTAAAGCTCAAGATTCAGAGTCAAATGGATGCTAGAAAGCCAGCAGCCATGAGCCTGCTCTTAGACGGAGCGCAGCTCCTTCTTTAAACAGCGGTTTCTCTTACCTTGGAATAGGTGGTCCTCGTCCCACTGATACTGGGGGTGGTCTCGGGCTATGTTTCATCGTCTCTCAGATCGCTTGGGACATGCCTAGCCATGCTGGCAGTGTTACTGCTCAAAGTCCCGACCCCTGGTCCTACATCTCTGAAGAGGAAAAAAAAGTCCCTTTCAAACACCATTCAAACTGCTGAAATTTACTTGTGAAGAAGAAATCTTAACTGACTGCTCTACAAATGCATGCTGGGACCCCAAAGCAATGAGTGTCCCTAAATTCATCACAGATGTTCATAGCAGTAACAAGAATTATCATGCAACGATTTCCCAGTTACCAATCAAAATAATTGTGATTCAAGCCTCAGTAGAAAACGTCGACTTCCCCAGTTTCATTAAGTCCAGGCTTGGATTTTTACCCAGTGTATTTATTTTGAACTTATTCATTTATTTGATAGGATTCATCGTTTAAGACACTGACTACAAATCTGTGCACTGTGGACACTTGGGAACTCTAATCCCTCAGCTCATCACATATTATCTGCACAAAAATCAGCCCTCTGTATGTGGACTGCTATTTTCTAATACCTGCAGGTGCTGTGATGAATCAAATGTAAGAGAATACACAACTGTTTCTGAATCTTTAGTCATTTTCCTTCTCCCAGTACAAGTATATTCTCAACCAGAAACACAGGGAGAGCTGTAGGGTGATTTGGAGATTTTTCTGATGGCCCAAAGGGGTCCTCAAACTCACATGGGTTAGGAAACGTGGGTCTAAGTCACGCAGAGTTAGGTCCTCTTCCACTGTGGATCAATGTTGGCCACTGGGCTTTACAAATCCTTGAGCAGCAGCCAGTGCCCACACCTGGGAGGCCCTGCCGGGGCAGGACCTGGGGCAGGCAGCAGTGCTGGGTGAGGAAAAGGACAGCTCCCTCTCACAACCAAGAGAGAGGTCCTTTTTCCTACCTAGAGTGATTGTTTCCATCCTCTTTTTGTAAAAACTCTCGAATACCACAGTTCCTTTCCAAACGTAAGGAAATAACAGCACCTCCGGGGAGCACGAGGGGAAGCTAAGGGAGCCCAGGCCTCTAGCTGCTCTCCCTCCCAGGCTTCCTGTGTTGTGCCTTGGCTTCACTGGGTCTCCTGGGTGGGCTCTAGGGTCCGCTGACCCTTTGGTCGGCGCCCCCGCCTTTCAAGCAAGCCTCTCCTCAGGCTATCTGCCTGGGGTTCAAGCTGTAAGAAGATGGGGAGTCAGCTCCAACTCCTCTGGGGACTCCTGGTGTCATGTACCAAGTGTCTCTGCACTCTGGATAAACAGCCGACATTATCTGTTCTTTTTCAATAAGCTGTAATTGAAGTCTGGGGGAGAGAGGAGGACTAAAGCCGGTGACGCATCTGGACTCAGTCCCAAGATCAAGAGATCTGACACGATGACTCATTTACGTTTTTTGAATTTTTTCACTGAGTAATTAGTTGGGAAATCAGTCAAAAGTATTCTATGATATCTATCTATTGCTTAAAATTTGAACAGCAGGGACAGATAAAATAAAACAGACCAAAAAAGATGCTCCTGTATAAAAATCACCTTTAGCTCACTCCATGTTCACAATTTGCTCTGCAGATTTCAGTTCATCAGTTTGCAAAATCCATGTTCTTGGTAAAAACCAGGAGTGTGAGTGTGTGTGTGTGTGTGTGTGTGTGCGCGCGTACAAACCAGAGAATCTTCATGGCTGAATGAAACAAAGAAACAACACAAAGCCAGCATTCCTGATCTGAAGTCAGTAGTGTCAGTTTCTGATGTAAGAAAACACTTTGCTGAGGGAGAGGAGACTATAGGGAGGTGGAGCTGGAGGAGGCAGAGGGAAAGAATAAGTCTTCATCACCTTCTATTGCTCACATGGATTTTGGTGGCCATTTTTATGAGGCTAGTTTATACTTCCAAATTAGCATTAACGATGGCCAGTTTCAGCATGAAACTTACACTCCATACATAATAAGTACCCAATAAATATTTATTAACAGCATGTGACCAATTCAAGACCAATTTAGAAGACTGCATCTCTCTCTCTCTCTCTTTTTTTTTTTTTTTTGCCAGTTTGCCATTACTTCATCTCAGCTCTCAGAATTCTCTAACTAGCTCAAGATCGAGATTACAGCCAGAGTCACTATAAAACTTTCTCATTTTGTCCTGGCATTGTGCTCAGCAAATAATATGATTCCTGAGGGAATACATTGCAAATAGCTTTGCCTGTTCTTTTCCTCATGTTTTCCGAATATTATTTCTTAAAAGATTAATTGTCAGGAAAATCAACTGCCTTCCTTGAAAAATGACTTCATTTGTGCATTGCTTCTAAAAGAGTTCAAGAATAGGACTGCATTTTTACCTACACTTCATAACAATAGTTTCCCACCTATAACTGTAAAAGAGGGGCACACGGACCCCTGCAAGTTGGTGGTCTTTTTCATCAATATCATAACTGAAGATATTTTAGTTCTTCCTTTTATGGGTTTCCTGGGAAGTTGGGTCCTAAAAGACTAATAGATGACTATACAGTAGAAATGTGAAAATAATGGGAGAAGTATCTCATTTCTTCTTCCCAACTTCTTAATTCAGCTTTGTGGTAAGTACAAATTACTAATCAGAGGTTGTATTCAGAAACGTTTGCCTGAGCACTGAGATTTCTAACATGCTCCCAGGGGATACTGAGGTGATAGGCAGGCCACACTTTGAACAGTGCTATACTTGTGGCCTGGCACCCTTGTAAAGGATGACATGTTGGTTAAGGCAATCCTACCTCAGAAGTGGGGACAGATACCAAGACTTGGGCATCCGAAGAACTTAACTCTTTCGATTACTGTTACCAGAACGAAGCCGCTTCAACAGTGGGAACAGCAGCAGCAGTGGTTTCTCACCCTGCTGCTCCACCACAAGCCATTTCTGGTTGTAGCTCCTCAGAGCCCAGGAACTGCCCTTTTATGTATACTTCCTGGATTGTGCAGTGGACCAGTCAGGTGTGAGCTATAAATAAGCTGATTGGTGCTAACTGGTCCAATCAGCCACAGGACTGAAAAATGATCCAATAAGACTTGTGTGTGGGCATCTTAAAATGGGATATAAACCAGGGTTGGAGGGAGCTGGAGACAGACTGTTCCAGCCTCTGAAGAAAGAAGGGCAAGAGTTTGTTCATGGCCTCTGAAGAAAGAAGGAGCAGAAGCTGAAAGAAGAAAAGAAGCATCCAGCAGCAGACTTTTCAGGAGGGAAGAGAAGCTAAAGACCTTTGCAGAGACTCAGCCTCTGGTCCTGTCTCTGACATTACCTGAAAAGAGCACCATAAACCCCGAGCCTGGTGTCTCAAAGAATTGTTTGTTGCTGGTATAGCCAACAACACACAAAGAACTATTAATACTTGGTGTCTCTGAAATCACCTCTGGGGACCAGTAGGGACCATCACTACTGGTCAGTACTCCTGGTGATCAGCGGTGACCATCATTATTGGCCACTGTAGCTAGCTCTATTTACAGGTGACCAGTACTTTGCTTGTACTTCTGGTAGGCACTATCGGGGTGAGACAGCCAGTTACTTGTGGCTACAGTAAGCTCTCTGTTTTCTCTGCTTGTAAAATCAACCCCATGGCTGTTGTTCGTGAAGCCTGAGGTTTACTGTAATTTTGTGCACTGGTGAGAACCCACAGACAGTGACCTGTCTTCTATTGGGCTCTGTCCTTTGATCGGCTATAGCTCATAGGTCCCTATACATGGATATTGTATTGCTATAGCCCTTGGTTTTGTTTTTTGGCCTTTGGGGGCTTTTTGATGGCTCTCTTGTCTTAGAATCTGGGCAGGTGGGTGGCCATTCCATCCTACCATTCCTGCCTATCTCATCCTCCTGCCCAGGAGGCCCATCTTTCATTGCCACAACTAGTATGTTTTGAGACCAGTGCCAGTTTGACAAATGTGTTGTCACAACTGCTCATCATGACCCATGCCTACCAATTCTGTTGCTAAGGCAACCTAACTGAGAAGGAGGTCACTAAGGCTACTTCCTAAATGAGAGAAGATACTTACAACTCACACATCTGACAATGGATTAATATCCCAAATCTACAAAGAAGTCATACAACTTAACAAGAAACCCAATGAAAAATTGGGCAGAGGATCTGAATAGACACATCTGTGAAGGAGACATAGAGATGGCCAGTGAGCACATGAAAAAGTGCTCATCAGTCCTTATTATCAGGGAAATGCAAATCAAAATGAGAGATCTCACTAGTGAGAATGACTTCTATCAAAAAGACAAGAAAAAAAACAAATGGTGGCAGGGGTGTCTGGAGAAAGGGTGGGGATGTAAAGTGACACAGCCACTGTGGAAAACAGTATGGAGATTGCTGAAAATATCAAGAATGGAACTACCATATAATCCAGCAATCCATCTCTGGGTATTTACCTAAAGAATCACACTAATACAAGGAGATATATGTACCCCTACGTTCTTCACAGCACTAAGTACCCACTGACAGATGAGTGGATAAGGAAGGTGTGGCACATATGCACAGTAGAATACTCAGCTCTACAAAAATGATAGAATTTTGCCACTTGTGCCAATCTGCATGGATCTTGAGGGAATTATGCGAAGTAAGTCAGAAGGTGAAAAACAAATATGGCGTGATTTCATTTATGTGAAAGCTAAAGAAATGACAGACAAAAATGAAACAAAAATAAACTCCTAGATTGTAAGAACAAAAAGAGATTAGGAGAGGGCAAAGGGGAAGAGGGTGGGCAAGTTGGGTAAAGGGGAACAATTGGATGGTGGTAGACAGAACTAGAATTTTGATGGTGATCATACTGTCACACGTACAGATTTTGATTTATATTGCTATACACCTGAAGCCTATATAATGTTTTAAACCAATGTTGCTTCAATAAATACTTTTTTAAATGGGACAGTAATTCTGAAAATAATTTTAGAAAATAAATTTAGAGTTTCTTATAAAGGTGGACAAACACCAAATAACTACCACTCCGAACTGATTATACTAGAGAAAACTTGTAGTCACAGAAAAACATGTACGTGAATGTTTATAGGAGGCTTCAAATGAAAAAACAAAACAAAACAAAACAACCCACAAATATCTTTCAATGAATGACTGAATCAACAAACCGTCACACATCCATATCATGGAATATTACTCAGTGCTAAAAAGAAATGACCTAAGGATACAACATAAACACATCGCAAATGTACCATGCTAGATGAAATAAGCAGTCTTAAAAAGGTTACATAATGCACAATTCCATTTAAATGACATTCTGGAGAAAAACAAAATGAGACAGAGAGAAAGAGAAAGCGCGAGACAGAGAGAAAGAGAAAGCGCGCGCATGCGTGAGAGTGAGCAAGTGAGAGCGCACACAAGCAAGCACATTAACACTGGTTTATCAGGGAAAGAAGTGGGTCAAGGTTGCCAATGAAGGAGCAGTTGAGGGTATTTTTCAGAGAAAGAAAAAAGTGTTGGTTAATCATGGTTCTGGTGGTGGATACGGAGCTCCATGTATCTGTCAAAACTCAAAGACTTTTATAACAAATTGAGAGTGAATTTTACTCTATGTAAATCAAAACATAAATTAAAAATGGTGTCTGCTGAGTGAGCCCAGGCATGCCCAAGCACCGAGCCATTCCACTCTGGTTCATATGCAGAAATGCACGTAGCCACTCACTGACATGCGCAGGAAAACGCAGTAACACTATTCATGAGAGCTCAGCCTAGAAGCTCACAGTGTCTATCAACAAGCTGTGGGCAGAGCAGAGTCAAGTGAGGAGATGCCTCCCACCTTCTGTTTTATTTTTTAAGAAAAGAGCAGACCTCTACAGTCTCATGTCATTGAAGTTACTGGGCTTTGGGGATCACCTGTCCCCACTGAAGCCTCCAGATGGGTTTTGCAGGGAAACGGTAGAATTTCCAGCAGCTTCTGTGTTTGAAGAAAAAGCAGTGCTGCTCAGGCCAGCATTTAGTAATTCCCGAGTGTTCTGCGGACAAGTCCCACCATAGGACCGGCCTTTAATCAGCCCTTGGTGTGATTCCTCCTTTTATCTTCCATGCTGAATACAGGGACTTGGCTTCCTGTGTCATATTAGCTGGCTGCAATTTCAGTAGTGGTTTCAGGACAAGCGATTTAATGAATGTCTCTCAGAGTCCTGGCTGGTGGGTCAGATTCAGCCAAGGTAATCACGTGTGTCTGGACAAAGAGTTCCCTAATGCCAGAGAGAAGGCACAAATGGTTTGGGAGCCCTCAGAGTTGACAGTGAAAGGAAGGTTCCCTCTCTAGATTGCAGCTTTTGATGTTTTTCTCTTGTAACAGGCGAACACCACTTAAAATCATGCAAGGTCTGCATGGGGTGACAGCGAGGGAAAAAAGGCTGCCAGACTGCAAAGCTGCGAGGGGGACTGCACCCCTAGGCAAGATGCATTGGCTCAGGGGCCCCAAGAGCTCACCTCGGCATTGAGGAGGTGACTGAAGCCCCAATCAAGTCATTTTTAGTCTGTTCATGGTGCTATCCAGCTTGTGCCTTGAGTTGCTACTGCTTGAACTGACAGCTTCTCTAGCGAAGACTGGCCAAGGAAGAGCTGAGTAAATCCTACGTGGCTTGACCTTAGACATTGTAACTCAGATTGCTTTTGAGTACCTTGAGATGTTTTTCCACAATTTTCAAAGCATTAATCACTGCCTTCTGTCCTTGAGGTACTGCAATGACATAAACGCAGCTCTCTTCACCATAAGGCAAGCCGAGACTGATAGAACTGCATTTGCCTCCGAATCTTAGGAGTCAGCAGTTTAGTTGAGCCTGCTTTCCAATACTATCTTTACGCTGGCACCAAATTATTATAAATCCAGCATATTTCCCAAGTGCATTGACTCTGAGGGATCCAAACTGTTTTCTAGTTCTTTATTAAGCCTCACAACATGTGCCAGAGGGACCAGCTGTCAAATGTCAGGCCCATTTTGCAGATGGAGGATTTGATCAGCTTAATAAAAGTGTGTTATTCACAACCTCAAAGGAGGCAGGATCCAGCCCAGCCAGGACCCTAGACCTGCTCCTTCTCACCACTGCTCTCTTTATTAAGGAGTGAGGCTTCTCTCAGTTCCACTCTGGTGCTGGTCTTTGGCCGGTTACTAGGCAACTTGAGTTATCACATCCTGGCTGGTTTGAAATACCAGAGCATCCAAGTCCTAGTAAAATCTTCTCATCATACACATGCTAAATTTAGTCTAATTCCCTGCCATTCCTGCCAGGATTGGCCAGGGAAGAAAGAAAATGCCTCAAAGGGTGATCAAACACTGCATATGACAGATGGGGTTACTTCTACACGGACGATCGTTACAGGTGTCTTTGAGCACAGAAGAGGAAAGAAGAACAGCTCAGAGCCCAAGGCTCTCAAATAAACACTCGAACCACACAGGAAGAGGATGGAAAGGGATGAGGAGGGGTCAAAGTGGTATGAATAGGAGAGGGAAGTCGTCTGATAACCAGGCCCCTCGTCCTTCGCTTCTCTCAGCCTGCATGGTGAGGTCAGAAGAGGAGGCCGAGAGGGGCAGGTTGAGGGGACAGAGTGCCCCTGCTATTCACCCCTGGAGCCTAGAAAGGAACTTCTCCTAAGAAAAAGAGGGGGGAGACGGCCTGTGAGTCTTCTCTAAGTCTCAGCGCATGGATCCACGCCGCCCTGGTTGCAGGAGCGAGTTTCATCTTTGAGGACAGAGCAGCGTGTGAACGTGGCCTCAGGGTGGCAAAGGTCGGCTGAGCCGCTGGCTTGCAGAGGCTCCTGTAACTAGCAGCAAGTCAGTATCTCAACCACCGCCACCCCTGCTGACAATTCCATGGGAACTGTTCTAGGCAGTCTGCTCCCCACCAAACCCAGACTGAAGCCAACGGTGATGCCCTTCTTACAGAAGCTCCAGTGTGGATTCCTTAGGAGTCCCTCCATACATGACCATGTGGACTAGGCAGCAGTTCTATCCCTTCCCTCCAAAACCACAACCACGACCACCCCCTGCCTGCAATGTGGTTCTGCTCAGGGAGGGCGGATCTAGCAGCAGCACCCTGGGCAGGGCAGATCATACGGGGATTACAGGCAAAGGCAGTGCCGTCACAAGGAGCGCTTGAAAGCAGAGGGAGCACCGGCCAACAGCTCGTGCCCTCTCAGGGAAGACGCCTGCTCCTTTCAGCTCTTCGGAAGTCTAGCAAAAGCAGCGAGGCTGGAACGGCAAGGAGGTTTATGAAATTCGGAAAAGGCCATGTTATCCTGACGCAGGACGATGGCGTCCTAGAAAGGCTAACAGGTGCAGCTAAAAGACAATTATTTGAGTACGAGTGAAATAATTTAGTGAGGTACTGGTTACCAGAAAAATCCTTAAAAATCAACTGTGTTACTAGTAGAAACCACAGAGAAATGGAAAGGGGGTTGGGGGTGAGCCATGCACACATCTTCTGTTAATAACAGACAAAAGCTATAAAACATTAGGCAAAAGTTTAACAAAGGAAGTGTAAGATGTGAAGGGCCTATCGATTGTATTGCGGGATTCAAGCACGCTGAGACACACAGTGCTCCTGGACGGAAAGTCTTCACAGAAGAAAACACCAACATTTCCAAACAAATATGAAAGTTTAATGAAATTTCGATCGGAAACACCACAGGCTTTCTTTCTAAATTGAAAACAATGATTTACAGATGTATGTACAGAAACAGAGCACGGGAAATTGCTAAGAATGTTTTTGAAATGGGAGAGAACAAGGAGAGACGTGTCATTCCTGTTACTAAAATTTTAAACTACTGTAGTCCAGAATCTTCCTCTCAGCGTCTGCTTCCTAGAAAGCCAACGTGACACAGTTATGATCAGTCTGTCACTCAACCATATTTTGATGGGGATGTCAAAATTCAATTTCAACAGTGTGGTTTTTACCCAGACAAAGGTGCACGAGAGGGAAGTAGGCTCGAGCTCTGAAGCTCCTCGTGACTGCCAGCTGGGTCTCAGGTAGCTCCAGCCCCAGATGCCGTCTCCAGGATCTCTTTCCCACTGTCTGGTGACTTTGAGCTTTGCTTTTTAAACATTTGCCTTTGTGACCTGGTCCTCTTCCTTGCCTGGCTCATCTGGCTTATTTTTGATCCAGCGTGCTTCTCCCTGCTTTGCTTGTAATTCGGTGACTTGGCATCCCGCCTGGTGCTTTGTTCCAGCTTGGCCACCTTGATGTTCCACTTGGCTTTGGAACAAGATGCAGCCCTGTTGCTCCTTGCTCCATCTTTGCAGGCAGTTCCAGCCTTCCAGATTTAGTCATGGCCTCATTCGCATTACACTGCCCTGTCTCTGGAGACAAATGCCTGCAAGGAATGATGCCAAGTGTCTAAGACCGAGCGACACAGGCTCTGATTTATCAGCCAAACACTGAGGCCACAGTCCTATGAGTTTGCTAAGCCACCATCACAGAGTGCGCTGGCTAAGTGCTTCCACTGCAGAAATGTCTCTCCTCACAGTTCTGAAAGCTACAAGTCCAAGATCAAGATGTGGGCAAGGTTGGGTTCTTTGGAAGCCTCTCTCCTTGGCTTGCACACGGTCTCCTTCTCCCTGTGTCTGCACATGGTCTCTGCTCAGTGCATGCCAGTGTCCTGATCCCATAGGACATCGGTCACGCTGCGCTATGGTCTACCCCAGTGACCGCATGGCATCTAATCACGTCTTCAGAGACCCTATCTCTGAATACAGTCGCATTCTGAGGTGCTCTAGTTAGGACTTCAACACCTGAACTGAGGAGGGGAGGGACTCCGTCAAACCCCTAATAGCAGGCGTGGTACCTGAGCTCCAACGTGCGTTCATCACTTTCTAGCTGAGGAGGCATTTTGAGCAAGTTCCTTCATTTCTTTGGGCCTCAGTCACCCTCCCTAGGAATGCAGATACTAAGAGTGCCTCACAGGACGTCTGTGAGGATTAAGTAAACGAACATATAGCAACTGCCTGAGTCACGGTGAGCACTCGACCAAGATGAACTGTTCCTGACATCCTTGTACCTTGGAGGGCCCAGCACCAACACCGAATCCAGTGCAGACATGCGTGACGTATGCAAATTTGAGTTTTATTTGGTTGCTCATCTGCTATCGTGTACACACAGAGTCTCATTACCTGCAGCAGTGATGGTCTGGAAGGTCACTGCAAAACTGAACTAGCAAGCACTGAAGCATGACTCTTAAGGAAACACGGGGTTAGGCTCCTAAGTCTCTGACCACGACATTTTCATCAACAAATGAATAGCTAACCTTATTTTATGTGTTTCCATTTAAAGGTGTCTTATTTAAGATCTACTGTTGGTCTGTTAACACTGAACTCACGGCCGGTTGTACCATACATGCCTGAACAAAGCTGTTCGAGCACAAGCATTTTCCTCCAAAAAGCCCATCATGGTCTTCTTGCATTTGGCAACGGTAGATAGCATTATACTTGGGAGCGTTTCTAAACAGTGAAACCACCAACAAGAAGCACATCAGTTTAAAAAACATGGCGCTAAACTGACCAGGAGAAAGGTTCTTATTTACACAGTGATAAATAAAACAAGTGGGTGGACCTGTGTTACTCAGCTTCAGTGGGAAGCTCGCATGGCCCACCAGTGCCCCGCACAGGCTGCAAGTCCTGGCGTGGGGCACGCACACGTTTTAGTGAGTAGGGGAGTTGGCAAGTACGGACGCGATGAAAGACAGGGCTGACGGTGTGTGAGGCCCTACCTGAGGTTCTAGGACGCACTGAAGACCAAGGCAGCTTCTGCCGCGATGCCGCTGTCCACGGGACATGCGGGGTGGGGTCACAAGACAGGTGTAACGAAGACCTGCTGCCTTAAGGAGAGGGCAGGGATGTTCTGAGTCCTGGAATCCTCTGTGAAGGAAGAGGATTGCAAACATCTGCTCCTGAAAGAGCCCCACGTGGCTCCGCTTGCTGCGTGATCAGTAGTATTCCCACAGTACCACAATTAGGAACACGCTACTCAGTGCAAGCTGACTCGCACAGTAGGGCAGCGTGTCCTTGCGCATGCTCCATCTCCCGGGAAATGCTTGTATGTGACATAAATGGGACGAGCATCCCCATCCTACTCGAGCAGTCCCTGGCTACGCACCTGTGCCCCATGCTGTGGCGCCCCTTCTTTCAGCACCCTGTGCAGTGTTGAGCACGCTGCAAGGAGGCAGCCTGGGGGTGGTAGGCGCAGCTCTGCTCTGGGACACTGATGGACTTAGCCACCTCCCCTCTCTGCCACTGGGCTTTATTTACACAGGGGTTCTGGGGCCTCCCTGGTAGTACAAGGGGTAAGCATCACACTAGAAGCACTTACAGCCACTGCAGCGCGAGTTCGATCCCCGACCGGGGAGGGGACCCACAGGGCACAGCAGGCCTCTCCTGCCTCGCCCGCTGCTCCCCTCAGCAGTGTGTTTCAGTAGATCCGCCTGCTCTGCAACCTGCTCTGTCTCTGGTGAGTCCTCTCACCCCCTACATGTCTGGCCTGTACCCCAGCTCTTGTACACATAAACAAATAAATCCTTTTTTAAAATAAAATAAAACAGGGATTCTGGAAGTCAGTTGTGTATGAGAAACACCTGCGTGAACTTTTAAGCACTCGTTGATGCCAGGCTCATCCCTGACCAATCACATCAGCTCTGGAAGTGGGGTCCAGGCATCCCTATTTTCTAAAGTTCCCAGACAGATTTTACACTCAGAGCGGAGGAGGACTACCACTTTGATCTCTTCGAGGCTCACTTTCCTTGTCAGGCGAAAAAGATGTAGCCCCGTGATGAGCCCGGATAACAAGCTCCGGGAGCTGTGACCCTAAATTCTACCACGAAATGACCAGGTGCTCCCCTCCAGTCTTGCCTGCACTGATGTAGTTGCTGTAGGAAATACGTTAATTAACAGAATTTCTTTCCACAGCATGTTTATAAATCGTTGCTGTCTCCCTATTTATAAGTTTGGGAGGAAGTCAGTGATTTTTTTCCTCTCCAAATAAACAAAAAATTAAGAGGCAAGAAACGTAACTCAGGGGTCACTGGCTGGAAAGAAAAGCAGCTTGCTCTTTCACATGCTGGTGAGTGACAATGGCCCAAGGGTGAATTCCAAGGTCATCTGTTGCCACTCATCACCTCCCCTGAGCACTGTGATCCTGAGATCCAAGGGCTGTGGCAGCCTGAGAGAGCAGGGGAGACCTAGCGCTGAGCCAAACCAGTTTTTATTTTGGAAAAAAGAACATGTCGGGGGCTCCGAAAAGTAGTTCAGATCAGAAGCTATGAAGTCAGCCCGGAATAGAGCCGAATGGGCAGAGGAGTGGGGCACAGGCCACCAGGTGCTCCCCACAGGCCAAATGCTGAGCCAAGTGACAGCAGCACTTGGGCAGGCCTCTTGTCAAATGAGATGCCCCAATTCCATGTTTGCGTCACTTCACAAAACCTCCCTGGGATGACATGCGGCAAATGTTTTTAAGGTAAAACGAAGTGGTGAGAACGACTTAGATACACTGATCAGCATGCTCCAGACTGACTCTGGTACTGTTCGATAAATGGCGTTTTTAAAAATGACCCCTGCTAATCTGATAGGTCAGGACGCTCAGGTCATGGAGTGCATGGGTGATAAAACATGCAGATGACCTGAATCAGCCAACATACGATTCTTCTGCAACTATAAGAGGTGAAGGGAAAAGAGGAAAGAAGCTCTCGAAGCTTCTAGAATGTATCAGGCATTTGGCAAGACTGATAAGTAGCCAGCAGTATTGCAATTTACATAGACAGCAAGTAACACACAGTGATATTGTCAATGACTACATGTTCTCAAATGGAGGAAGATCTAGGCTGGACAGAAGGTGTTGCTGATGACAGAGGAAAGTAAGCAGATAGAGTATGTCCACACAGGTTTGAATCAGAAGCCATGGGGCCAGAAAGCAAACATTAGGGAATACAGCTAAAATATTGGGCTCCAAAGGTTGAAGAACTGTGTGAGAAAATAAGGTGAGACGGAAACTTGCCGAGGATTCCAGCAACAGAGTGGTTAGTAAGGAAAAGGCTAGGGAATAAAGGACTTCCCACTTCCATCCATGTTGTTGCAAATGGCAAGAGTTCACCTCTCTTTCTCTTTTTTATAGCTGAGTAGTATTCCATTGTATTTATGTACCACATCTTTTTTCTCCACTCATCTGTCCTCAGGCATTTAGGTTGTCCATAGCTTAGCTATTGAAAATAGTGCCGCAGTGAACACAGGGTGCGTGCATGCCTTTGAATTAGTGTTTTTGCATTCTTCAGATAAATTCCAAGGAACCTACATACTGTTTACCAAGGGGCTGGACCAGTCTCCATTCCCACAACGGCAGATGGAGGTTTCCTTTTCTCGACAACACTTGTTATTACTGGATGACTCCATCGCATTAAAAAGATCAAGACCACTGAGTCTCAGCATGACTCCGATAGTATGATGAAAAGTGGTGGAAGAACCAGGTGACAACTACTCATGAGCATATATTTGGCTGCTTTAAGAAAAAAAGGAGACAACACAATTCTTTGCTTTTTGACAGACTCCACAGCCCCATGATCAATCTAGTCTCAACCTGTTATCTTCAATTACTTAGTACCTGACATGGCCTAAGACCTGGTTCTCTTGTCTTTTGCTTCCAGCATTACTGTGACCTTGAACTACTGAATCTCATTCTGCCTAATGTCATTCTCCTGTCCATAACCCTGCCTGCACGTCACAAACTAGCCAACCTTGCTACTTGCTAATCCTTATGAAAAGATGGTGGTGGGCAGAACTGAGTCAGGAAGAAATGTTCTCACTGGTTATGGATTAGTAATTGATTAACTGATCATTAGTCAATCACCAGATGAATTTTGTGACTTTCAGCACATCGCCTGACTTCTCTAACCCTTACTTGTTCATCTGCAAGACAAGAAGGAGGAATTACCTCACAGGACTGTTATGGAGATTAAAGTTTGATATTTATGAAGTGACTAGCATAATGCCTTCCCCTCAAAGGTGATCATAGTATTTATTTAGACCGAGGTACTCAAAGGGCACTTCATGGACTAGAGTTAGTTGTTTGCAACTTGACTCTGATGAAGAAAAAAAAAAGTATAGAAATTAAGAGTTAGCACTTACGAACTTTTAGATTGTAATTTTTTTTAAAAAGCTAGCCTTCATATGTGAAGTACAGAGAAATAAAACAGAGGAAAGAGAAGGTGGAAAGCAAAGGAGGGTGTCACACATACTCTGAATCATACACAGCGTCATGAACCAATATTATCTGCATAAAAACCAAACTAGTCCTTTCCTGAAGCTATGAATAGCCTGGGCAGAGATGGGACCTCAGTTGAGGCAATGTCTGAGGATGGTGTAGCATGTACCAGCTGGAAACATGTTCTTAAGACCTATTTCATGAGCTTATCCTTCTCTGCCGTTCAGTACCTTGGAGGCGGTGTCATCTGGGAAGCCTCACAGCACACCAGCGCACGTGCAAAGGACCCCTTCCCCGTTTCTCCTCATCTGTCAGCGTCTGGGAAGGAAATACAAACTAGTATTAACATTTGTTCAAAACATATCTCAAAAAGTCTGTTCCAAAAGCATGAGGAGGCATTCCTATGCCAACTGGCATTTCTGATTTGTGTTACCCATGCCGTTTTCCAAAGCTGTCAGGGGATAATTAAAAGTCAGAGAGGAAAACTTGATTCCTTTCATGGTAAGGTATAGTGGCGAGAGCAGAAAACAAGCATTAGCATTTTCAGGGAAGGAGAGGTATGCTTGATTAAATCTAAAGAAAACAATCAATTCTAGGCAGAGGCTGTGGTCACTAAATCCCTTAGCTTCCGGACAAGAACGGCATTTGGACATGGTCTTCTCAGGACATCGGCACCACGCCATTCCTGAAGTTCGCATTCCTCAGGGAGATATTTAATTAGTGCATTTTGCATGACTACGTATGGACGGGGTGGGATGGGAGGCAGGCAATGTGTCATGTAGTCCTTCTAGGGTCATCTGATGGTGGGAGAGAAGGTCATTCTGCAAAGTCATGGTAAATTCCATGAAGTCAGCAACTTGAGGTTAATGCTTCCATTTTTCCAGAATAGGACCTGGCATGTAGTAGGCACTCACTAAAATGCTTGTTGAATAAATAAATGATTTCCAGTTCATCAAAGCTAGAATCCCTAGTCTAGAATCTCTAGTCTAGTCTGGGCCCTCCCTGGTTCAGTCCAGCAAATCAGGGCTTAGTGAATGACAGAACCATGATCTAAATATGGAGCTGTGTAGCACCAGAGTTCACGTTCTTTCTGCTCTAACATGAGGCAAGATGACACTAGAAAAAAATGCCAGGTCCTTCACAGTCGGGATGTCCTGAAATGCTTGATCTGGGCCACCTCCCCAGGCTCCTTGGTGCCATGTCCCCCTTTATGTCTCTCACTCCTCTCTAAGGAGGGATGTGGAGCATTGCTCATTACCAGGAAACTAAATTGGACCCTTCCACTGTGCGAAAATTCTGGCCAGGTTTTGAAGAACTCAAGCTGGCCTTTGGGGGTGCAAAAAGAGATATTACTCTAATAGTTTGAAGGATAAAGCCAGCATGGACTCTGATTCTAAAAATCTATTCTCCTCTCATTCTTATTTATCTTCCCTGGTCTCACACAGCCTCAGAACAATATGACCCTTGGACATCTTTCACTTGAATTTTTTAATAAAATAAAAAGAACAGCAGTGTTTAGTTTAAGTAAACATGATAGAACTATCCTAGTTAATTAACCTCCCTTCTTTGATCAGCCAAATTAAAAAAAAAGGTTTTTTAGATGAGTTCTCTATTGGACCCTGAAGAGGGAAAAATCTAGGCTGTTATATTGAAAGAGCAAAAGGCATTTGGACTCATAAACTCAAGAACCTTTCAGGTTGTCATCAATAGTCTAATTTATTGACTTCATAAGGTGGCGGGGGAGGGGGAAACTTGGGACTCAAAGGGTTTTCAGAATTGGGTTCAGGAGAAAAGTAGTTTAGAGGTACTGGGTTAAGGTTGAAAGAAAATAAGAAAGGGTAGAAAGGAGGAGAACTAAATCAAGAAATAAAGAATTAAAATTCTAAACCTAGCTTCTAACTAGAGCTTCTTCCTGGTCTAAAAGCTGTAAGTATGAAGAATGGACTTCTGTGGTGTCTTTAGGTGACACACATCTTATACCTAAAAGCTATCTGTGAATTTAAATCATAATGTAGAAAATGCATGCTGGGTGGACTCCAGAAGAAGAGAAAGTAATGTTGAGTCACAGCTTGCAAAACAGGGAGGTAAAGAAGGATAGGAAAGGGAGATAAAGGTTAAAGACAATGGAGTACTACTCAGCACTGATAAAAAGAGATGAAATATTGCTATTGGCATTAACATGGATGGAACTGGAGGGAATGATACCAAGCAAAATCAGCTGGAGGGAGAAAGACAAATACAAGATAATTTCACTCTTCATGTGGACAATATAGAAACAAAACAAAGGAAGAGACAATGTTAAACCAAAACAAACCTTTGAACGCCAACTACAGAACTGATGCTACAAGAAAGGGGGTGGGAAGCAAAAGTTGGAGGGAGCACAATGCAGTACGGTAGAAGATTATTAGAGTGTTAGGGGTGGACAAGGTGTGAGAACATAACATTTGAAGAGGTGTGAACCTGTATCCCTAAAATATATACAGCATTGCAAACCAACATTACATGAAAAAACAATACAATTAAGAAAAAATAAAAATAGCAGTATTTTAAAAATAAATAAAAATACTTTAAATAAAAAAACAGGGTAAAGTGGTGGTTACCAGGGAGATGGGAGATCAAAGGAGATAGGACAGATGTTTAAGTCTTAAATAAGTCTCAGAGATCTCATGCACAGTATAATGAATGCAGGGAATACTGTATTATAATCAACAAATCACTAAGAGACTGGAACTTATTTCAACTATGAGAAAACCAGATAATTACATAATAAAATAGAAGCGCTAATTATCACTGCAATAGTAGTCATATTACAATGTATAAAAGAAACAAACATGTTGTACACACTGAATTTATCAAATGTTATATCAAATATATTTCAGTAAAAATGTCAAAAAATAAATATTGCATTGACTTATAACTGCACATTATTATACTTATCATTTCTAGGTATTATATTTGGTTCTTTTTGAATCACACATTTCTTACTCATTCTTTGCTTCTGTAATTATTAAACATAATATATTTATGCTAGATTTGAGAATTCTAGTAGCTGAAATGCTTGAGACTCATATTCTTCTCCTTGGTTCTTACTGATGGGAGCTTTGTTTGGTCACACATTTTGATTTGTACCTACAAATCATATCCATTATAACTTTAGTTGAAGGAAAACTTTGAGGTGTGTATTGAAATCTGTTTTTCTTCAGTGGATTCACATTGCTTGGAGTCTCCAATGTAGAACAACATGAAATCAATTTTTGGTTTGAGGTGTTTGGGTTATAGAGTTACGATCATGAGCTTGTGTGTTTTAGTCCCACTTAGAGTCAAGCTTTGGATAGGTGAGTGTTTCTTTGCTATCTCCTCTTCTGCATGGCACAGGGCACGGCTCATACAGAGGGTCTCCAAATAGACAACCCACCTTTCCTGGGCTCTAGACTTTCTCTCTCATTCTCCTCTCACCCCCAAGCTGCCATTAAAGCAGAAGTTACCTTTCTTCGGGATCAAAGGACACTCTAGGATAGCTCTTATCTGTAGCATTTGAATTTTATTCTAGATTCATGCTTTCTTGTTTGGGGTCTCTGAGAATTTCTCTTAGTTCATGGCCAGTTCAACTTAGCTTTTAAAAACATGTTATCCATCAATTTTAGGTATTTGTACTACGTTATCTTTTGATCTATGGACTCTTCTTTACTGTTTGAATTAGAGGATAACACAACACTCCCTGAAATTTAAACACTGGAAATCCCTAGACATAGCTGTTGCAGTTGAGCAACAGCGCACTTTGTCACACACTATTAGTACGTGACTTCAAAGATCACACCTTCATAAAGTCCTCTCCCACATTAACACTACGTTGGCCAGGTGCAAACAGTAAAATCTGCAGACGTGACTCTGCCTGACACCCAAGGCCAGGTCTTAGAATGCAACAGCAGCCTCTTCTTCATCCTCTTGGAATATGCACTGCTCGGACATACATTCTCAGAAGTCAGGCCCTCTGGAGCAAGAAGCCCAACTCCAAGAATAAGGCCATGTATAGGTCCCCTAGATGGGACCCCAAAAGGTCCCATCCAGTATCCAACAACTGTTATCAGATACCAATCACGTCAGCAAGTCATCCTGGAATTCTGACCTACTTAGTCTTCAGATACTTAAGCCTCAGCTTCCATAGAACAGCTTGAGAGAGTCTGAACTAGAATGTCCAGAGCAACCCACTCAACCTACAGAACCATGAGAGATAATAGTTATTTTACACTTATACAATTTTTTTGCATAATTTATTACACAGACACATTACTAGAACAACAGTCAAGTTATTTTGGATCAGGAGGTGTTTTATCTCTTTGAATAGATGTTGCAAATCCATATTAAATATTGATTGTATAGAGCAATTTAATTTCCAAATTCTTAGAAGGCAAATAGCCACTTCTTATTTTCATATATGATCTACATATATCATTTAACAACTGTATGTGTATCACAGTTACACAGATCATTAAAATATACAATATTTACTGTAGATATTATTTAAATGTGAATGACATTTAATAAACCTTAGAATATAGGCAGGTATCTTCATAATCTCAGTATTTTTATAAAATAAAAATAAATAAAATAAAAATAAAGGAAAAAGTGAATATATTACTTTTATTAAAGCTATAATTAAGAATATAAAAACCGGGCCTCCCTGGTGGTGCAGTGGGTTAAGCAACGCACTGTGAAGCAAAACCACAGCCACTGCAGCACGAGTTCAATCTCTGATGCCGGCCAGGGAGGGGACCCACATGGTGCGACAGACCTCTCCTGCTGTGCCCGCTGCTCCCCTCAGCAGTGTACTTCTGTTTATCTGCTTGTTCTGCTCCCTGCTCTCTATGGTGAATCCTCTCACCCCACCCCCACACCTCTGGCCTGTACCCCAGTGCTTTGTATTGCATAAGTAAATCTTTAAAAAAAAGAATATAAAAACCACAAATTAGGAAAAGATATTTGTAAAACATAAAACTAGAAAAGGATTGTTGTAAAATAATTTTTACCCATAAATAAGAAAAAGTAAACAACCTAATTGAATAGTTTTCACAAGAAATAAACAGGTATTTCACAGATAAAGCACAATGATCATTAAACATATGGAAATGGTACTCCACCTCATTAGTAATTAAATCCAAATTAAAGCCACAGAGTTTAACATTTTCTAGACTAGCAAAAATTAAGAAATATAAAAATGTCAAGTGTTAGTGAGGCTAAAGATATTAGAGCTTTTCCATGCTATGATGAGAATGTAAGTTGTTACAACACTATGGGAAAGAATTTAGCATCATCCAATAAAATTAAAGCTCCACATACCTTAGGATAACTTTTCCTCTATGCATATTATAGCAGGACAAAAATGTATAAGACTATTATGCATCATTATTTATCATAGCAAAAACCCCCACAAAATCTGGAAATAACCCAAAAGCCATTAATATAGATGGATGAATACACTGTGCTCACAGGATGGAGCATCAGAACGTGGAAATGAACGGATTCTTGCTACATCCAATAACATTACTGACCAAAGCCAGTCAAGAAGTATACAGTCTCTTTCAATTTGTGTATCATTTTAAACACGAGAAATTTTCAACATGTGTGTGAGACTATGTGTGTGTGAGACTAAAAAAGCAAAGCAAGAAAATGATAGCAAAATATTCAGTATAGAAGTTAGCCCAAGAAACGGGATAGTGAATTAACATTCAGGGGACTTCAAAGAAGTTCCATAGAAATTTGATGTCTAATCTTTATGTATAGTTTACATATATTCCACATAATTTTCATAAGTATATATTTCATAATACTTTGTTTTCAAAAAGTAATGAATATGTCATTTAGCAGTGGTATGGATTAGAAATAGAAGATAAACAGGTAAGTCTGAGAGATAAATCAAAATACGAGGCATGAGCAATGAGAACAGGTAACACAGAAATTCAGTTTCATAAAAGGAAATCAGGAAGTTGGAGAGGGCACCATCAGTCTACTGATAATGGGGTCTGCTTGACTTTGTCACATGTTAGCCATATAGTCTGATCCTAGCATTCTAATTTCCAGTTCATCATGAAACCTTCCCAGAAGCAGGCACCCACACTGTTCACACGCCGCTGGGCTGACACGGGTGAGCTGGCAGCCTGAGAGTTAGACTGTCATGCTGGCTCCTGTCAGGCTCCAGGTATTGTCGACCTACTACATCACATCCCTGATCAGTAACATATTTAGGGCACTAACAAGATTAATTTTGTGGATCTGCCAAATTAAGAACCAGAATTTCCACTCTTTGAAGCTCTTGGGGGTCAGTAAGCAGATCTCCTCAGATGATACCCTGACAGCCCCAATTCTATAATATTTATTTTCCTTATCTTCACATAGAGAATTTAAGTGACTAGAGGGGAGAAATAACGTGTTGTATTACTTTGCCTCACCTTCACAGCGATACAGAGTATTTTGAATGTAGTAAATGTTCAATCACTATTTGCTGACTGGTTGATGGCAGGACTATTGATTACAGATGCACCTGTTAGCCTCTAAGCTTTATGACATTAATACAAATATCACTGAATATGATGAAGGGAACTCCACTTCAACTATCAAGTGTTATCAAGATTTATTTTTATTTATTTATGCATACAAGTACTGGGGTGTAGGTCAGAGGTACAGGAGTAAGAGGATTCATCAGAGACAGAGTGAGGAACAGAACAGGCAGATCTACTGAAATGCACTGCTGAGGGGAGCAGCGGGGAGACAGGAGAGGTCTGCTGAGCCACATGGGTCAGCTCCCTGATGGGGGGATTGAACTCATGTCACAGGGGCTTGGTGACAGCTTGAATGTGCTGAGACTTTAACCCCTGTGCCACCAGGGAGTCTCCTACTAAGGGTTATCTTAGTTGTAAATGGAAAACAAATGCTATTGTTCAACCTCAAGTAATTCACTGTTTTCAAATCAGCTAGCTTTTAGCCTTCTTTGAAACCAGAAGATGAATGCGGGAGGGCATAAATATTAATGAATGCAATAACAAAAGTTTAAAATCTTGGAATACTCCAAAAAAGTTTTCAGTAAGAGTACCATAATAATGAAGGCAGTGTTGAGGCAGTTTTCATGTCAGTTGCAGAATCAAACCTAAGACATTCTAAGACAAATGCGACCGCATCAATCTTATTGTTATTCATCATTTTCATTTTTAGAATTGTAGCAAAGGAGGAACCTTTCTAATACACTCAAGTGGAATTGCCTTTGATTTATCCACCAAATTATTGTTTGCCCACTTGATGTTTATGAAAAGAAATGCTGCATTTCTCACATTAGCCAACATAGAAGCAATCACTTACATGAATCATCGCTGGAAATAGAAATTCTTTCAAGTGCTGGACACAATTGTGGTCTATGAACATCAAACACTAATAAGCAGAAGAGTTTGAATCTTAAAATGATTTTTCTGACTTCTAAGTAATTTAATCTAGAAATGCTCTGGACAGACATCCAATCGTCTGCCTGGAACTGGGAAAAGCAGTGTTTCACATTGAGAATTCACGGCCTTGAAGCTTGCCTTTCTGATGCACGGCATCTCTATTTATTTCACAAGATAAAGGAGAGAGAAGTAAACGGAATTTCTGAAAATGAAAGACAATGAATACAGAGCGACAATAGCTGTTTAATTCATCCTTGCTCTGTGGAGAATGCTGGCCATGGGAACTAGCTTAAATTCATTAACACCAGTGCTTACAACAGCCTGCACAAATCAACAGTAGGAACTCTGCTTTGTTTTATTTTGTTTTTGCCTGCCTTTTAAAATTCCTGACCTCCTAGCTGTACTTACTGCAGGCTGGCCCTGTAGTGCTGTGCCTTTCATCTCCTGAACAACCACCGCAAGGAGGGAAAGGGCATATTGGCCAGTGAGTGGCCATGAAGCATAGAATTATTTGTTGACTCTGCAGTGGTAGCTGAGAAATCTCAGATTTAAAAGACAGACTCCCTTTAAAAGACCTGATCCCTCATATGTTATGTAGTCAAAGAATCACAATCACTAATTGCTATTAACTGTATGTCACTAATTGCCATAAGTCACATACTTCGCAATAATCACAATGACTGCGCGTGCTCACCCAGAATGCTCATGTAAGAGGGTTTTCTCACCCAGAAATCCTTTCTAAATTTGGGACCTAGAGTGAGAATAGTTCTGTTTGAGGCAGTGAATTCCTTCTAAAACTCAGGAGGTGCATTTTTTTTTCTCCTCTGTAAGGAAGCACCCTCAGGCAAAAAAAGATTTGGTAAAACATCTTTGCGCCCTCTCTAATTTGGCTCACACCTCTGCTTCTCAATCAGTGTCAATTTGTAAATGAACAAGTGCTTTCTTAATCTCTACTCCATCTTTCCAAGTGGAGGTAAGAAGGCCCATATTTGAGAAAGCACATTTCTCTGCAGGAGGACCCATAGAGTTCATGAGGAGGCCTGGCTCAGGATATTGGTATAGTGGACAACTTTCAACTCTTTCCCTAAGGAAATGAACTTTGAGACTACTAATAAGAGCTTCCACTTGCCATTTGTGCGTGTGCGTCTCAATATGAGGCAAAAATGCCATCAAGAAAGGGGCACGTAGTGCAATGGAAGCATGCATGTTGTTATTAGTATATAGTTGTGAATACATTTTAGTAACTTGAAAACCAATGCCAGTCATGGATTATGAAGAGAACTGAGTCTGTTCACCTGGGTAGTAAACACAGATGAAACCAATCAAGATTTTTCTTGCTGAGACTTTCTGATACTCTATTTTTTGTTTGACTAATGCCTCCAGATTTTTTTCCCCGTCTAGTTTGGACTGAACAACTGTTTTCCATAAATGGACAGTTTGCGACACTGGCCATCCATGGACAGTGTCTGATGGCTGACCCACTATTTCTATTTAACACACTGGAATTCTGGAAAAGATTGTCTAAGGCTGCACCCTTAGAGCTTCACCACCATAGAAATGGTGGGGGAAAGTAAAAGGGGGGGGTGTTGTAATAGTGTAATATCCACAAAAAGGGGATTTTCCATGTTCCATGCCCTACCTATGGAAGGGCACAGCTCAGCAGTGAGGGGAAGCTAGAGGTGGTTTCGGAAAGAATATTGGGACCAACAGAGAAGACATTCTGGAGGCGGTACATGGAGCAGAGACATGTAAGTAAGTCCTGCTTGCTTCTCAGTTTTGACTCGCACCAGGGACTTGGGGGACATGGAAGGAGACACATGGAGGAGAGACACCTAGAGATACTGGGAAGAGATGTGTAGAGGCTGACAATGGTAGCTTTTACCTTGATTTGTACTCTGGTTTTTTTTTTTTTTCCCTTTCACCCCGGACTTGCCTGTCTCCTTCTGCCCTTTTCCTATAGTTCCTTGGAGAAGGTGCTTTAGAGGTGTGACAAGCTTTCGGGCCTCAGCAGCCTCGCTTTGGACCAATGCTGTTTGGCTGGGCAATCACCCACAAGGGGATGGATAATCTGGGGTATTGTGCTGGGAAACCATTACCCTTTCTTCTCACTGTTTGCACACTAGCCTAGTAAAGTTCTTTCACACTAAAAAATAACTTTGTCACTTAATAATCATCATTAACTCAGGCAAACTTTACATTCTTAATTGGAAAAACTATGGATCTAACTACCGCATTGTGTGGGTATTTTGAAAGCTGGAAAACATAATGTGTATGTTAAAGGTTCTTACAGCACATCAGTGTCAGTTAATGACACTGATGTTCAAATGATACTGATGTTCCTAAGAAATGGCTATTTGTTTATATAGATCTAGAATTTTTTAATAAGCACTACTGCATAGATCGACTATTGTGCACTGATCTTTATATTAGGATGAGTCAGAACTTCTCACTTCTTTGATAAGAAGAACAAACAACGAGGGTGCCACATGCCTCAACCAGTTGTAATTTGGTGAATTAGAGGCATAGATGGATCTGACTTCAGGATTTCATTGCATTGCAAATAAGACCTTTACCAAGCTTATTGTCCTTGAATGTGGAAATGTCCAAGGGACAAAGTCAATACATGAATTTTAACAGTAAATAGATTCTGAGAGCCGAGATTATGATCCTACAACACACCCTTAGCTATGATTTCACGTGGCTTTCAAGAATATTCCAATTGGGAGCAATTTATGTAGCAACATTTTCATCTGTTTTTTATGTACTATGGAAGTAAAACTCAACAGGATTAAATGACTTGTTCAAAGTCACATAATTGATCAGAGTTAGAGATGAAACTTGAATCAAAGATATCAGATTTAGTGAACTACCTTTATTTTCACTGTATGCTATAGACTGGAATCACTAAGCTTGATTTCCTTTCAAATAGAGTACCTAACTTGCTAATTCCCTAACAAATACCCTTCAAAAGATCAATACCTATTTAAGTATATTATTTTGTTTAAGCAGCCATTTTGGGCGCATTTTAAAAACTGTATCCCAATCGCCATCAATACCATCAGGCTTATCGTTGGTGTCACTGAATAGACAGTGATACAATGGTAGACCAAAACAGATGCTCATTACTTAAGCAAGTAACCATACATAAGTACACATGCAGTGGTGACAGGCTCCTTAAGCTGTAGTTGCTGAGTACTAAGGGAGCCTCTAATAAGGGCAATTGATGGAGTTGTGCAGTCAGGGAAGGCCTCCTTAATGAATAACACTTGAGTAGAGATTTGAAAAATAAGCTGATATTAACAAGATCAGGTGGGCGGCATGAGTATTCCATAAAATTAAGCAATGTGGCAAGCAAGAGGGACAAATATGGCTAGATGGAAATGAATGGGATGAGTAGGGGATGAGATGAGGGACAATACAGGCATGGGCCAGACCATGCAGAACTTTCAGGTCATGTTAAGTAGCTTCCTATTTTACCCAAAGGTCAACAGAGAGTCACAGAATTATACTGGGTGTGACATAAGCAGATTTTTAATTTCTGAACAATCATTCTGTCTAGTGTATAGGTACAGGAGGATCAGCAGTTGCTCCAGGTAGACTGATAATGTAACCTTTGCTGTAATACAAGCAAGGGATAAAGAGGGTCAACTAGGATCATAGACAGTGAGTTGGAGAAAGTAGACAGAGTTAGAAACCAATAGCACTGAATTAGAAATCAATATTAGAAACCAATAACACTGAACATGGTGGGCGATGGAGAGGCAGTCTTACAGATGATACCTTGGCTTTTGGTTGGCCACAATGAAACAAGCACAATAGAACAGGAACAGGATTTGAAGGAAGTATCAAAAGCTTGGTTTTGACATAATGGAGTTTGAGGAGCTTTTGAGATATCCAACCAGAAGTGCTTAGGAAGCAGTACAGATCTGGATAGAAAAATGCATTTGTATGTCATCTGCATAAAATGATAACGGAAGTTATGGAAGTACAAAATGTTGTCCAAAAGAGTGTAGTGTGAAAAGAGAAAGTGCCGAATTAACTCTTAGGAAATCTTCCTTTTATAGCTGAGGTAGAGGAGGAGCTGCCTGCCCAGGAGACAGAACAGGAGCAAATATGGAGAAGGCTGTGTCACAGGGTCAAGGAAGGAAAGTGCTTCAAGAGAAGAGAAATGGTGGTTGCTAGGGACAAGAGAAGGGGGAAATGGTAAGTTATTAATCAATGGGTTTGAGGTTTCAATAGTGTAAGGTGGATAAGTCCTAGAGGTCCACTGTACAAATTTGTGCATTTAGGTAACAATATTACAGTCTATACTTAAAAATCTCTTGAGAGGATAGATCCCATGTTAAGCATTTTTATCACAGTAAAAGAAAAGTGAATTAAAAATACAAGGAAGAATAGACCAATGATGTTAAGTGCCTTGGAAACGTCAAGTGAGATGAAAACAGAGTAATATCTTTGGCCTTAGTTACAAGGAATTCATTGGCAGACTGAATGAGAGCTGTTTCAGTGGATTGACAAGGATGGAATCCAAATTGAGGACAACTGGGAGGTAAAACGAGGAGGCTAAACTAGATCCTCTCTGACATCCCTTCCAACCCTAAAGTATTAAATGCTGTGACTTCATACTGTTGGCCAGCATCTCCTTTTGTCATAGGTTTCCCTACTCCCGGTTAACAACAAGATTTTGCTACTGAAAGAAATGATTTGCAAAGACTATTACTATAAGCACTGCTATAATCTCAAGCAAATTTGGTACAAATAATTTTCTTCTATTTTCTCTCTCTCTCTCTCACACACACACATATCTTTTAGAAAGAATCTTGAACACACAAACACACCATGTATGATCTTTTCACACTTTACTAACTGAAGAAATGTATTTCCAGGGACTGATTTTTTTTTGGGGGGGGGTGGTTAGGACTATAGCGATGGGACTATAGGGGTAAAATCAGGTCTAGAGTTTCCATGTGGATGAATTTAGAAGTGAATACATTTGAAACCACAATCCAGGGATGCCTCTCACTATACTCTACTGTTTTCCTTTTAAATTGAATCACTTTGGACCTTGAGAGTTAAGAGAACACATCCAAAGAATTGGTTTTGTAAGAACAATGTCTAGTCACTGCTGAGTTTCCTCTAAAGAGAGGCTCCCATAGTCTCACTGCTTTGGTGCAATAGAGCCCTGATAAAATGGCATGTACACCCCTGGTACTCCACATACGAGCAGAAGACTGACCCAGCAACATCCACCTCAGTGAGGCAGCTGTTAGAAATGCAGACGCTCAGGCATAATCCTAGACATCTTAGCTCAGCGTCCATTTCAACAAGATCTTGATTTATATTAACATTAAAAGGTGAAAAGAACTCGCTATTTCTTCCCTCAGAATCTACTTTTTCAAAACGTAGAATTCTGTGTTACTCTGCTGTGGTATTTATAATGATCTAAGGGCAGGTTAGTCATTTATGAACTAAAAATTAATCATATTATTTTGTTTTAAAGACCTGCAGGGGAGGTGACTAACGAGGTATATTTCACAGACAAAAAGTATATTAGTCATCCAGCTAATGGTAGAACATGCATTTTTCATTTCCCTTGCCAGAAACTGCTAGCTACTTGAACTATTCACCATTCCTTTTTTTAATTAATAATAATAATTGTAAATTTAACTTGAAGTAACAAGGTTACCTGTCATGCTTTTGTACAGGATGTATAAATTTTTACTATTTCCTGTCTCTTTAGCCAATTTAGGAAAGGAACATCTACATATTACCCGTCTCTTCTTGGTGATTAACATGTGAAGTAGGTAGATGAAACTCAACCCGCAGTCTCACTCTTCCTTGCTCCATTTCTTACTTGGAGCTTTGCTCTAACCTTTAACCAGGTCAGGAAAAGATTGTTGCTGCCCCCTGCTGGCCCTATGTCTCTCCAGGCGCTACAAGTCTGTGACTTGAAGGGGATACCCAAGGATTTGGAGCCACCGAAGAAAGCTTAGTGAAAGGGGCTTTCCCTAGTAAAAAGGTAGAGATCCTTTGGGAACAGCAACTAAAATCAACCAAAACCACTCGAGGGGTGAGGAAGAAATAAAGGTCTTCCAAATTAAATTCTTGATCGTCATGGACCTTTTTCTGTATTTGGGCTTCTCTATGCCAAAGAAACAGCCCCCCTCTTCAGCACAGGACTCCTCGTTTACCTCCCGTGTCCATTGAAAGGAGTGGACTCCCACTCCCCTATTAAAATTTCAGCACTCCAGAACCTCGTCTCTGCTTCTCCAATTTCCTTTTCCCACGCCTAGACTTTATTCCTTTCTCTTTTCTGCTTCAAACTCCCCTCCCCCCCNTTCCCACGCCTAGACTTTATTCCTTTCTCTTTTCTGCTTCAAACTCCCGTCCCGCCCACCCACGGACAGACTCACATTTCCCGAGCTCAGACCCTAAGTCTCCTTCAACCGCTCTCTTTACTCTGACCCCTGCTCTCCCCTGGTCGTCATCGCAACCCATCCCTGAACAGGCAGTCACTCTTTGCTTTGAAGGGCAGGCAGGTCCCCTCTTGAATGCGTCTCCCCGACCCCCACCCCAAGCGACTGAAAAAGGAAACATGCGCACTTCAGAGCTAGGAGCTGTCCGAGTGCTGAAATTTATAGGCTGGGTAAGATCACGTCTCCGTCTCTTTCTGTAGCCCTCATTCCAGCACAGGATCTCAGCAATTTTGCCCTCTTCTCCTTACCCATTCCAGCGCGCAGAATTCTTTCTTCTCCCTCATTTACAACTTCTTCAAAAAAGAGAACATTTTTCTAGAGAAAAGGGATTTCTAAAAAAGAAAGGACATAAAACAATAGCCACAGCAACCCGACTTCGAGCATGGCATCGTCACCAGCCCCCTTGGCATGGTGATGTGATTAAGGTAGTAGCATTTTTATTATTCAGGAAGAGCAGCTGGGGCATACATCAGTTCTAAGGCTTTGTCTTTCCTGGGTTAACTGATGGTCCTGAGCCCTGGTTCAATCTGACCATGATGCCTAGGACTGGCACTTTTTGTTTTTTCTCAGCAAACTGTACAAACCCAAATCTCTTTTTGATTTTCAAGGAAACTAGATTCCTGCCAGATTTTGAATCTGGACAATAAATAGATACTTTGTCCTAGCTTCTTTCTGGAATCATTTCGGGAATATTTTCTACAAACATCACAGAAACAGGAATGAACCGGCAGCTAGTGAACATTTTGACAGCCTTGTTTGCATTTTTCTTAGAGACAAACCACTTCAGGTAGGTAAAACGACTTTGCATGTTGATATTTTCCACATGAAAACTGTCTGAAAGAGAATGTTTCATGCAATTGTTACCTATTTTTCTATGCCCTAGACCATGTTATTTTAATTTTATATAGGAGTTAGATTTCTTTTGTTCTTTTAAAAAGCTTAATTATGGTGGGAGGGTGGCAAATTTTCACAAAGACAAGTTTTATGATGCATAACCCCACTCTATGCATTTCGACACATTTTCATAGTCACTGTGCTATTAAGATTGTCTGATGTTCTTTACATTTCTATATAACAGTGATTTGGTTTTTGCTTTCAAATTCTTCTGTAAGTCATTTAAAGGAATTATTGGATGCAATGCCTCTCCTATGTTGGAAGTGATTGGATTAATTTGTCAGGAGCATGCTCATTTTCTATAAAATATGAAAGAACCCCAATTCTTGGCCAACTTGGGACTTCTATTGTATTTCAGCAATTGATGCATACAATGAAGACTACAATTCAGGAAATTTCTCAAAACATTAAAAATCTCATTTTACCACTACAGTTTACTGTTTTGTATATTTGGAAACTGATTGCCTATCAAAATTTAATTAATATAACATCTTTGCATGTATGTATGCATGAAAATGGACTATGTATAATTAAGATAAGTGAAAAATCATTATTTGCATGATTGTATTTTCTATCTAATTTAAAACTTGTCAAATCAATTGATACTTCAAAATATCAAATTAATAGCAGTAAGTGAAATAGTCATCCTAATGACATAGGTTCTAAGACAGGGCAGAGATAAAAGATGCTCATACAACAAAGTGTAGGAGTCTTCATTTAATTTCACCAAATTTTATGGTATTTTTTCACAGAACCAGGAGAAATGCAACATATAGGAATAATGATATGAGTACTGGGAAAACCCACTATGTTCCATTCAGGTTCACACCTCCTACTATGATTAAGAAAAATTATAGGCTGTGTTCTATTAGAATAATCATCATCATCATCATCATCATCCTCTTCATCATCATCACCATCATAATCAAATATTTGATTAATCAGATGAATCTGCATATGGGAATGTGAGTATTTCTAGATGATTACATCAATTTTAACTCCCACCAAATGTTTATATCATCTTTGCACATATATTTAATACTAGTTATTTGAAAAACTGGCAAGGATGTAGTATTTTCTTACTGACACATTTGTTAAACTGTTGAAAACAATGCTTGGAAAGTGTATACTTTAGGAAAGAAATCAACTGTCAACCACTATGTATGGTGAAAGTATTAATTTCACTACAAACCAAATATGCTCTGTTTATAAAGCCTTTATGAAAAATGAAAATCTGAGAAATTTTTCAATCAACATTTAATGCTTTTGACGATGCAAAAGATAAACTGATTTAGAAGTTCTTTTTCATGAATACCACATTGGGTAGTCAACACTTTAAATACTAATACATAAATAACAATGTATAAAATAATTAAAATACACACATGCTCATTGTTGACCTATTTTAGAATGGAGTTAAATTTTAAGTGATTATTTTCTTTTAGACAACACATTGAAAATTATTAATAGCTGACAGCTGGAATGGAATCCAGCAGGTGAGAAAATAAGCAATGGGATCATTAGTTACTGATTACTTGTTCTGCCCCTCTATTTATATATTTCTTATTAAGGGCTGCAATGCTGCAAGCATTTTTTTAAGTCATGGGAAAATTATTTCAAGGCATATAAATTTTAGAACTTATCTTCATTTCTCTGATGATTCTAGAAAGAAGTAGCTTTAGCTATATATCTATAAAATCTACAACCTAAAACTATGTATCTTAAACATATTATGGCTAAAGTTTAGAAATGTAGGAGGTACAACACAGGATGTATTCCCTCATCATTTAAAGTTAACTTTATTTTTTTTTTTAAAAATAAAGTTAACTTTAGACCATACAGAAGTTGAGAAGTTTGTAATTTTCTTTTTTGTTTCTTAGTGACATGTCAAATATATCTACCAAAACATGATATCCAACATTCTGTGAGCACTAGTTCTCAGGTGATGAGAATAGAATTGTTGCTAAAAGAGTTAATGATGTATTTAGGGCGACTTTCTGCAAAGAGCATGACTCCAGGTCTGGAAAACAACCTTCGCAGACCCTGTCTCCTTCAGATTTCTTGGACAAATTAATGGGCAGGACATCAGGATACGATGCAAGGATCAGGCCAAATTTTAAAGGTAGGTTTCACTTAAACTTATGTCTAAGCCTGTGAGAAATCTAGATGTTTGAATACTCTTAAAGTTTCTAGGACTTTTTATTATAAAATAGAAGCAACAAGTATAATATTCATTTCACTTTGGAATTCTTTTGAAGTTGTCACTGATTTAAATAGGCTAAAATGTTATATGTTGCTCGACAGTTTTGAAAATTGTCCTTGTCTGTGTTCTATTTCACAAAGAAAACCAACACCAGAGATTCTCCTACGTTTCCTATTTTATATTAAGGGAGATTGTACCTGGAAACGAGTGTAAGATCAGATGACGGGATGGCCTGTATGAATTTCTACCAAGATTCACACAGGATTCAATGACCACATCAAAATCTTTGGTTTTGGTTTTAAATAACAACTCAAATTGAAGTTTAAATTTCAATATAAACATGCCATTTCACACACTTTTAGGCCTCTCTCATTTCTAAACACTGTAAGAAGAGGCTGTAATTAAATACACCAGAAATCTTTGGGTGCTTTTTGTTTAAACACTCTGTTCATTTGAAATTATCTGAAATCAACAAAGAATATCATAGAATTAAAAAGTTCATGTGTCAAAGATGTTCAGTTAGAAACAACCCAAAAAGTCTGGTGCTTTTGTATGCTTAACATTACAAAAATTGATTGACAATCTATAGATTATTACTTTTTATCTATTTGGTTAATTTTTAACCTGGGTTAAAAAAAAGCATAATTGGAAACAATTATTAAAAATTGAATTGCTTTTGATATTTTGATTTCTGAATATATATTTTAATAGAAATTGATTTTATAATGGATTATAATGCAGTGTGAAGTGTTTATAAGTTATTAAAAGAATAGCCCATGAAACTCTAGATATTATGTCATAATTCATGCATTGCTTCAGTTTTTGCATTTTTTTTTGCTTATTAGTGACTTAATGGCATTACTTACCTTGAGTTTTGGTTAATTTTCATTATTGGTAAATATGAGCATGAAAACTGAATTCTAAATTCATTTCTTCTTCATGCCACACACCTTTTAAGAAACCCAGCTAAGGAAGGGCACATTTCAGAAAGAAATACATCAGAATTCTGACCAAAGAAAGTTTTTGGTTTATAGAATATTTCCAAAAGAAATAACAGAACTAAGTTCAAAGCTCAATTTTCCTGAAGACAATTTCCACATTGACCTCATTTGCTACTAATTTTGTGGTGATTAAGTCATAAAAACATGGGGTGGAAGTCAAAATTTAAATAAGAGCCTGTGAGTAACAAGAATCAGCTTTGAATGGGACTGCGCATTCCTACATTGACTGGCTCAGCCTCAGTACTTGGAGTTCAAACTAGACATAAAATGCTACCACACATTTTGAAAAAGTAAGAGATGAAACAGATTTGGGTGCTGCCATCAAAATTTCGCTGGGGAGAGTAAGTTAGATGAATACTGAAAAATATAATAATACAGCACATAATAAAAATATAAAATTTTAGATAGAAATAGATAAGTATAACCAGGAAGTACAAATACTATAGGGATAGCAACAAATGGAGAGATAATTTCCTATTAAATTCTATATGGAAAGATTCATAAAGAAGGTCCAGAGATGAAAACTTTTTCAGGTTTGAGTATCTAGTTTAATAGCATGTATTATTTTCTAGAAATAATTTTTCAAAAGGGGAGGAAAGTATAGAGTAAACCAACAAACACCACGTGGTCACTGCTACTTGACATGACCACACAGAAAGAGCAAACATTTCTACCTGCAGCTTTTTTTCCTGATTCTTCTGGGATGTGGATATAACATTTCTCATGATTCTAAAGACACATAAATGAGATAAATAGCTATTATTGCAAAGTATGTTCATGTTTTTGGATCCATCTGCTCCTCAAAGACCTAAGCACAGGATGTTGTATAAAAAGGAAAATGTTGTATAAAAAGGAAATGGGGGTGAACATCACTTAAAATCCTAACCTACATGGACTTTGGCTGAGGTTTTTTTCTCCTTCTCCCTTTAACACTCCACGTCAGTGAATACGGATACTCTTTCATAAATTTTATTGACAAAGGCCATTTTGGTCAGATCAATTACTGAAGCACACCTCCAGTCCTCTTTACTACGAGGAGCTTGGGTTTTTCTGGATGTAGGCAAAAATCTTTTTTCCTCCGAGGTCTTTCCATGGAACTTTGTATGTCTAATATCTTTCTTTGCATATTCATATTTTATCAATTCACCTCCACACTGCATGTGAGAGAGCATGGAGATACCTTATTACATAAATATAATGTCAAGAGATTAGGCATTTTTTTTCTTCTCCAGAACAAGAAAATAAGGACTGAGAAAGAGGAAAATTCAGATCAATTATGAAGAGTCGTGCTTCCAATTAGTAGTAGTAGAAGCTGAGGGTGGGAACTTTTGTGGGAGTAACCAGTCATCACGGCCAGCAAAGATGAGCTCAGCTGAGCTGAGGGAAAATAAATGAGACCAGTGAGGAGGCTGGGAAGAACACTACAGCACACACTGTAGGTGATGAGCAGTGTACCAGTAAGGGATTTTATACAGCAGGTAGAAATGAAGGCTGATCAGGAAAGGTGATTCTATTTGGGTTCACGATTGACAGGCTCCCTGTAAATGCCAAGAAGCAATTGACCGTGTTAACAATAAACATGGTGACGATGATGTTGAAAACGATAATAATGGCAATTCATAGGAAAAAAGAAGGGCAAGATTTGACCACAGAATAAAAGCAAGTCAAATATGAACGGTTGAAGGGAATAGCTTTTCTAGAAGTCTTATTAAATATTACTGTATTTCTCTGCTTTCTTTGTTGCCTGCACTAAGGAAAAAGAAATACATATACATAATCTCCTTATTGGTAGGAATTTTTCTTGCAAACTTTCAAGTCAATAAAATATTTCATGTCTATTCCA
Organism: Galemys pyrenaicus; assembly: GCA_019455555.1. Classification (NCBI taxonomy): domain Eukaryota; kingdom Metazoa; phylum Chordata; class Mammalia; order Eulipotyphla; family Talpidae; genus Galemys; species Galemys pyrenaicus. Next base: position 789,608 of record JAGFMF010011596.1, on the reverse strand, counting down.
TATCCCTGATGGGTTCTGAAAGATGTCATAATGGGCATATATACAAGAAAGAAGATGTATGTAAGCTAGAAATGGGAGCCAGAGATGATTCAGACTTGGGCTCTGTAATTGAGAGCCATTCTTAGAAACTATAGGAAAAAAATAGCTTTTCTGATGTGCTGAAGCACAAGTGTATAAACAAAGTCATGAGTCAGAGTTCCCAACTGTATTCCCTCTATAAGATCCAGAGACCTGGGTCAGATCCTGTCAAAACATAAATTTTCAGAACCCTCAGTTCATATGAAAACACAGGCTATGTCCACCCACAATTACCTGGTTCTGAAACCATGGTAAATGTTGATTCTATGTCAACATAGGAGTCCCTTCCCCCACTTAAGGGTTACTTGTCCTGTTGTCAGTTGCGTTATTGTGATGTTACTCTTCATCCTAGCAGATATTCTTTTGTCAGTATTATTTTATCCTGAAAATGCAACTTTAAACATTAAGCTTTTGAAGAAGCCAAATGAAATGCTCAAACCCAGGCAAAATGCATTAGTGCGGATTCTCTCTCTGAAACAAAGCATTGATCCATTTAAATGAAATTTTCTTGGAAAATAAAATTAACTTAGAGTTATAATTTAACTTTCATACCAAAGTGAATAAATATATTTCACCACAACATACGTTTTGCGATAGAATCTGGAATAGATAATGCCAGGAGATAATTATTCACTCCACTTCCTTGCACGTGCCATATACACTATTTTTTTCCCATGTCTGCAAACCTAAATTTGTAAGCATGATTTTGACATTAAAACCTACATTTGTATGCATATGGTTTCCTTCATTTTCCAAGGAGTTATCAGCTCAAGAAGTGTTTTAGATATAAGTAGAAACAGCTCCACTTCCAAGAAACTAGAGGTCTTTGGATTTATCCCCTTGGGAATTCTCTTGTCTACAGCCAAGTGGAACTCAATTTCAAATAATTTGCTTGCCAGCCTCTGTGACTTGAGAACAAAGGGTCACTTGAAAAGTGTGATTCTCCCAGTGAGTAAGAACACAGCCCCTATGTCTCACCTTTTGTATCACCCTAGTAGATGTAGGCATTAGGTATTATGGAACCTGAGAAAAATAGTAGAATACTTGTAAGGATCAGAACTATTTAAAGGTTAGTGGAAGGAAAGGCTGGGGTAACAGACAGTTTGTAAAAATCCTGATGAGGATTTTGGATGTCCGAAATCCACTGGCTGGGTGGACACTGACCTCACATTTGTATGTTCTAGGCTGCTACTATGCAACTACAAGGTGCTTACTAGGGAGTTGAGAGGGCCCCAGGAAGGAGCATTCACAGTATTCTAACAAACTCCAGCAAAGTATATTTCACTAAGTCCATCTTATTGGAATATGTCTTCCATTCCACGGTGACATAGAAGCACAGTGGAAAGAGCCCTGGTTTTGAATCCAGAAAACCCAGGTTGAACTCTCAATGCCTCAGATTTTCTCCTGCTTTTACCCATCTCACTTGGGCTGTCCAACGCTCCAATGAGATCACATGTCTGAATGATCTGTTTTCAACTATTAAGATTATTACAAATAATTTGAATTATTATTACTCATCCACCATCTGTCTTTTATAACTGACACTGACCATATATCGTCAAAATTTACTCCTCATGATTATTATGTCCTCATAGCTATTGGCTTTTTTTTTAATGGGGTAGAAAAAAACAAACAAGTTCCAGTATCTTAGAGTCTTACTATAGTAACCAGAATGTATATGTAACCAGAACATGTCTTGGTTGCTTCTACTTTTACTAGTTTGATGGAAAGATTTCCAACCTGAATGGGTTATTTCATATTCCTAAATATGAAACCAAAAGGGAGATATTTGTGGGAAGAAACTATCACTATCCATTCATAGTCCACCCCTGACTATTTCTTGAACTCAATTTTTAAAAAACAAACCAAGTAAAAGACACACAGCCAATTTAACCTGGTTCTACAAAGAAGGACCCTAGTTTTAACTGAAGATGATATGGCTGTCATTTCCGATATATTTTCTTGTACAGTCACTGCTGTTGCAAGGGTCACTGCACAAATGTGTTGAATTGATTTCCTATTTTAGAATAAGTATTTTATAAGGAACATTTGGTGTCTACAACATGGCAAGTTAAGAGCACTGGAAATGGAAGTCTGCAATTTAGTGTTTGACAAAGTATTGTATTACTCCTTGGTTGATTCTGGGTCTCTGTGTATCCTTTTCATTATTGAAAGAGCCTAACACTTTATCCTGAATTCCATAGTGCTTGCTATTCTTCCCCATCATAAAGGAAAAATTAATACATTTTGATTATTATCTAAGGCTTCATTTTAAAAAAGGGATAATGGCATCACTATCAGTGTGTCTCGGAAGTTAATGACTGGACATTATAATGGTCCAGTTGGGGTCATCAGCTTTAGAGTGAAAATAAAAAGTCATTAGTTTGTTCTTGGCCTTGGATTATTTTGTTGGTGTATGGGGCAGGGTCTTAAAATGGAACCTAGTTGATCACACCTTAACAACGAGGTCTTTAGAAGCATTCTGGGTTCTCCACGGCTTAAGAGGTTGTCTTGGCTAGCATGTGGCATTTGCTCATGGACTTTTTTCTTGAGAGGGTTACCCTGGACACTTGTGACTGATTGCAAATACTTTTCAGCTATGCGAAGTTCACTAAAGGAAAGATGAGGGCAAAGGCATAGGTCTCCAAGTGGTGTTCTTAAGTGTACAGCATGTGTAGAATGAAGTCATCAGGTCGTACTCTTGGTGTCTAGTCTGACCAGTCAACCAAATGTGGACAAGTGCACGAGGAAAGCTGGGTGCTCTTTCTGACTTGGGCCATGACTGTGTACCCACCACTCCTTTATGAACAGAAGCACACAAAAGGAAGTGACTCTGTGTTATTAACACGTTCACCTAAGAAGGCAAAAGAAAGCCGCAGATTGAGTTAAAATATGGAACGTTAATGGGCTAGCATCATGCATGTGGCTAGACAAATCTTGTCTTCTATTTCTATCTTTTTCTGATGGGAAGAGGAGACATTTTCTTGAGGAACATGAAGTTACACTGTGAAAATATTGCCAAAGCAATGAAATCAATTTGTGGCAAGGGAGGGACATATACGGGCACAAAAGTTATACATAAAGGTTTAACATCTGTATGTTTTAGTCCAAGCACACAACTACCTTGTTTGCTGCTTTAATAATTAGTGAGCAATTGCTATGTCTAAGGTACCATGTTACTTGCCAAGTATACAATGGTAAACAGCAATTTAAGCTTCCAAATGTCAGTTTTTATTCCAGTAAAAATTAGAATATAATGTTGTATCATTTGGGATCTTTGCAGGAAAGCAATGACACGCTCCAATGAGGTGTGAGAGGGTTTAGGCAAACTAAGTCCTCAATGGAGAGTGGATGACTCTGGGTCTATCAGCAGTAGATCTGAAGAGGCAAGGGCAGGAACAATTACTGGAGCCTAGAGGAGAGGCCACTTCATGGGGTCTGGAGGCAATGCAGTCAATCAGTGCCGTCCTAGCAGGGAGGAAGTCAAGGGGCAAATATTCCAACTGCATTGCCCTTCAGCTTTCCATGTACTTGTGGGAACCTCATACTGGCCAAATCCAGCTAGAAGTCAGAGGGCAAGGGGACTCAAGGAATCAAATCCAGAAGGTCAGCTTCCCAGGCTATGGAGAAAACTAGGGAAGAGAAGAGAATGTCTTTTGGGGGAAATGGAAGCACAATGTCAATTTAAAGCAAAGCCACCCTGACCTCCAGGTGGTTGAGAAGATAGTTCCAAAACTGATGACCAGCTTGGCAAGTCTGCCTTCACCAATCTGAGGCTCAAAGGGAAGCGGAAAGGGATGTCATGTAGATAGAATTCCCCAACATATAAATTATACTTCTGAAAGCAGAGTAGAGAAAGGAAGACAAGACAACATGATAGTTCCAGCTCCTGAACAGAGAACTGGAAGAGGCTCAATGAGTAGAGCGGAGTATGCAGGGTGGAGGGGTGGTGGTGGAGAGGGGCAGACTGTGGAGTAATTGAAAATAATTAATACAGATTCCTTTCTTTCTCTTTCAACGTGTTCATGTTTGTGAATATTGTGGGCTTGTCCCCACAGTAATCCTCCCAGGCTCCCCATGCTGGGGTATACTGTGGGCTCAGATTTGGCACAAGACTTAATGCCACATCCTGTGGGCAGCATTTCTGAGACACTGTCTTCCCCCATGTGCTTACATTCGACACGGAGCTAAAGGAGAGTGGGGAGAAGAAAACTTAGGGTGGTGATTGGAAGAGTATGAAGACTGGGAGCAGAGGTGTTTTGTGTGTGTGTGTGTGTGTGTGTATGTGAAATGGCAGGTTTGAGGCCCTGTTTCACATGCTTTTTGGTTGCTTTGACTGTACCTGAAATACAGCTCCTTTGCACGGCAATTCTGCTACTTCAGGAAAACCTCAGAACCACTCTGCCACATAATTTTTCTTTCATTTTTAAAACCCAAATGTAGATAATAGAAGATAATATAATCTGTCTTGTTCTGATTTATTTACATTTAAATACTTCAAGATGTTGATTTCTAAGAACCACTTCAAGTCCAAAAAGGCAGTTAAGATGTCTTGTATCAGGTTTTCCTCTCTTAGAAAAAAACATGCTTTGCCTAAAAAAGTATTCAGAGAACAAGGGGGTCTGTTCATTTAGCTTTGAACCTCAAAGCCTCTGAAACAGTAATTATACACACCTTTGGCAAACCATACCACAACAACTCAAGATAGATGATAGGATTCAGGATAATTTACAAATATACAGTACAACGCCCACATGGATGTCTTGTATGCTACTCTTTCCCTTGATGTAACTCTGGTTTCATTGTCAGAGCACTGCATGGAGTAAGCCATATTGAAGACTTAGGACTTGATACCAAAACAAATCAGCAACCAACCAGATATGTTTCTCAAAGCACGTTTTTCAAGACACCTGCTTCCGAGCCATCAGAGAGGCTTGGGAAAGGCACGTGCCTGCGCCCGGCCTCTGCCTCCCAGAACCCCTGAAAGATCAGCTCTGGAAATATTTACTTGAACAGATTCATTCTGTCCCTCAGTTTCAGAATGACAGGACTAGAATTAGATATTTTGGTAGCCTGCATCTGAAGGAAAATACCTCTTAATAATATTTCCCCCAAGATGCTATGTGCCAGTATCGCCTTACCAAATGAAGGGCAGAAATTCTGCAAGAGAAAAAAATGAATCTAAACTGCAAGTTGTGAGGCCTAGGCTTAAGTCCAGTTAGTCAGCTGTGACACAGACCACCTCACCCAGCCTCCCAGAAGCTCATGTGGTCCAAACAAAGAGCTTGGACCAAGATGTCACTCTGTGTTGCTGCCAACAGTGACGGTGCCTGGTCTCTACAATTTAATGTATTTGAGCATGTCCTTTCATAAATTATTTAGTCACCCACAGAAGAGGTTGAATGCATGCAATCTTCCTCGATGACTGGTTTCTTCTCTGAGAAATTACTCGTTCTGTCCAGAATTTTGTGTGTGTGTGTGCCACTGTTCATCTCTCACTTGAGCTCTGATATTTCAAGGATGGTCGGTATTTTCTGGGAAGACAGTGGACAGCGATGAGAGGATTAGTGAAAACGTCAGCCATTCCCAGTGTTGCCTTGCTGCTGGCCTGGAGGTAGCAAACTCACAGGGAATGCCTCGGAGCAAAGTAGCCGCCATGTTAATGTCAGCATCTGGCCAAAGGTGTCTCTCTAGCTTGACACCATGAAATGTTCTCAGATGGAAGGTTTAAAATGCAAAGTCAGAATGAGGAGTTCCACGTGACAGTCTCCAGGAGTCCCCATATCCACTAGCATGTTAAACGTTTTAGAGAAAACCTCGTGTAAAATACACACATAGATAAATATGTAAGAAATCTTTCTATATGAGAGCCTACCCTATAGTTATTTTAACACAAATTCCTTATAATGAATAATATTCTGGAAAACTGGGGCTTTATGGAATATACTTTATAAAATGTGCTTGGGTAAAAATCCATAAATCTTAAAGAAATTTCCATTACAATAGATAATGAAGGGAAACCTAAATATACAAAAAATATGATGACCTGCTATGAAGATAATATTGTAAGACTGAGAAGGCTCCTGCGTTCAGTAAATGTGGCTTTCATTTTGATACATGGTCAGCATTAGTATTCTGATGCCACAAGAGAATTACTCTACAAGTTAGAGTATTATTGCAGGCTATTTATCTCCTGCTTCATTTCCATGAATAAATAAGCAAACATTGCGTTGTAAAAACAAACAGTGTAGGCCAAAGAAAAAACATTTGTCAACACAGCAAAATACTCTGATCTGATAATCACCTTCTGTTTTAGTCTTTATGATTCTTGAATGCTGAGTGACAAATACACACTTGAACAAGTGACCTTTCACCTTGAACAACAGGCATTTCTTCAGCGGGCTATGACAAAGCCTCAAGTTGAGCATTTCCTTCTGGACTGCCCTCTTCTCTTTGAGGCAGGCATCAAAGATGGGCCACTGTCTCTAGCGCATCTTCCCCCATAACGTCTTTGAAACAAAATCTTCAAAAGCTGAGTTCGTATTAAAAAATTCTCATTTGAAAATTGAAACGCATAGGTTTAAGATAAAGCACTTCATTTCTTTGCATTAAAATATATTTCTAGCTGGTCTGCTAAAAACTGATAATGTTTCATACACTGGATAAATAAATACCCAGGAAAAAACTATTGAAAACTGTTTTCGATGGAGATGGACGCAGAAAGAGAAATGTCTCCGAAATATCACTAAATGTCTTGGTAAAATGGATATATAAATATCCATCTTCTTTATTTTACTAGTTCCTCTCCAGTGCTTTCTCTGAGAGTTTGTCAAATAAGCAAGTATGGCTTTTATTCCTGTTTCTTGATCCAGGGCCTCAGGAACACATATAGAAAAGTGGGGGGGTGCGAAGAGATTCAAGTTACTTTAGATTTAACCAGTGGCTCATAACCCATGTTATTTTACTTCATACAGTAGATGGAGATACATTAATGATGATCCACTACACTTTCTGATTCAAACTAGTCCATTATTTGAAATACTGCTTCAAGGTATCTACACTACACAGCCTACAGATAATGGAATATCACATTTTGAAGCTCTTCTGGTGACAGAAAGTTGGCAGTCTTAGATATATTAGACCTTGAAGAGGAACTGAGTACAGATGAAAAATAAAGAGTTTATTTTGTAAGCATGCATGCTTTGCTTTTCTGTCTTCAAGTTTTGCTTTGTGTAGGCTGGGTATCTGACTTAGATTCCTTGCTTTCATTTGCTTCTGGTATCGCTGCTGCCTCACCTTTCCTTAGGAGGCAGACAGTGCTGTTAGATACTGGGGAATGGGGAGAGGATGCTTCCTTAGTCATAAAAGTATGGACTACAAAGAAGAGGATAACGTTTTCCCCAGAATTCTGAGATTTGCTTTCAAAGTGAAGTACATAGTGCCTTCCCCAAATACAAAATTTTAAGATGAGATCATGTCTTCCTGGAAATGCCAGGAAGTAGCCCAGGGCCATGGCGTGGAAAGAGGAAGCCCTGCCACCACATTTTCTGGAGATTTTTTTTTATATAAATAAAATGCTACTCTGCTTGAAAGTTGGTAGGTGTGATGTGGTAACATACATCTGGAGAGGTGTGCACCTCTATATCATACACAGAGTTGTAAAGCAACGTTACCTCAACAGCATAATAAAATTTGAAGTCACATCTTGTTAGCACTTTTACCAGCTTGTTACAGTATTCGTCTTCTCTGGAACAACCCTATTTCCTTTTCTGGAGTTAGTGACCCCTCTGTGGTCAGTGGCACACTTGACCTGATCATTACCAAACGCATCCTAGATTATCAGACACACTTTCTGTAACTCTCCAGAATTATAAGGAATTACCCAGAGTGTGGGATATATGTTCCTTTTATTTTCCCCAAGCACCTACATTTCCAATGCTCACATTTATTCAGTGTGCACACATGCCTCATTTAAGCTCATCCTTTATTCAAATCTTCTGAGCAAATATTCCCACTTAAAACCCAGCAGGCAGCTTCCTGTTCCACAGATTTCCTGGTGCCAACCAAGTTTACAACATGCAGGGCTTTCAACAGAGTATATGCATTTGTAACTTGGGGCAAATATCCCAAAGACACTTTCAAAAAAGGATTCCCTCAGTAAAAGAATACAGTCATCTAAAGGAGAAAAATCCCACGTGTCTACTTGTCAACCAGACTCTACAAATAGCATAATTACACACACAGTTTATTTCCTGCCTACTTTTGAAACTGGGTTTGCGTAGGGTCCCTGGGTGAAGAGTCTTCTGTAGCACCCACTCACCCCGATAGAGCTCACTTGAGAACTATCAGTGTACCGTTAACAACAGCATAGTGTATGAAACTCAAAGTGGATGTTGTGAAATGTCCATGACAGAGTTATGAGGCCTTCGTGTTGGGGCCTTTCTCATTCCTTCATATACTAAAACCATATAATTGCCATGTACGGATCTGCAGCCAGGGCTAACAGTATGCGCCATCATAAACTGTACAGGTGTGAAGTGTCAAGGGCGCAGGTACCCTCTGTGTTAACTTTTCAGATAAATATCAGAATAAATAACCTGCTTTAGTGATAGAGGAACACAGTTGAGGATATTAGCAAAAAGTATCCATATACATGGATGCAACAGATCATAAAAGTCACAGAATGACACCTTTGAAAAGATACTGACTTCTGAGGGGTGATGTGGCAGGTGCAAAGAAGGCAAGGAAACATGGAATGGATAATAAATAGATCCCACAGGAAAGCTAAGATCAGAAATAAACATCTATACTTTTTTTAGAAAATCCCTAGAACAGCTGCTCTGGGTGCCTGATTGGCTGTATCGTTATCTGAACGCACAGGAAAAGAAGGCTGAGCTGTCGCCCAAGGGAATGCAGAGCTCAAAATACTAGTATCCTACCTGCTATAGGCTTCTCATGACTCTTAGACTCTCCTGGAACTTCTCGTCACTTCCGGGTGAAGTTTGTACACCCACACACACCCTGTGGTGTGTGGTTAGGTTCTTGACTACATGCATCTGAGCTTGGGTTTCCAAAAAATGGACTCTGTGTGCAAGTGAGATATCAAGGATAAGTGAGAAGGGAAGACACACGAGAGAATGATGAAATCAGACAAGGACAGGCGAAAGCCTGGAAAGGGTGTGATTTCCAGCAAAGTTCAACAGAATGTGGGTTTAGCCTGATCTCTCAGGGGACTCGAATGTAAGTTACATCCCAGAGTTGTGACTGGGGGCAAGAGAGCTGGTTTTTCATCTCTCCCTCTGTCCATTAGTGGGTAGAGACTGTCCTCACAGTGTGCAGAGGTGAGAATTTCCAGACACTTCTATCTCTTCTCATGAGGGCAAAGTCAGCTCCAGTAGCCCCAAGACAGTCTTTTGGGAAATCCCACATTTTCTGGCCTCATGAATTAAAGCACACTGCCAGGAGACACAAAAGGTAAATGGGACCCAAAAACCTGGGTGAAACATCAAATTATTCACCTGGACATCATCATTCCACACCGCCAGCTATGCCCTCCTATTCTGTTCCAGCCTCAATGGCTTATTTTTTTTTCATTATTCTTCAGTTTTATTATTCTTCAATCTTCCCAACACATGAACTATAATCCATTTTGAGATTTTTTTCAGTGCATTTCACAGCAAAAAATGAACAAGGGAATCATTAAAATGGCTGTGCATAAACCAATTATTTTCTTATAATTTACAATTTGTTGAAAAATTGTTATGCTGTTTCCATCCTATTAACCCCTTCAATAAAACACAATTTATCAGAGCACAAAGCTTAGACTTACTATAATTATGCAACAGAGACAGCCACCTACAATGGCTCAATGGCTTATTATCTGTTCCTCAAGCCTTTCACTTCTGGTGTTCGTACTTTCATTTCCCTTCACCGCACCTGCCCATTCTCAAGTCTAATGTCTCCTCAGACCAGTATCATTTCCTCTAGAAAGCCTTTCATGAGCGGAGTCCATCCTCTCCCACGTGCTCCATCTACACTTTTTCTTGTCTGGCTGCTTCCAGTCTCTTTCCCTCCCAGACTAGTTCAAGGAGGCCAGAAATTGGACTTATCTCATTCTCTCTTGTACCTTCAACCTCTGAGAGTAGGTAGGAAGCCAATAAAGCATCCATCAAATGGAAGGAAATCTTCTATCAATCTTTAATGCCCAAATCTATACTAATGTAAAATTCAATGTGAACAATTGAACTAACATAATAAATTATTATCAGCTAATATCAGGGACTCTTTTGAAATGACTCAACCAAGTCTTTCCCCATGTATTATTTCACCTGGGATTACCACATTTCTCAGACGGCAAAACAGCTGGAATTTTGTTTCCCATTCCTGTTACTTATGGAAAGAAAAAGTAATTTTGCTGCCAGCTAACTCTTAGGCCAACACACCTTTACAGATATATAAAACCTAGGGAGGAGAAGCAGGCAGGTGACCAGAGAATGATGACAAGGACACTCGGGGTGCAATACTTCACTGAACAACTCTTTAATAGAGCTGTCTTGGTGCCTCCCTGGTCGCACAAGTGGTTAAGTCTCAGCACTATGAAGCCACTGCAGCACGAGTTCGATCCCTGGCCAGGGAGCTTACCCACATGGCTAGCAGACCTCTTCTGTCTCCCCGCTGCTCCCCTCAGCAGTGTGTTTCAGCCCATCTGCCTGTTCTGCTCCCCACTCTGTCACTAGTAAATCCTCTCACCCCTAGCACCTCTGGCCTATACCCCAGTTCTTACATGCATGAATAAACAAATCTTTTAAAAAAAGAATATAGCTGTCTTATTACAGGTTGAATCTAATTCATCTTTGAAGTCCCAGGTTTTTGTGCACTTTCTGTATCTGTTGGAGTTTAAAGTGTCTAATGTTGAGTGGAATCATTCACCTACAGACATGTTTCAGGCATTTACTATGCATATGGCATGCTAAACACCAAACAGAGGAGAATTAAGAAATTGTTAACTTACCAGCATTCTAACCTTCAACCTTCCTATCCCACCTCCTTCGACTTTACTGCTATTCCATGACCAACATCCTATTTACTAGAAACTTTACTTTCCATGCTTAATACTGAACAGGGATGTATGGTGGCATTAAACTTATTGAAATAGAATCAACTGATCTGAGTCAAGTTTCCTATTTGGTGCTTGCAGCATTTGGTAAATAAAACCAATGCGCCCAAGTGCAACTCACTGTTAATACTGGATGCATCTGAATAATAGAAGTTAAAACTGCTAAAGCATTCAGACTCACTTTGCGGTTGTAGCTCCTACTTCCTTCCAACCAGTGAGCCTGTAGTTGACTCTCCTCCAGAATTCTCCTTTTGAGTCTTGACTTACAGTTTCACCAGTAGGTGAAGAGCGGTTCTCAGGGTGCAGGATTCTCCCAGATTACAGGGCAGCAGATTAAGAATCTTTACGAAGTTTGGAAGGTCCACCCACTAAAATGCTTTTTATATTTCTCTGGTGACCCCTTGATGCGTGAGAGTTCTTTCTGCAAAGAACAGAAAGAAGCGTTCTGGTCTTCAGGAAAGAGACTGTTCAGACAGGATCTCGGAAGATAAATGAAATGTATGGGAAAAAGGGATTTCTGGTAGGAACCCTGCAAGTCTGAAAGGAATATGGCTTGCCTGGTGGACCACAAGAGATGAGTACACCTAGAGGAAGTAAAAGGAGGGAAGTCACAGAAGACGTTAAAGTGCAAAGTTGGTTAGGGGCACAGGGAAAGAAGGTAAACATTTCACTTCAGATAAAAGGGAGGCAATGACGCTTTACATCGTTGCCTCCCTTTTATCTGAAGTGAAATGTTTAGAGAACAGACATCACTGGATGTGCTTTCTAAGAAAACTCAAGATGCCTCTCAAAGGATACACCGGGAAGATGAGGGGCCAGGTGCCATGACAACCTCATAAGAGAGAGGTGATGAGGGGCTGGGCTCAGGCAATGGCAATGAATCAGAAAGCAGGGGTCTGGGTAACAAGATTTAGGGTTGACTCTTAAGGTCAAATTGCACCAGGAAAGGTATGACGGGCATAAGGGAAAGAATACTTGGCTCAAGGTACCAGTTTGAGCAACTGAACAGATGGTGACTTTGTTCACTCGAAGAGGAAGCAAGCTCAGGGAGAAAGATAATGAGTGGCTTTCGGATGTTCCATTGGAGATGACTGGTGACTGCCACAACTTCCCGAGATGCACAACCTGCAGTTAAAAACACTCAGTGGGAGTCAAGAAGAAGTGGCAGTGCTAGAGATGTAGGGATGGAAGTCATCAGGTCACAGTGGCATTCACCGCATCACTCAGTGCAAACGTGTGCAGGGAACAGAGGAGGAATAAGGATGGAACTTCCGTGAACATGAATGCTGGTGGAGTGGGGGTAAGAGAAAGACTCAGGGATACAGAGGAGCGAGCAGAAGGACCTGAAGAAGTAGCTGCCGCTGTGGAGGGAAAAGAGGGCGTTAACCATGCCAAGGGTGGCGGATGCTGAGTGGAAAGAGGCGGGAAACAGCCACTTGGCTTGGTCCATGGGGCATCTCTGAGCCCAGCAAGGGCCATTTCTCTAGAGCAGAAAGACAAAATTCCAGATTGTAACTGGTTGTGGAGTGAAGGAAACCTGAAAAGTGGGGGAAAGTGAATGCATAAATGGCTTATTTAAAGACTGATACCAGGGAGGAAAAGGGAGATCACATATTAGCTTTAGAGCTTGAAGGGAGAGAGGATTTTGCTTTTGTCTTCTTTGTTTGGTGTTACATTAGCATGAGAAGAGTGCATTTGTGGAACAAATGGAAAGGGGGTTAAAAGTACTGGGGACACAGAGGAAATGGTGGGGCAGGCTTCTGGAAGGGCTAGGAAGGAGCCAATAAGGATACTGGAGTGATTACCCTTGCACTGGAGAAGGATCTACAACTTATTCTGGGCGTGAGTTTTACAGGTGGAGGGCAAGGGAGTCAGGAGAAGTTCAAGTTCAGTGGCCTCTACTTTCTTGGTGAAGCAGCACTTTGACATCTGCTGCGGAGGGTCCACTGCCACCAGCACGGGTTGGCCCTGGGCACGGTCACCATGAAGCCGAAAAGATTACTGAGATCTGGCTGTCTCATCTTGCTGGCCCTCTCTGCTATTGGGAAAGATCACCCAGACATTCAGGAAGCATTTTAAATAGGCATGTCTTTCAATATATTTTAGACTAAGACCCAGAAAATGAAGCCAGAAGTTATTACATACAATGAACAGAGAAAAGATGAAGTAAAGGGGCTCAGTGTTGAAGCTATCCACGAGCTGCCTTCCTAGGCCACCCTCTTTTCCTCACTGTGCCCACCCTCCTATTTCCTACCATCTTAAAATGCAGTGTTCAGAAGAGTTCAGAGCAGTGTGAAATGGCTTGAATCCTTACCATGCGCCAAGCATCTCCTAAGCACTCGCATATTCATTCGCTCAACCCCCATACCTCACAGAGAACAGCACGCAGCCACCAGTACCCCTACCGCATGGGTCAGGGGGCAGAACAGAGAACATATGCAGTCGCTCGTGGTCCTGTGACTGCTACGGGGGGCAGAGTCAGCTTCGGTTCAGCAGCCTGGCATGAGTCTGCCCTGCTACCAGAAGAACAGGAAAAGTCTAGAAGAGCTATGTTGTTGTACAGCGAGTTTGTGAGTTCAACTTGTAGCTGTTCCTCAATTCCCGAGTCCTGCTGCGCTGGTGAGCCTGGAGGCCGCAGGAGCCTCTGGAGCATTCTGCTCAGAATCTGTTTATTATTCAACTTTGCTTCCTTAGACTGGAGCATGTTATTAATCCTCCATAAATATTTGATGAATAATTAAAGGAATGAGCAAAGCTGATTTCTCTCCAATCCCCTACCAGCGTTCTGCTTGGGGTGGACCAGGAGAAGCCTGCAGATGGGGGGGGGGGCGGCGGTTGCTGGCTGGGGAAAGGGGCAGGGCACAGTGACTGAGACTTCCCCGTTACAGTCTGTGATGTTATCTCTGACTAATGGCATTTTGTAGTCATTTTTCACGTCTTCTTTCAGTACAAATTTGTGATGTATTTAAATATATTCCAGGAAAATGCTACTCTGTCATAGCAAAAGCGTGCCCTTCCATCTGGCATTTTCTCCAGCGCGAGAGCCTACCTCCTGGCGTGTGTACTATCTGGGCTCTCAAAGTTTTTACTTAATAATCGCAATCCTTTGGGCAGGGTGGGAGAAAATGCTAAGCGTGAGACCTGATGCCTGCAACTTGGTCTCCAGGATTCCTCCCGACATGTGCGGAGGCGCAGTGCTCAGGGAGCAGCGGGCAGGCGCGGGAAGCTGCATGCTTGGAGGCAGCTCTGGCCCTGGAGCTGGCCCCAGCGGGAGCACTGAGACTACGCAGAGAAAGATCTTGCTTCCGTATGGCCGGCTTACTCTGTAGCAAGGTGCTACAAAGCGTCCGGGGACACACTTCCGATGTGCCCAACTTTCAGGGACCTTGGGAACTTACTACAGCGTGACGTGTCTGCGGCCGAGCAGATGAAATGCCACAAAGAAGTCTGAGAGACCAGCTGCTCTGGTCTGTGTAGACGTGCGGCAGGTGGGATTATCATGTCACAGAGACCGGAGCTCTGGGTGAGGGGGATGATGGCCGAAGCCAAAGGAAGAGGAGGAAAATAAGTGAGGACTGGCAGGACGGGTGGGACTTCCAGCAACCTGCGAGTCTTGCACTGTGCGGGGTTACATGCTGAACGAGTCACAGGCACGACCTCGTGTTCCCTACAGAGTCCCTAAGCACAACTGCCACCAGCTCCCTCTAACCAGATCGGGGCTGATGTCCATGTCCTACAGCCAGCACAGCGGGTCAGACGCAGGCTTGGGCGGGAGCTCATACACTTACCCACAGCGCTGTTCCTATGGGGCCTGGGAGGCACCAGTGCCCACATCTGAAACGGCCTCTGACAGCACTGAACACGGGAGAGGTCCGCCACAGCCATGCCGATGCCCAGAAGCAAGAGCTCCTGCCTTCCCGCGTGTGGGAATGTCAACCTCCAGTATATGAGCGGCTGGGAAAGGGCTATTTCGATGCTGCTGCTCTACTGTATGTGGTACAACACACACCATCAGGGCCTTTTTAAAGCCTCAATAAGTGCTGTCTTCCATATGAAGGGGGTGTGAGTACCAAGCCCATTCTGTTTCTTAGCGAAGCATCCAGACTCCCGTCTTCAGAATAACCCTCTCGGAGTCCCAAGGAGACGCTGCCACCCACTGTTATGAGCCCACAGCAAGTGACGGGGCCCACGGGCAAGGCCGTTCTCCACATCCGGTGTGACATCAGAACACCAGGCGGTTTGCTAGTCACTTCTTCACTCCGCGAGGGGCAGACTCAGCTCAGCGGTAGAGATAATGTCACCCCGACAGAGAAGAAACAGGGACGCCACAATCCAAAGGACAGGCTTTCCTTCACTTAAAAAAAATCTCTAACACTGCAAAACTGGGGGGGCTTTGAATTTCGAGAGGCTGTGCCACAAAAAGCAGTAATGTGGCTCAACGTTCAACTGCTCACGACACTTCGGCTAATGAAATATGCTTTACGTGAAATGAAGTCGTATCTTCCCCCTCAGCTGTATAGAGAGGAACTCATCACCCTCTCTATGAAGACCATCTCCTCTCCTTTCCCTTTTTCCTTTCTCCATGCACAGTTAGCTGCTTCTTCTCTTACATTCCCTTGCTGTGTTAGTCCAATCATCACACGACATCAGACTTAGTCTCACTCATGTCTCTCTGTCACGGCGCACTAAGTTCCCGGAATGCAAGGACAGAGTAGACTTTGGCACGCGCACGCCCACACAGCCCACCCCCCATGTACACGTGCTGCCACTTCCAAATGCCAGCACCTGCACCTCTTTGTTGAGAGCTTTCTCTGGCCCATGCCACTTTTCAGACCACAATGAATGAATGCGAATGAACACCCGAGACTCCACTCACTTTCCCGTCTAAAGAAGATGGAAGTTGGCAGGAAAAGAGCCCAGCTCCTTTCACCCTTGGGGACAATAGCTCAGAAGAATGCATCTTCCAGAGGTGCTCATGGGATCAGCTTCACTTGCCCTTGCTAAATGATGGACTTGCCGCAAGACCTTTCCTTGACTTCCTTCTCTCCCAGTCTCCTTCCCCACTTCCCAACGGGTATGTCCTTCATCTCCTTAACAGGCTGTGTCCACATGAAACCTTGACTCGAGGGTAACCAAACTAAGTCAGCATCCAACACACAAAAGAAGCTCAGTTAATGCTCTGTTAATAAAACCAGATTCTAAAGACACACGGTGCAGCGGGAGGGAGGTGGCAGGGGAGATACACCAGCGGAGCTGAGCGCGTGTAAACACACAAGCACCATCATTTCAAGGCTTCCCTCTGCAGTTGGAAGCGGCTGTCCTAGTTGTTAGTGGAGAAGAGTGTGTGTCAGGGACTCTGGTTTCTATTTTTAGATCTCTTGCTGACATAAAAAACCCTGTTTCCTAACAGTACAATGGTGACCTTCCCACCCTCAGAGAAATGGTGCGGAATGCCTAATGAGGAAACCAGTCTCCATCTGCAGATGCCACAGTGAAGCAGAGGAGGGAAATGAACGCTCAGGCACCATTCGTTGGAAGACATGATGCGCTAAGATCTCTTTTGACAGAGGAGAAGAAATGCTGGGCTGTCTGGGAGTGTAGTGGCTTTGAACAGGATTTAGGTCTCCAAGTTTCTCAAGCCTCGCTCTGTATCTAATCCTTCCAGAGGGCGATCAGTTCTTTAAAAAAAACACACACACACACACAAAAACCAAAAAAAAAAAAAAAAAAAAAACCAAACTCACATGAAAAGATAACTTTGGAAAACAGGGTAAAAGCATAACTTGCATATAGATAAAAAGTGGATACATGCTAAAGGTTTTCTTTAACTTATCAATCAGTGAGGGAACCAGGTGATGGTATACCCGATCTAGACAAAATTAAAAAACAAAAACAAAAACAATGACCCAGACCTATGTAGAGAGCACGGATACTGAGATGAATGTGCAGAAATGATGGCAAAAGTAGCTTCTTTCGCAGGGGAGGGAAGGCCCTTGAGCCGCCACAGGACAGGACAGGTTTCGCATCTCTGTAAGCAAGTGCTGTCTTACATGGCTGCCAGTCACACAGTTTACAGAGCTGTAAAACAGCTTTGTAGAACCAGAGTCAGATGACACAGAGGAGTGTGCTATGGAGAACGCACTCTCCCACCAGCGCTTGTTTTCCCTGAACGAGTGATTGTTAGATTTCATAATGCGGTCTTTCCCCAGTAAGGAACAGATCATATTTTTTCCCTAGAGCCTATTTAGATTTGCAAAATCTACATCTTAACACTATAACTAGGGGTGAGCAGAACAAAATTCAGGGCAGAGATATGGTGCTTGATACAAGAACATTAGGTGGTTAAATAATGGTGAAAATCTCAAAGTTTAGGACAAGAGCCTCCTTCTCTGATAGGGGTAGAACACGGTAAGAGAAAAGAAACTGGTGATATTTATCACATAAACTATCATACCCAGTCTTCCCAAAAAATCAGTGAGTTAGGTGAAGACACTTTTTTCATAGATGAGAAAACTGAGATCAGAGTGATTACCCATGGTCACATGAAGAGTACACAGCAAATCTAGGACTTAAACCCAGTTCTTCTAGATTTTAATTTATGATTTTGGTGGTGCAAGGGGTTAAGTCACAGCACTATGAAGCATCCGCAGCCACTGCAGCACGAGTTCGATCCCTGACCAGGGAGCTGACCCACATGGCCCAACAGACCTCTCCTGCCTCTTCTGCTGCTCCCCTCAGCACTGCATTTCAGTCACTCCACCTGTTCTGCTCCCCATTCTGTCTCTGGTGAATGTGCTTGCCCCCTGCACCTCTGGCCTGCACTCCAGCTCTTAAGTGCATAAATAAACCTTTAAAAATAATAATTTATGATTTTTCCCATTATTCCGTGTTGCACCAGTGACAGATGATGGCGTAAGGCACCCAACAGTTAAGAAGCTTCCCAACCCCCACCTCAAGCAGGGCAGCCAGCTCAGCGGCAGCTTCAAAGGGCCATGTTGCAAAGCTGCTTATTGGGGACTGTCATGTGTTTGTCACCACTTTTTTTTTCATTCTCTTGAGCTCTCTGGAAAGACAGCAAACAGAATTTGCTTCTGATTTCTCAGGCTGAGATGAGACGGTCAATTTAAATGAACTGCCTTTTGAATGAACTACCCTTTGAAGCTGGAGGGATGGAGGCCAACTGATGGGGTTAAAATGCCTTGTACTGAAAGTTGTTCTGAAATGAAATGGAAACAGAGTTTCTGAGATGCTGCTGGCATTTCCTTGCACAAAAAGGCTTCTATTTTCACCCATAGTTTTCACTGGGAATTGCTGACTTCCCAGTATGTGCTCATTACTATACTAAATACCTTGGGGACATATTACAGTGAATCAGACCTGTCTAGACCACGCCAGAACTGATGAGACACATATGAAACACTGACTGTAATACACCACGGTTAAAGTTATGGGCAACGAAAGTGCCAGGAAAGATAATTGTCAGTTGGGGAGAATCATGGAAAAATTCATTTGAACAAGACCTTGAAGGATGAGAAGATCTGAGTGTGAAACAAACATGTATGCAAGACAGTGATGCCCAACTCCATTATTGTAACCCAAACACATGCCAGTTCCTTCTTTAAAATTATTAATGGGAAAAAAAATCTATTTGCCATTTGTCACGACCTAACAAGTTGATGAACTTGCTATTCATTTTGCAAAGTAGTAGAAGATTCAATTAACATGAAAGAAAGTCATCTTTAATTCTATTTTTGTTACTTCCTAAAATGAAAAGAAATATCATTTGGGATCATGAGAAATTCTCAGATCTCTTCATTTCAAATCTAATTCCAAATGGCATTTAAAATTGTCTTCTTCTAAGGCTAAATGGACCTTTAGTTATTATCCGCCACAATCCCAAGATAGCAAGACTCTCCTGTTCTCCATCTGATGACATTTTATTATAGCATAAATAGAAATATATGTAGATTACACTTACAAATTACTCCCAACATGAAGGTTCCATTCAGTCTCCGAGATCAGAATACAAAATTAACCTTGTCACCACTAGCAAAGTGCCTTAAGTTTCCTGGGACACAAACTGCTCACTTCAGGTCACCACTATCCCACAGTGAACAAAAAAGCAGCCATTCACTTGTATCAGAAAGAGGCTTCACAGAAACGCGCTCTCTGTGATGTTTGGTTGGACACACAGCGGACATTCTCTGCGGAATGACTCAAGCACTTTTAGCAAATTGTTTCTGACTTGTCCTTGGTGCCTGGTTTTCTTTTATTTAGTTCCACAATTCACCATCTAGTTATAAGTAATAATCGGTAGAAGGCCAAGTATACACAAGGTGCATAATGGTTGCTCAATAAATGTTTGTTGATTTACTGTATGACTGAATATTTATAAGAGGGAAACACACAAAAGTCAACAAACACCTACGAAGAGACTTTAAATTAAATTCTTGATGAAGAAATCCAACCAAGGAGTGTACATTCCATAATCCTGCCATGTTTTCACCCCAAATGTATTGATATATTTTAAAATCCACATTCCTTGTTGAAATAGGTGAGAGAGATGGCTTTCTTATGAGGTCACATAACCAAGACATTCTAATGTGGCACTAGCATTTGCTTGGCTGAGCAGAAGAGTCTGCAACTCCTCTCCTCATCACATAAAGCATAATCCCTGTAGAACAACCTTTCAACCCATCCTGTTCCCTTTACCATCTTTTATAATACAGTGGTTCTCAACTGGGATGATTTTGTACCCCAGGGAACATTTGGCAATGTCTGACACATTTTGGGTTGTCACAGCAGGGACCATGGAAGGTGGGGTGCTACTGGGATTTAGTGAGTAGAGACCAAGGATGCAGCTCAACATCCCACAGTGCACAGAATAAGCTCCCCCAGCTACGAATGATCAGGCTCCAAATGCCAATAGTTCAAGTTTAAGAAACCCTATTTTAAATAAAGGAGCTAGTGATTAGCTCAAGCCAGGGTGCATGTGGTTTTCCACACATGAAGAATGTTTATGCATAACTCCAGCAGGAGAGAAAGTTGTCAAAGGTGGCTGGACCTTCTAAAGAGGGACTATGGTGATGGGTCATGGATTAACTGGTGGTGGGAACTTTATGCAGCTCACAATAGAGGAGAAAGCATCCATTGTACAAAAATGAACAGAGATGTAAACTATCTACAGATATATTTTTTAAAGTTCTACAAAACTGAGAAAAAGCAGTGTTTGTGGAAAGAAGAGGAAGGAAATCAGATGAGAGGGACAGTATTCGCATTAGCATAAAAAATGTTGGGATATTTAAGTTGCAATCCAATCAGTTTGCGGCATATAAAAATGGCTTTGATGATGTACCTTCTACATAAGGTATTTTGAGCTTATACACGTTGAGCACTGAGCTTAGAGTAATGATAGTAATACTACTATTTGTATTATAAATAAACTACAATTTATTGAGCAACTATTATGTGCTTTCCATGCATTACTACTAATTCTCACAATGAAATCAAAGCTGGCATTTTATTTCCATTCTACTGAAGAGTGAACAGGCTAAACAAGTTTCTGTGATCTGTTCAAAATTTGCAGGTGGTAATAAGCAGGGCTAATTGGGAAAAAGCAAAAAGAACACAGACTGGTCATCACCATACTTCAAATAGATCTGAGCAGCATGACCCAAAGTTCGGGTTTTCTCAGGACAGCCTTGGCGTGTGCTTGCTGTTCCCGTGTGATGATTAACAACACCACTTTCTCTCTCAAAGGTGGCCATCCTAGGTGAGATAACGGTCCTGCTCTTCTCCCTTCTCTTTAAACCATACGGAAATCCACAGCAAGCAAACACAGACACTTGCCAGCATTCTCGAAGTCCTCTGATATGGGTGTGGGCGGTATGCACACCGCTCCAGGCACACCTGGGGGAGCAGCTGACAACAGGTCAGCGGTAGCGGGGAGGACTTTGGTTCTTGAGCTTGAAGCTACCTAGGCATGAATTCACTGCTTTGTCTGGCAATTTCATCATTTCAGCCACAGGACTGGTCCAAAGCAAATGGGCTGCTGGGCTGCCTTATCTCACCAGGCTGTGGGCATCAGTAAGTGCCCGCCTGCTTTACTTCTCTGAGTGTGCTGCTCCTTGCTCAGCCGTGGGCATCAGCACCGAAACCGAGCGCAGCAGGGGGACTAGTAAAAGCGTCTGGCCACGTGCTGGGCAGCAGAATGGTGCACGTTCATTTGTGATGAATTTTCAAAAAGATTAAGAAAATGCAGTGTGTTGCATTTTCAAAACGTCCTCCGCTCTTCCAGGTTAGAGGTCCCCAAGCATCTCACACAGAGAGTACCACCAGAGAAGGCTGTTCCCTCCCATGGCAGCCTGCCCTCCCCCAAGGCTTCTTTCAGGGCATCAAAACACCAGGTGACGCAGGAAGCCACCATGACACAGTGCTCCCCCATGCTCAAACAGCTCGGCCTGACCCCCGACTACACGTCTTCTTGCTTCCTCTATGTGTTTTGCTTTCTCCCTTTATCTCCTGAGCTGGTGGTGAGGATCTTTCTGCTAGACAAAATTCCTCTGATTCCAAAGGAAATTTAATTTCTGTATAAATCAAGCACATATATTTAATATTCTATTCCCATCCAAGGGCCCCACGCTAAAGCAATTGTGTTACTTGAGGACATATTAAATTATTTACGAGGAATAAAATGCAAAATGAAAATGCCATTCTTGTCTATCTGTGACAAGAGAGGAAAAAAAATAACATTTCATCTTGGAACTCAAAGATTACCTTCTGCTATCAAATCTTCCACCTTTAATATATGAAGTTGGAAAACAGCATAACTGAGGCAGAACTAACAAATAATGGCTAGTTTTAGTGTTACACAAGTTTCCTCATTCTTCTTTTAAAAGATTTATTTTTATTTATTTATGCATACAAGAACTGGGGGACAGGCCAGAGGTGTGGAGGGTGAGAGGATGCAGCAGAGACAGAGTGGGGAGCAAAACAGGCAGATCTACTGGAATACATTGCTGAGGGGAGCAGCGGGAGAGGCAGGAGAGGTCTGTTGTGCCATGTGGGTCCCCTCCCTGGCCGGGGATCAAACTCATGCCACAGTGTCTGGTGATAGCGTGATAGTGCTGAGACTTAAGCCCTGCACCACCACGGAGGCCTAAGCTCCCCTGTTCTTTGCAAATGCTTATTTTTTTCTTGGCTGCAGCTCTCATTTTCATATTTCACAGTTCTATTGAGAGGTGACCAATACACAATACTGTGTATGTTTAAGGAATACACGTTGTTTTATAAACATATATTGCAAAATAATTACTACTGTAGCCTTAATATTTATTGCAAATGACTGCTGTCATAGCATTGGCTAGTCGGCTAATCCCTCCATCATGTGACATAAGAATTCTGGCGGGGGGGAGGGGTGTGGTGAGACCATTTAGGGTTGACTCTCTTAGCAACTTTCAAGTATGTGACACAGTTTTGTTAATTTAGTCACCATACTGGACTTCTAGATTCCCAGAACGTTTTCATTTTATACCTAGAAGGTTCTATCTTTTGACCAACACCTCCCCATTTCCCACACAGTCCAGCCCCCAGCTATCACCATTTTATACTCTGTTTCTATGAATTTGGCTTTTTTAAATTTCACAAGTAGTTGATATTTGACTGTATTTGGCCCTAATGTCCATTTCAATCAAATCCAACATGAACTATTTTTAAAAATCAGTATGTGTTAACTCAGAAATCTTTGGTCAATGCAAACACAGATCAGCTAATTTAAATATATTCACTATAAATAGTCAATAAAGTTTTCAATGTCATGACTTGGTAGAAGTTATAAAAATTGGATCCAAGTTTTAAATATACAATACAGAATGCTATATTGATTCACTTTTATGAGTAAGGCCTCAGTCATATTAAATATAAAGACTGAGTCAAACATATTAAGTATTTGTCTATATTCTCTGCCCTGGCCCTACTGCACTGCCATACTGCCTCCTAGCTCTCACGATAACACAGTGGGCTCAAATTTGATGGCTTTCGCTGGGCCCAGTCCAGTACAAGTGGCCCAAAGGACAGTATTTCCAAGTCATCCTGTCTCCTACAGTGACTTTCTTCATGTCGTGAAGCACGACATCAAACTCACTGTAGAGAGTCTATAGCAACTACCATGGCCGGGCCTCACTTTTAGGTATGGAAAGACCATGGAATTTCAGGACACTTTCTGACTCTCAAGAATCCAGAACAGGATTCAGCAAACTTGATTTATGGGCCAAGTTTATCTAGTCTAGCACCTGTTTTGTAAATAAAGTTTTACTGAAACACAGCCATACCCATTTGTTTACATATTGTCAATTAATACTTTTTCTCTACAAAGACAGAATTATACAGCTACGACAGATCTTGTGTCCCACCAAACCTAAAATATTTACTCTCTAGCTCTTTACCAAGAAATCGCTACCAACCCATCACACAGAGTACTGAGGATTTAAGAGAACTCACCCAGGAATTAATACTTTTGTTAAATAGAATTAGAGTTTTTACTTATATACCTGAGCTCTAACTCTGTACTAAAGGGTCATTACATAAATTTAGTCTTAGACAAATAACTAGGAAAGGCTAAGCTGGTCATTTTTTTTGTCCCCCTTATATCACATTTTCATCCCAGGCCCCCAATAAAACATCCCCTCTTTGACAGGAGTACAAGGTTTTATCATAGCCCTAAGATTGCCATTATTCTTATTTATAGCTTTATTGTTACCATCTAACATATTTATTATTCAACAAGAGTTTGTGAATGATTCAAATAATGTAGGCCAGCATCTTCAAGACAATGTTTTACATAAGGCCTGTCATCTTTGAAATGCTTTTCAGGGAAAAGATGGCTTACTTAAAAGCTCTCTGTGGTCAAATATGTTTGAGAAACAACAACAAACACCATGTGCTTGGGATCCCTGGAATTCACAAGCAGGTTAAGGTTCTGGGGCATGGCAACTGACGTTAACAATGGCAGAGCTCTAAGCTCTTGTTCCCCCATAGAAACATCAAACAGCAAGTAGAAACTGTCAGAAGTAACTTTCTCAGAACTCTGGAAAATAATGAAAAGTTTCTAGCATCCAAGAGATCATGGAGAAAAAGCCAACTTCAAAATGGCAGGCCGGTTTTGTGGTGTTTTACTCGACCTTGCTCTGTGCCTTCCCGAGCAGTGGCTGCGGCTGAGTCCACACGCGCAGTGGTGCCCCGCCTGGAGGGTGCAGAGTAGACCACATTCACTGCTGCCTTTCTCCGTGCTAACCTGTCCATGGGCTACCCGAGCGCTGATGAGAAGCACTCTTAGTTTGCTGTTCCATGTCTTACACAACAAGAATTTCTATCCTCATCTATCTGGAGGCTAGCGTTCAAGATCCAGCTGTCAGCAGGCTGGTTTCTCCCTTGCCCTCGCCCACAGCTTGTAGGTGGCTACCTTTTCACTGCGTCACCTGGTCGTCCCTCTGTGCCTGCATCTGGGCGTCACTCTCCTCCCCTCTAGTAAGGACACCGCCATTCACATCAGCGTGCAGCCTGCCCTCATGGCCTCAGTTAACCTTAATCACCTCTTTAGAGACCTCATCTCCAGTGACCTCCATGCTGAGGTCAGACCCCGTTTGAAGCAGGAGAGGGAAGGGCACAGGGATAGACAGCGAAAATGGGAGAGAGGAGAGAAGGAAGAAAAGGAAGAGAAGGAGAAAGATAGGGGAGATCAGATGTCTACATAATTCCTTCTCCTAGTCAAATGCTCATCTAACTCATTTTGGAGTATCATCACTTTGCTGATAAACTAATTAGATGAGGTTAACTGGTGTTAACTCTTTCTTTCTACAGTTTACAGGACACATTCATTCACTGCTGATCACACCTAAGAACGTGTCCTTGCTAATTGGAACACTTGAGCAGATTACTGGGCTACAACACAGATAAAAGGTTGTGTTGGTACATACATATCACGATGACTTTAAGAGTGCAAATACAATTCTATCATTGAACCCAAAGAGCTTGCAGGCTGAGTCCCATATTTCAGTATATTTTATCATTAAGATAATTCTATTGGTCTTAGAAGTTGGACCCCCCAAATACTCTAGTTAAGCTTCAGTTTCTTTATCAGTAATCTGGGAGACCTGGTGGCACCCAATACTGAATAATAAGGTACTCCCTGGCATACAGAGAAACTTCTAGTGTGTCACCTCTCTCTATCTACACGGGTTAATTCTTCATCCTTCCCTCCCACCCCACCAATCTTACTTTTCTCTTTCCAAGATTTTATATCCAAAATGCAAATGAACCTTGAGACAATGACTGAGATTGAAGAATGCAGATGTAAGGGATTAAATTCTCCCAGAAACATACAAATCAGTGGAAGACGCCGCGGTAAGTTGGTCAGGACAAGAGAGGATAGCGTGACAGACACAGTGCAGCCAAGTACTTCCAAGTTTAGGTGTTTGGAATCAGAATCACAAGATGTTGAGTCTCAGCTTTTCCAATTAGTGTGGCAGGATTTCGAGCAAGTTAACCCCAGTCTCCTCCTCATTTACTGGAGCAGTAAAAATACTCCTCTATTGTAAGAATAAATAATTTGTTTAATGTGTAGCGTGTTGGTATGTGGTAGCTTGAACAATATGTTGAATATCAGCAATGTCCTCTTGCTGCCATTTACTGAGAAGGATAAAAGCCAATGTATGATGGTCCAAACCAGTCAGATAATGTGCAAGACCACCTACATCGAGATGTTCGAATTCCTCCTATGAAGAGGAAATTTGTTTTTTGTTCCCTTCCTCGTTGAACTTCTGTCCTGCATGTAAAGATTCATGGAAATCTTCCATCTTGAGTTGGACTACCTACAGGGAAATATTGTGGAGAGGGAGAAAAGTTCTCATGATGTTCCTCTCCCTTGTTTAATTTCTTATTAGTAGAAAAATTGGATTTGCTAGAGAATCAAATTTCGTGTCCAAGAAAGAGTCTCATTTTTGTTTTGAGCAACCAAAAGAGAAAAACAAAAGCAGAGAGGATAGTGATCATGGGTAAATCTCTCGGCAAAGGCTGAAATAAGAGGGGATGGAACAAACGAAAAGACTTGGAACACTTCAAAATTGTAGACTGAACAACCCTTTGGCAATATGACTGCGTCTTCAAGTCCATGCATAAAAAAAAAAAACAATCTTTTTTTTTCCATTAAAAACAGAAAAGTTAGTTATGTTAAAAAGCAAAATAGCTTTACACATCTCTTTTACAGAAACACCTTACTCTTTCTTTGGCCAAAGCCTTTGCCTGGCCAATTACATAAAGGGTTTTGCCTACACTTCCTTTCCTCATTTTGAGTATCTGGTGTCCCCTTGCAGAGTTTACTAGCGCTGTGCTCGAGTGTGGCCACAGCTAGATTTTACTTCCAGCATCTGAGTGAGGCCGCGAGCCAAATTCCTCTTCATTCAGCTCTTACCGGACTGTTGCATACAGCGCAACTGGGGTGTAGCTTGCACCAGGTGGTTAAAAGTTTTTCAAGTGAAGAGACATTTCCACAGGGGAAGGAGCCCATGAATGCAGGTGTGTGGCAGTATGTTCTCACCTCAGAGAGCATTAAGGAGAAACTACAAGATGGCAATGCACACGTTCCCCAGCAAAACATAAAGCCAGAAAACAAAACAAAACAACCAAAAAACATAAAACCAGAAACAATCAGGCAGTGATCTGTCTGTTACTGAAGGAGACAGAGCTTGTGGCCAAACCCCCTGACCCCGCCCCAGCACCCCTGATCTCAGAAGCTAAGCAGAGTTGGGTCTAGTTACTATGTGGATGGGAGACAGAGGGCAAGAAGAAAAGAGTGGTAGTCCCTGAGTTTCTGGAGCAAAACACAGGCTCTTTTTCAAAGCACATCTAGGTTAGTAACCCTTGCGTTATATATCTGCTGAGGCAACAATACAAATATACTTGTATTTATTTCTTATAAATATAAATTATAAAGTTAATTTACTTTGGTTTTGTAGTTTTTGTACGTCATTTTTCATTGGCGGTCAGGGGGTATTAAGATAGAATGGGGTAAATTCAAAAGTATCAAAAGAACCAAATGCAAATCACTGGTTCGAAAGGTGTCATGCAAAAGGAGGGTAAATGTTCTTGATACATGTCCCATTCAAAACACAACTCCTTTGGTGATGCCTCACATAGCGGTTTCATTCAGTAAGAAAACAGCAGCGCAGCTCCATGTGCCCTCATGATGCAGGCTTTGTGGGCACGAAGGCATGCCCACTGCTCACATGGCCAAAGCTGTGAGCTTAAGGCCAAAGAGAGCACCCTCCCAAAAGGCTATTGCGAGAGCATCTACTGACAATGAATTCAGGCTAATAGTTTTCAGCTTATATTTTCCAAATCCACAACACTTTAGGGCAAGCCATGACTGCTTGACTGTCATTCTTTGAGATACACTGTGAACCACTGGGTAAAACTTTTATTTGCAGTCTCACCATCATTTTCATTTTATTTACATCTCTGGTCATTTGCACAGATGTTAATGGAGCTGTGTTTTTGCTTCAATGCCTATTGCAATATTCTTATTGCATTCTGCAGGTCCTCCAGTAAACGTTACTTGCAATATTTTTATCAACAGTTTTGGATCAGTGACAGAAACCACCATGGTAAGTGCTATCGTGCCGCTGGCAAGAGAAAAACGTGACTTGATTATGCCATGAACACAACCTGTCAAATTTTCTATTTATTGTTCAACTTGCAGGGCCTCCTGTAAATGTTACCTGCAACATATTTATCAACAGCTTTGGGTCAATAGCAGAAACTACAATGGTGAGTGGGACTGAGCATTGAAGCCATCGTGTGAAGGAAGGGGATATGGGATTGAGAGCAGAGTTGTGTATTTGCGAGACATATACTGGGTGCCAATTTCCAAGTTCTCTCACCTCTAAAAAGCAATTATTTATACTCTGTCATTTCAGAAAGTCATCAGTCAAGTGTTCTTTACTTAAAATTCAGTAATTTTTTATTCATTATGCCAGAGAAACTCTGGAAACACTTGCTGTGTGGTTAGTTTTAGGTAGAATTATCAGTAATAAGCATGGTGCATAGTTAAAGATATTTCAATATTTGCATTTCCAATGTTTCATAGATATAAATTTCTAAGTTTAAGGTGGTTTTAATAGTCAATGTGTTTCACAAAACAGAAGTTTTAACATCGTGAAAACTCCCCACGATGCTACATTCAAGCTATAAACCAAAAGAGTGACCTTAAATAAACAGACACAAACACACTCATGCACACAAATGCACAAAATTTTCTTGACAGTAAAAAGTACTCCCAAGGCTATAACAATTATTTCACACATACAGCTCTTTCTCCCCCCACCGAAGGAAATTAGCATAAAACTAACTAAAAGTTCATCATAGTGCATGGAAAGCATGTCTCATGCACAAGAAAAAGGTTTCAAATGTCATAAAATTCACCAAGATTCCTCATAAGTGTCATGGTCACAGTATTGCCTGCAAACCTATCAGATCAGTACCCTGACCTTGCACGGTGATAGCATCACGTGAGGATTACATCCTGAGTGGAACATTTTCTAGGTCCCCATACAATTTAAGCCTTTGTCAACTGACTGGTTTGCCTTGCAAGACCATGTGTACAGTCATGTTACTGATGAAGTCAAAACGAGATGCATCTGAGTTGGACTAAGTGCCACAGAGGCTGACGTCTTAGGAAGAACACTCTAGAAGTGAGCTAATGAGCATAACGCCTCTGGGAAGTCAAATAGAGTGTTCCTTTTTAATGAATTTTCTCTTTTAGGCTATCAGGATTGTATTTAACAAATTACTGTGATTTTTGGTGTCCTTGAAGTTAGAAAGAAATAAGTTATCTTTTATTGCTCCGTTCACTAGCAAGATTAGACACATGTAACTCCACTACCCACTTAAATATCATTCTTACACAGCACTGTCCAGAAATAGACTCCTGGGGCTTTGACAGGACGTAGTACGTTAAGAATTTTATCCAAATAAGATGATTTTGAGAGTTATTAAATGACTTATAAGAAAAGCTGAACAAAGAAAGAATAATCCAACTTTGGGTTTGGCATTCAGTTTCTGTCTCTCCCTCTTGGTTTTATCCTGACAACACAGGAGCAACCCTTCCAGCAACCCAAATCACTGTCACCAGCTTTACACGATGGCATTCAATGACAATATTTGCACGACCTAATGCTGATTGCATTAATTAGACTCCTAAGTTGCTTTGATTAAATCCCCTCATTGCTTTAAATTTCCTCAATCAAAAATGTAAATGTGCACCTTTTCAGTGTTCATTATTAATGCAAGAAAAAGCAAAACATTTAAGAAGATGAAAACAGAAGCTATGGATATCCTTGTTTTCATGTCTTTAATAGCTACTGAAGGTGTTTCATAAATGGGCTGCATAGGTGCTTCCTGGCCACTTCCTAAAGTGTCCTATCTGTCATATTTCCGATGAGAATATTCGGAAATCTTTGCATAAGTGTAATAACAACAGCCTGTCCTGCTTATGAGAAAGAGCAAGTCGCATGGTCAGAAGGGTGATGCTTATGAAGCTTCTTTTATTTTATTTCTTAGCTTTGGTGTAATGACAAACTTCATTTGGCTTAAGAGAGTACCTGCTCTTTTCAATTACGACTTTGGTGTGGAATAAAAAACCTATTTTGGGGAAACTCTATCTTACCTAAATAGAGGAATAAATCCTCATGCTACCTATAGTCGGGACTGGCAAACTTTTCTGTAAAAGGCCAGACAGTCCATGCTTAAGAGTTTGAAGCTCAGACAGCCTCTACCACGACTCATACAGCCCTTTCGGGATAAAACCCATCAGAAATAACAGTCAGCAAATGGGTACGGTGCCAATAAAACTTTACTTATTTTAAGCCCACGGCCCTTGGTCGCCTAGCCCAGATCAAGTGTTCAATGTTGTTGAAATGCATCTTATTCAGATGTTCGTAAGAGCACACAAATCGTTGCACTCTGAAGGGTGTTATCTTACCAGATCTCTGAGGCCTGCCTGGAAATCCACCTGCTGTGTCCAGAGCATCATCAGAGCCCTGAGCTTCCTTCACCAACTGCTACTACCCATTGGAGTTCACCACCCATGGGTTTATCCACATGTCCACAAAATTTTTTTTTAAAGATTTATTTATTCATATAAGAACTGGGGTACAGGTCAGAGGTGCAGGTGGGGAGAGGATCCACCAGAGACAAAGTGGGGAGCAGAACAGGCAGATGGACTGAAATACACTGCTGAGGGGAGCAGTGGGTGAGGCAGGAGAGGTCTGCTGTGCCATGTGGGTCCCCTCCCTGGCCGGCAGCAGGGATTGAACTCGTGCTA
Organism: Galemys pyrenaicus; assembly: GCA_019455555.1. Classification (NCBI taxonomy): domain Eukaryota; kingdom Metazoa; phylum Chordata; class Mammalia; order Eulipotyphla; family Talpidae; genus Galemys; species Galemys pyrenaicus. The sequence continues at coordinate 759,039 of JAGFMF010011596.1, read as the reverse complement.
CAGTGGCTGCGTTTTGCTTCATAGTGCATTTCTTAACCCACTGTGCCACCAGGGAAGGGCTCTCCGCAAAATTTGATTCAGAAAAATTGGTTGAAAAAGTTAAACAGAACCAGATTTCCTAAAGTGTCTTTCGCTGGAGCCAGAACATCAGACCCTTGACTTTTAAGCACAGCCATGTGCGTGATCTTTGAGGACGTCAATTAGTGCTATTTAAGAGAAGGAAACAGTTTTGCTTTGTCTGTGTTTTCTGAATGAATTTTTCCAAGAATCCCTCAGAGTTCTGCTTCTAACTATGCTGATTTTCCTCTCTTCCCTCATGGCCCACTCTCACCCCATGACTCCAATAGCATTAGTGAAGGATTTAGTTTCGGGGGTCATTTGTTTGTTCTAAATGAGAGGCAATGATTATCTGCTTTAGGAAAAGTCAACATGACTTTCTCTTGGCGCCTTCCAATCTGCCCTCTTATGGGTGATGAACTTCCACTCAACTATTGTTGGTTCTGCCTACCCACCATGAATGAGAGAGCCCTCTCCCTCCCTCCCCTCTGTATGTTAATGTTGAAGACGTGAGCTTTCAGGACAGCATATTTGTGTTTTTATTGAAGGACTACCTCTGTGGAGCATTATGATGATATACATTATTTTAAAACAGATGTTTTTATTTATTGAGAGGCCTGGGAATCTGATGATGGTCACCGCTAGTTGATCCTGTGTTAAGAACACTTAGTGGAACGAATGTTTTTTCATTGCAAAAGACTTAGAAGATTAGTAAGTTTGTATTTTATTTTCAGAAGGTCAGCTTACCATTTCCCTTTCTTTCTTTCCCTCATTAGCTTCTGATGGGGAGTGAATTTGCAGGATTGGGAGCATGTTTGCGACCCCCTCTTTCCTGATACAAGGGCACTGTTTGGGGGTACTAGTGATCTCAGCAAAGGTCAAGAGCCTCTGCACACCATACGCATGCAGTGCTCCCCAAGGCTGGGCCTTCAGGAAATGGAGCGAGGTAGTCTCCTCGGGGGCCCAGACTACCTGGAAGATGTCAGTGCAGTGTGATCTGGCCCTGTGGGTGCCGGAATGCTATCCATGCCACAGAGCCTGACCCTCCTGATTTTACGGCTTGGGGGAGAGGAGCAAGAGCTGAAGGTATACAAAACGTGTTCATTGAGCATTTCCAGACTATGATTCTGGCCCGCACAACTGCCCCGAAAGGTAAATTCCACATATGTTGCTGGTTATGGCCGCTGGGTGGAAAAGTGCTTTAGCTCCAACCTGAGATCACATTCCTGAGCGACAGGCTGGAGGGAGCGCTCCTTAGGAGGCCCCAGCTGTCCAATTGCTGCCAGGACCCTCCGCTCTCTGTCACTCTAGCTGCATAAGCGGCTCACACGGAGACGCTGACTTACTAGGAAAAGCAAGTAGCTACATTTCTGATTTCTGACCTCTGAAGAAAAAATCATGAACTTGGCATCTATTTAAACTGAGATAGAAGGTGACCTTGGTCTCTAAACAAACAATGCAAAATGTTAAAGCCTGACTCATCATAAAGCAACTGTCACCATGATTTCAAATTCAAGACTAACCTCCCATCTTAAAGCTGGCAAACACTCCAGATAATGAGAACTTTAAGCAGTGTAGCCAGAGGTTAAAACAAAAGTGCCACAGAGGCACTGTGGGGAATGAACCAATCCTCTCCTTGTCTTTGATACTTTCTAACACAATGGGATGGAAGACATATATGTAAAAAACAAAGAGAGTAACAGTAAGGCTTAGTAGGAGTGTGTATGGGACAGGTAGTATCCTCTCTGGATAAATGCTAAACAGAATAGTGCAAAATAATGCAATTAAGGAAACAATCTTTGTGGCATGGGCAGAGCATTAGAAAATACCAGCAAAAGTGAAACTTGAGAAATTCTAATTTTGAGATGAAGGAACAGTATGAAATGCATGTACTTATAGTACCTGTGTTAAGAATATAAAAGGAGAGTCCAAAAAGAAAGAATACAAAAGAGTTATATGACTTACACATAGCTTTAAAGAAAAGGTATATACATCTTTATATACATACACATATATATTTATGAAATGCTTACATTATCTAATCCAATACCCAGATAGTCAATCACAGGACAACAAACTTTAGCACAAGGAAATATGCTATTTACTTGAGGTAGAATCTGTCTCTAGAGAGGAAAGGCAGTGTAAAAGAAAATTCAGTTAGCATTTAAGCATGTCTCTCAATATTTATTTCCCCTTTAATATTTCATTAAACTTAGAAGCAAAAAGAAAGACTAGAGAACAATATAACTATCTTCTGTGGTTTGGAATATAGTGAGAGAACAAACCCATCTGTAAATAAACAGAGATGATGCAGAGATGGATCACACATGTCAAATTTTTATTCTACATTGAAAATGAGAGCCAACTGAAAGAATTACAGAGGCACAGCACCAGAAAACCTTTTCTTTGGTTATTCCCTTCTTTAGACCTTTGGGTATCCTTTCCTATTCTTAAAGATTTTAGAATAGTGTATATCATCATAAATAAATGTAAAAAAATTCATGCTTATATATTTTAAAGAACAAATACTTCTAAAGATCCAATAAGAATCTTACTTCATATATTCTCTGTCACTCTGGCATAAAAATTTTATTCTCTAAATTTCCACTTTGCTTTTCTTACAAACAGGAGGATTGATTTATTCCAACTGTTAGACATTTAATGGTTCTATTGTGATATGACAGATTCTGTGCTTTTTAAAGTTATAATTTGGGGAGAATCGCTTCATTATTTTCTATATTTAAATTTTGAATCAGAAAAATAGGAAATACTAGAGAAGAATACTCATGGGAAAAACTTTTTTTTGAAAGATGTACATTAGTTGTGAAAATGTACACTGAGAATTTTTCTGAAGGTCAATGTTTTCATATTGTATGTCACTAGTATTATCTAGTCTCTCAATATGCATCTTCAAATGAGTCTTAGGCTTAAGAGAGGATTGCAATGGTATTCTCTTGGTGATTTTGCTGCGCAATTACTTTCTTTTTGGCTTCTCAGGGCCCCTCCTGCCCTACATCTACTTCCCAGGGGCCTCTCCTTGGCCGCCCAATGGTCTAAGACATTGACCCATTCACCTCTGTTATTTCCAGTTGTCATTACTTCCTGTACTTAGACTTTTTCTATCTCCAGACTTGGCTAAGAGATGGGATCCTCTTCTACTTCCTATTGAAACAAGTTCTTAGACCCCACACAAAAAATTTTGTTAAAGATGATCCATTCTCTCTCTAGGGAAATAACAGGGGTGGATGTCAAACACTGGAGAAGCTGCATTTCCCATGCTCAGGAAACTGTAAGAAAATCTTACAGTGACTGTAGATGTATACATGACTGTATACATGTATACTTACATGTAAATTGGATTATTCTTTTAATTCATTTTCTATGGATCACATATATTCCCAATCCTTACACAAAACTCCAAAGCTTCCAGTGCAGATAAAATGCTAAACTGGTAACCTCTTTTTCTTTACAAATCACCACCAGTCTCTTTGGACAATTCCAAAAATACAGAATGGAGAAAACTTGGATGTTCTTACCATTCCACAGATTTACTCACTAGGGAACCTGTGAGAAAACAGGATGGGATGAAGGCTTGGCTGGGCCTAAAACAGCCTCTTCATTCTGAGAATTTGCTGGATGGCCTGGCATAATCCCCAATAAAGTCAGCTGATAAAATTTTTCAAGTCGGGAAGTTCCTATGTTGTACAATGTAGAACCCAGGGGTTTTTGTCTTTTAACAGCCCAACTTTTCCAAATGAGCTGGGCATTGATGACTGATTTTCAGTAGTTAGTATTTATTCACTTTCTTTAGGTCTATATTCTGCACTCCTTCTAAGAATTGCCACCTCCAAAACACTCTATCAGCCTGATCATCTGGATAGCTAGAGTTGAAGAGTCATGGCAATGTAGATAGTTGAGTAAACAGTAAAGGAAGTCCTTTCCATAATTCACCCTGGTCTTTACAACAGTCATTTCCTCTTTAGACCCCGAGGGACTTAACCCTCCTTGGCCATCCTGAGATGGTCTCTCCTTTGTATGTGTGGGAGTGGCCAGCCATTCCAGAAGTGTTTGGGACTGAGTGATTTCTGTAGATGTGGAAGTTTTGGGGGCTAAAACTTTTAAGTTCCTCGTTGAGCCAGGACAAGTTGATACCATCAGAGTAAAAAATGGGCACTAATCTAGGTGCCAAAGATGTAAAGATGGAGTAAATGAGGGACGCAAAGGTAAGGGAAAGAGCGAGAAGGAATGTGCATCCACCATTCTTAATGACAAGTAACAGTAGGGTAACTTTTAGCTCGGCACCCTAGTCCTCCATCAGGGCCCAGATTATCAAGCAACACAACCATTTCTGTGGACATAAAGGCCTGTGAGTAGGGTCTGCAGGAAGTAGTCGCTGCCCCAAATTATTCATTAGCGCAGAAGGAGATTTTCTAGACCAAGTGAGAATGCCACGGTGTTCCCTGAGGCTGCCACAGGGAGGAACGCTTTTGTCAGAAGGTCCTCAGATTAGGAAAAAGATCTCTGTTCTGATGAAGCATCAGGTTGACTACTGTATACATACCCCGTTCAGAGAAATAATAAAATATTTAAGAATTTCAAAAGTACGTCACTGTGAGGGAATTCTTTTGGCAACATGAAGCTTTTTAATATTTATGTTGATGAGTTTTGAAAATATTGCCGTATCATGACAGAGTTTTAGAATAGAATTCTACTACCGAAATTACAGAGAGGGTTTCCTCCTGCCCAGAGCTACGAAGCAGAGTAAGAATAGAGATCATGTCATTTCTGACTTGGAAAATGAACCAGTTCTATTTGACAATCTGCCATCACAGACTGACCTCTGTACTCACAGTTACCTTTTTCTAAAGCAGAGTCAGCTTAAGTTAGCATTCTTTCCTCCCAGAAAAAATGACTTAAGCAAACAAAAAAATTCAACCATCGATCTGTCCCATTATTGTTCTGGTTTGGTAGAGTCTTCTTTCTTCTCTCCCTCTAGTCCTACTTCTAACAGAACTCAGTGGTTGATTTTGAACAACATATACACAGCCTGGTTGACTCACACACCAACTGTACCAAGTCAGGGAGCAGAAGGAAGGGGAAATGCAACCTTGTTGCCAGAGTGGGCGATGACTAACCCTCACGTATGGCATTTCCATAGGACTACCGAGTGAACATTTTTCTCAGACAACAGTGGAATGACTCACGGCTGGCGTATAGTGAGTACCCTGATGACTCCCTGGACCTGGACCCATCTATGCTGGACTCCATCTGGAAGCCAGACTTGTTCTTCGCCAATGAGAAGGGTGCCAACTTCCACGATGTCACCACTGACAACAAATTGCTTCGGATTTCAAAAACTGGCAAGGTGCTCTACAGCATCAGGTAAGCCGTCTTTGGCTAGCCCTGCTCACATCTTCCTTTTGTCCCGGCTGAGAGCTGCCTGAATCTGCAGGGCGGTGTGTATCTGCAGATTTGGCCCTTGTGGCCCCTTGTTTGTCATCTGAGTCTGATGTTGGTAAGAGGGTCAGAGGTTCCCCTGGTCTCGGAAGTGTGATTGGTGAGATGTGAAGGTGGGTGATAGAAAATGCCTCCGCAATGCATTTTTTATTGTTTCAGTGAAAACAGTACAGGCCCTCCCGTTCAAAACCAGCAAGCAGAATGTACAAATTCTCACGGCAAATCATGCTGCCGTTCTGTACCATTAACTACACATGTGAAAGATGCGACGGCTCAGCCCGGTCACTGGCAAGACACCGTACTTGGGGCTGAGCGGGTACTTGATTCTAGTCTCAGCTTTGGGTTCAACTACACATCAACCTGATCTCTGAGCTCTGCTTGGGTTTGTGCTTGGGACACCCCATCCCTGACATCCATGCTTGTGTTTTTATTCAACTGTGACTCCGTCCACAATCTTTATCACCCCTGGCTCAAAGGAATCTCTCTTTTCTGCATGCTACAGTTTCTCTGTCAAACAGGAAGGTTCTTACCTCTTCTACCTCATATTTTGGGCCTCTCTGTATATGACCACAGAATAAGAATATAGACTTCTGAAATCAGACAAATCTAGACTCAGATGCATGCTTTGCCACTTATGAAGTTATGTATTTTATAACCCTCGGTTGCTTAACTGTAAAATGGGAAGCACCTTATTTATCTGTTTATTCTTGTGAGAATGAATGAATGCTGGCATGCACAGATTAGTAAGTATTTTCTCTTTAGGATCAGGGTTAGGTATTTTGGCCTTGCAGGCCAGCCTGTCTCAACCCTGAGCCCACTACTCAAGTCTGCCAGTGTCATGCCAAAGTAGACATCCATAATACATAAGTGTGCATGACTTAGTTTCAATAAAACTTTACAAAACCAGGTAGTAGACTAGATTTGCCCCTTTGGTCATAATTTGCTGCCCCCTCATTTAGTGGTCTAACAATATTTGCCATCCTACCTGGAAGTCATGTACCCAAACAGTGAAATGATGGCTGTCTGTATTTGAAAGTTCACATTCTTTCTAAAATAGTAAGTTCTTTGAAACCAAGATATTTAGATTTGTGCCCTTGTAACCTCTTCCGAGGTCCAGGGCCAAGTACTGTATATGAGAAATAGCTAACACTTTGAATAAACATTGACATTGCACATATCCTTTCTATAATTTCCTTTTTCTCTGGCCTTATTACCCAGCTCTCCCAGCACCCCCTCAAAATGTGGACAAACTATTGTCCTCGCAAATAATTTTCACAAGTGTGCATACGTGTTGCCATAAAACCTCACTTCACAGCCCCGTATGCCAGGTAGGTGTACGTGCTATCTTTCATTCTCAAACTCAGCAATTTACAGCTTACTGATGGCCAAAAGCCCCAGCATCTTATGGAATGAAAGCGGCTACTCATTTATAAAACACGGCAAAGCCTCTCCTTACACAGTGAATGGGGAAACCTCCTCCACATTATTTTTAAGGAAATGTGCTTTTGTTTTTACAAAAGGTTTTGAAAACACGGAGTAGCCCACACAGTGAGGCATTTGGTGTAGGACACAGTACTGGACACAACCTAAGTGGATATGACCTGATGAAATGGGACATATGTAGAGCATGGTGCTGAGAAGGAGAGTTATAAAAAGCAGCACAGAGTATCAGCTGCTCCAACTAACCCTCAGGCCTCTGGTGGCATTTGCTCTAGTGAATACCTGGTGTTGCGCACTGCTGAAATAAAAATGGGGTTTTTCTTCTGCTCTATAAAGGCCTTTCTAGCTCAGAACACACACACACACACACACACACACACACACACACACACACACGACAATGTTCCTCCGACCTAGATGCCTTAGATGCAACGGCAATTCTCTCTTTTCCCCAAATGTCGCACTTCCAGGCGCTAACAATCATCTCCAATTGGGTGGGGTTTGTCCTGTGGCAGCTGGGTTTGCTGTTTCCCTTCCTTGTAGGTATTCTATGAAATCCGAGGACAGCTCCATAGAGGAGAAGGGGCTCTGCTGTTTTAGGGAAACACAGTTCTTGGCAGATCTGAACTGTAGGAATCTAATTATCTGCCTGGAAGTGTTCTCAATGAGCCAGCCACAGCGCTGGGCCCAGGGAGCCAGGGCTGAGGAAGATGTGATTCCTGGCCTGGAAGGGCTCCAGTCTAACAAGGCAGGCGGACACAAGATCGATTAAGTAACGGGAATAAACAGGAAACAGAAAAGAAAGTGGCTCTCATTTTGCAAATGAATTGTGTGACTCAAATATTATTAGAATTTGTTGCTTGGCACCCACACTGCTGCTTATTTGAGTCACTGGCCTCAATTTCACAGAGGGTAAGGGGTAATTAGTGCTAATGTATGCTTAGCTGCAGGTCCAACTCAAGTTTAAGGCCAAGAGGGCTATAGTTACTGGTGTCTTAAAAGATGCCACAAAGAACTTGCTGAGGTTCCATTAGGAAGGAACTTCCCTTTCCTCCCAAGTTTACCACGCTAGCAAGGCTGGGACAGGGAAGCTACTGTGCTAAATTCACTGAAGCTGTAAAGAGCTGACAGGAAGTTTCCTTTCTTAAAACAGTTTTGATGTCTCTGAGGAATAGCGAGAATGAGAATGTTGGGTACATTCTCTGAGGGGGCAAACGAGATAGGATGGAGAGTGTTAAAAAATGGATAAAATGGGCCCCCTTAGTGGCACAAGGGGCTGTCGCCGCACTATGAAGCTATCACAGCCACTGCAGCATGAATTTGATGGCCAGCCAGGGTGGGGACCCACATGGTGCAGCAGACCTCTCCTGCCTTTCCCGCTGCTCCCTTCAGCAGTGTGTTTCAGTCGATCTGACTATTCTGCTCCCCGCTCTGTCTCTGGTGAATGCTCTCACCCCCCTGCACCTCTGGCCTGTATCCCAGTGCTTGTATGTATAAATAATCTTTTTTGGGAAAAAAAGGAACAGATAAAACAGAAATACCAAAGATAAACTCATGAATTACCTCCAGTCTCACATAGCTAAATACTTATTTAAACATTTGGCCCACTGTAAGAAAATAATGTTCTGTGGTCATGTTTCGTATTTGCATTTTCCTGACCCCTAAGGAAAATGCTGACAGCACCTCCTTTGGGAATGAATTCCTGCTCTTTCAGAGGGGCTGAGAATTCACTTTGCATGGAGACCAAAGCCCATGGCCAAACCAAACACAAAGAGAACGATGTAATCCTTCGATTTCATCATGAGTCAGATCACACTTCCCAGGGTCTCACATATCTGTTTCCTAAAGGCAGGTCAGAATTCCATGTGCCTTGCAGATTCAAACATTTGGGGGTACTTCAGAAAAATTCAGACAAATCTTTCAAAGAGGAGCCAAAGGTCTTAGACTGATATAAGTCAACTTCTTTCTAGTGACACAGGACACGGCCCATGTTGGTGGAAATGTATAACTACTTCTGCCCGCCTCTCTTCCGGTTTCTTCTTTAACATTCACTTCCCTAGCATATTTAACCTTACTGTCTGTTGTCTTTTAAGTTTTCTGCTGGACCACCCCATCAAGTACTGATCACCCCTGACCAACGTGTAGACAAGGACACCCCTCTCTAATGCAATCCTAAATTCATGCTATTTAAAAAGACCTGAATCCATAGTAGCATAATGAGGACAGTCATGTGTCTTGTATCCAGTATTGTGCAAACAATCTGTGTTGAGCTGAATATAGTGAATTGCAGTGGAAGTTGGGGCATCATGGGCTATGGTGTGCAACATAAAAGGAAAAAGGAGAAGGGGAGCGTTTTCGGAGAGGAGTTGTTTGTTCTTGCGTTCACAATGTCTCCGCTATTATTTGCTTCCTTCCTTCGTTTCCCATTGTGTCTGAAAAGCCTGACTTTTCTAAAAGCATAGGATTCTTTTGTGATTTGACTGTATTACCTTGTAAAACATCTAACCTAAAAAAAAAATCCCTTGTTTTACTGATGAGGAAGTGACTTCTTTGAGAAGTTGGGTGAGCTAAAATAACGGAACCCATATAGAGGAAAGTCAGGACAAGAATCAAAGCTCTTGACCTCTGTGTCAGCACTGGGAGAGGTCCTGCCTCAAGTCCAAACACACAAATACAATTTCCAAGACATGTTTCTTTGGAGCCTTTTTGGGACTCGTTTTTCTAAAGGCTGTTTGGGGAAGAGGGTACACTTTAAGATGAGAATATAAAGTATCTTCAAATGTAGCAAATGTCTGAAAAGACTGAATTCAAGGTGCAGTGTTGATTTTCAAATAGGAAGATCTATTTGTTAGTTTTAGATAGTCTTAATAGCTATAGCTATTAAGCACATCTGCTTTCTCAAAATTTTACTATCCCAGGCTGAAGAGATCCATTAGTCATTAAGTCAACTCCCTCCCTTCCCGCAACCTGTTGAAAACGTCTACTCTTAAAGACCTTCAGAGAAGGAGATCTCCTTTTCCCCCTTTGAATCACATATAATAATGTTACTCTAATATTGAACAGAAACTCTAAAGTAAATCACATTTGTTACTTAAATCAGTCACCTTTGCCTATACTTACGAAAGTGATAAACAAATGGCCACTGTTTCTGGAAGGAAGGTGGAATTACCTCTGCTTTTGCTTTCACACATTTTTGTTCCACCAAAGTCAGTGGATTTATGATTCTTTTTAATACAATATCACTGATTCAATTTCACAGTGAACTTTACTTTGGCACTGAGACATTCTTCTCTCGCTTTTCAGTCTGCTGTATAGTTTGGGGTCCCTACTCTGAACCTTATGATGTCAAACGCCATCCTGGCTGCTCCTGAGACTAGAGTAGTGTGTTTTAGCACTAAAGAGCCTTGGGCTTGAGTGTCTGGCCTCATAACTAGCTTTGTGACCCAGGGAAACTTGTTGTCTCTGCGAATTTCCATTTCTTTGGCTTTCACAAAAGCGATGATCTGGTTAAAAGCATTAGTAGAATACAACACACGCCTCGTGGCTAGACGGCCAAAGGTGGTGTTGTTGACACTTGTGGGTCATATGCTCCAGGAAAACGCCAAGGTGTTTGCTTATAATTTAATGACTGTGCTTTCTGTTCAGTCTCTGACAGTAAAGAGACCAAGATAGATTCCTACAAGCTCCAGACATTAAGGATGGGGCTCACACGCTCCTTGAGTGTGACCCTACAGATCAGGCTTCCTTAACCTAAGAGCTAGGGGGAAACTCCAGGGAGGTCCTTGAATATCCCTAGAAGTGCTTCCATTAGCGTGTATTAGGGTATTGGATCTTTCTTTCTTTTTTATCTGTTTGTTTGTTTAGAAAAACGGTCCTTCTCTTTCCTAAGGAAGTCGCAATGGTCCAACTGTTAACAATTGCTCTTCTAGGTTTATTTCAGGACTCCCGAGTGGGTATGCCCGAGACAAAGTTAAGGAAATACGGTCTGCCTGCAGTGTCTTAGCTGACTGATCATATACCCTGGGGGCCCCATGCTACACTCCAATTTCTGAAAGTCCCTGAAGCATAAATGAGGACTGTTCCTCCACAACAGCATCCCTCCCCTCCAAGGCATCTGCTTGCCTCATCGCCAACCTTCATCTGACCCGAAACTATTCCTTTATGGCGATGGAGATAATTTCCTTTTAATCCCTTTTGATTCATTTCACAATTGCAGGTGTTGATGATTCAGTGCTCTGCCTTCTCAGTAGTACTTGAGTTGTAACAGAGAACTCTTGGGGACTGACATGCCTTCTCCTTCTGATGACAGATTACAGGTGCCACTGAGAGTAGGTGGAGTGTAGATTTCTAGACAGACACCCAACAGTGCCCCCCAAACAATCCTGTCTAATGACCAGCTCTACCCACACACATAAAAGGCCTACTTTTCTCACACAGCCTCCCGTCCTTGACTCATCCTATATCCTGATACAAGAACTTCAAAAGATTCTAACTTTAGTTATAGAATGATTTTTGTGGCATAAGAAAAAAGAACACTCTCTATTTAGATGTCAGAGCCAAAAATAAAATGCACGGCGAACTAAGACCTGCCTAAATATTACCAATGGTGATGCTTTATCTTACTCTTGGTTTTGATCAGACACGTAAGCCCACATTTTCTGTGAAAAGGCAGCTATGAAAATCTGTGATTTCTTCTCTGCGCATATTTGGACCATGTTTATCTGTATATCCTATAATCCAGGCAAAATTACATTCTCATTTTCCAACTCTGTGTCCAAATCCTCATTAGTTTTGCGAGTTGACTTAATGCAGTAATTAATGACTGTAACATAAGCGCCCACATCAGAATTAAGCTTCGAGGCTTCAGAGAAGTGCTGGGAAATGCCATGGAAACCACAATGATTCCATTCTTCCTAGAGGCACACAGGATGGGGGTGGGAGGTGCTGGCATGCATATACGCTGGTAGAGTCAGCAGGAGCTGAGATAAGAGGTGGAGAGGGGGTATTTTTGGAGAGAGGTCTCCAAATAAAGGTGTGGTCAAGGGTAGAAGTATTACAGTCTAGAAAGTGTGTTCCGTACATGACAGACTCTTAAAGTGCTGGAAAGCTCCTTTGAACTCTGATTGGGTTCAGAAATACACCTATACTCAAGGGCACTGTATTGGTTCAAACACAATGGAGTAAGGATTGTACTTGTGTCTGAAGGGGAAGAGGAACTACACAATGAAATACATAGCTGCTGGCATGACAACTTCTCCTTGCCTGTTTGCCTGATTGGACTAGCAATGACAACCAATAGGCTTTCCTCTTTTTGGAGGTAACTTTCCACTGCATTAATATTCATCAGAGTTTGCTCTGAAGGCAACTGTGCAAAGAACAGAATACCGAGAAGGGAGCTCAGGGCACCTGGAGTCCTACATTTCTTCCCCTCATTTCTGGATCCTTCAGGAGCCTAGCATAGCTCTTCAGCCCTACCAGCTCATCATTTTTGAGTCTGTATCTGTTAAAGATAGATATCTTTATGAGATTCTTTATCTATTAAATGAGATGGAGAATAGGAGGATAATAATCCCAATAAATGAGATTGAGAATAGGAGAACAGAAGGCGTTGGAGGCTACCATCAGCTCCATCACATTGTGAATCTTTAACTTAAAATGAAATCCTTCTTCCAAAACCACACAGTTCCTCCTGGATGAGTAGCTAAGGGTGGGTCAATCACATCCCTTAGGAGTCGGGAATTAGCAAGAAGAGATTATGAATTTCAAGTTTCTTTCTCAAACTACTCTTAAATTCTTGAACCTTTCTCTCCTAAAATGAATATCCAACTCCAAGAAGAACCTGACTTTGGAGTGGAGCAGAAAGACTAGACTACCTATAACTCAAGAGGCAGTCTAAAACATTCAACATATAGTTTACACAAAGACAAATAATCAATACTGAACTCCCTTTTGAGAACTCTCCTAATCTAAAATTACATCATTTGTACCCTCTGATTCAACCAGCATATTATTTTAGAATGTGTTCATGAATTATGGGTTTATATATTTTCAGGTAATTATACAAAGATGGTTGACTGGAGAATGATTAACTAGATATGCAGGCTACAGGAAATCACAAGGTAGATATGAGCCAGCAGAGTTGAAAGGCTCGGCTGCTCTTACTCATTACCTGAATTTTCTTGTGGCAAGAAGCCAAAGGAAATTCAGAGTTCCTGTTGAGGATGCTCAGCTTACAGGCTTCTGTCGGGGCCATGGTGCTGTTTTTGAAAGGCTCCCTGGATGGCATTAGTCCCAAATTAAATACACATAATATCACTGTGGCTCTTATGAGACACATGAGTTACTTTTGTATAATCTCGTAGCACATTATCCAAGGGAAAGGTGCTTCATTTTAAAATGGGGGAAAAAAAATCGTCCATCTACAAAGCTCAGCAGTCTGCTCAACAAGGCAAGCCTTGCTTTCTTATGGCATTTAAAATTACAAAGCAACATCTGCACTGAAGAGGATACAAAATCTATCATTGGACAGTCGCTGAAAGACAATGAAGGACGTAGGAAATTAAGTCAAGTTCAACACGGACACACACAGACCAAGGCTGTTCTGTACCTGATTGATCAGGCCTTTCGAAGGCTGGTAAGAGAAATATTTCACTTGATGTTTTATTTTAGTAGGGATATTTTTCTAAATTTGTGTCACTCAATGAAGGACAGAAAGCAGGACATGAGCGAGGGGATTCAAGACAGAATGCTAAAGGGATGGGACAGGACAGCTGCCAGGCCTGAGTTTCAGGAAGACTTGAATTTAAATCTCATCTTACTAAGTGACTATGAGAAATCATTTAATCTTTCTTCGATATGCAGTTTTTCTCAGTCCAGATTCATACTAAATGCTCACTGACTGTTGTAATCAGCCTAGATTGGCTGTGAGACAAGGGGGAGAAGATGGGGGGCAGTTCTCCCCTTTCTCCCCAACCCTTACATATGGACATTTCCTGCCAAACTTGGGCTCCAGCCACTTCCCATGATTAGCATGGGTTTCCACCTTTCTGGCTTCCCAGCCTTGGGAGGCATGTAGTTCATAAGAGAGATGACAGCAGCATCTTCTTTTAATGGCTTAGTTGACGCTGAACCTCTTCTCTAGCTGCTTAAGAGTAAACTGAGGAATTGTGCTTTGTTTCAAAGCGTTGTCTCAGCTCATGCCACCATTAAAATGGCTGTGAACTTCAACACACAATGACCATGGACGCGGTCACTTTGACATGTCCATGACATGGACAGTCTTCATTATTTTAATGTGTAGGCAAATAACATTTCATCTTCATGACTGTTTGAGTATATAAACAAATACTAGATTTGAAATGATTTTGAAGTGGAAGATATAAAATGTGGGCAGTATTAATTGAATCTTTTGGCAATTTGAGCTCTTCTTTCTCCTAGTGTTTAATTTAGCCCTCTCCTTTTCAACACCTTCAAAACATTTTCGTTCAGGAAATATCAAAGCATTTGGAAAAGTTTTAGCTGCAGATTTATCGGTTACTCTCCAATTTGAATGCAACCCAGATCTGGACTTAATTAACATGGGCCAGCCATGTGAACACATTTTCTGAAGGGACCAGGCACAGATGGGAGCAGAGACTGTATTTTTGTCCTTCCCAGCTAGTATTGCTCAATGCATGTGGGTATTTTCTGTGATGCCTTTATGATGTTTGCTAAACATGGCCCTTCCTCATCAGCCACTGGGACTTTAGTCAGGGAAGCGGCGCAGAAGAGCTGACGAACCAGCACTGTTGCCATTCATCTCCTGCAAGCCCCGCGGTCAACAGGGAAGACCAGGGCTTACTCAGAATTAACTAGGAGAGGCTAACCGTGGACTTAGGACCACTCTGGGGTTTAGGTCCAGCCCTACACAGTAGCGACAGGACACTGTCTCTGGTGCCCGGGCCATACTGTTCGGAGCCCTGCTCTCCACCTCTCCACACACTGTCACTGCTCCCTTTGATATGCTCAGCATCTGTGTCTGCTCCTGGGAACATGGGCAGGGAATCCGGGAATCTCTCAACTCATGCCTGGGGGAGAAAATGACTAAGTGCTTGAAACACTATTCTCTCCTTAGATTTGCATCTTAATAGTATGGGAGCCTTTAGCTAAAATCTAGTCATTTGGTATCTGTAGCAGCCAGGGCTGCAAGGTGCTTGAGTACAGATGTGCATTGGGATCTCTCTCAGGCACCTAATAGTTTACACGCCACCAGCTTTCAATCCCCACCTCTGTGGGGAGCCTACCCAGGCAGGCCTCAGCTGTGCCTGTGTGGCCAAGCGGGCGGCTCAGGGAGGAGTGAGCAGTGCCCTCGCTGCCTTACACGAGCTCAGAGCAGTCACTTCAGGGCTTCCACAAGATGAGTTTAAACTTTTCTCTCTTGCCTGCCTAGTCAAGCTTGACCTAGTTATTTCTGTTCTCTGTGGATCAAGATCCTTGGGTGAGCACCTTATGTTTCCACCGCAGCACCAGTGATTATTGTGAATCTACTCCTCACGGGACCTTAAGGCCTCTCAGGGTCCAGCTCGGTGAGGACAGGTATCCGCTTTGCCACACCAGGTATTTAGCTGGGCCCCAGGGAGGAATTATAAACCTTTCGCTTGCTTCAATTCAGGTGTGTCTGACTCATAATCTTTAAGGGTTCTTTATTATTATTATTTTTAAAAGATTTATTTATTGATGCATAGAAGAACTGGGGTACAGGCCAGAGTTGTGGGGGTGAGAGGATTCACCAGAGACAGAGTGGGGAGCAGAACAGGTGGATCAACTGAAATCCACTGCTGAGGGGAGCAGCGGGCAAGGAAGGAGAGGTCTGCTGCACCATGTGGGTCCCCTCCCTGGCTGGGGATCAAACTTGTGCTGCAATGGCTTGTGAATGCTTCATAGTGTGGTGCTTAACCCCTTGCGCCACCAGGGAGGCCCAAGGGTTCTTTAAATGGAGATTTGGGAACTATTTTTAAAGGTAGGCAAATACAAGGCAAAGGAACAGACAAAAGTAAACCAAAACCACCAGAGAAATCTGACAGGGCTGAGGCTACCAGAGGCGAGGGTGCGGAAAGCAGAGGGGAGCGGGTTGCCGAATGGATGCTGGTGAGGATTACAGGGGCTCTGATGGTGAGGGTGGTGTGATGGCATATATCTGGCATTCATCTGGAAGGTGTGAACCTGTATCCAGAGATCACACACCGTGTTATAAACAATGTTATCTCAGTAAGATACGACTGAAATTAAATAAAGACTAGAAGCATAACGTGCAACTCTTGGGATGTAGTCCATGAACAGAATGTACACATGTAATATTAATATGTTGTTAACTTGGAGCAAATGTAAACAGCATATTAATGATAATAATCTATGGTCTCCTTCATGGGAGAAACTGCCTTGCCTAAGTGTCTGAAGTGCCTGGTGCCCAGTGCTGCCCCAGATCGCTGAATGCACATGCCAGATGACAGGCCAAGCGGAAGCCTGCTCCCTCCAGGAGCTGGGCCTCCGTGCTGCCTGCCTTCCTGTCCAGCCACAGGCATGTCCCTGAATTTGCAGCTGCAGTTCACCCACTGCACATCACAGCCCCCGGCCCAGCTCCCTTGAACTCTCTCAGTGACTGATTTTCCAGTTAGAGACCAGAGACAGCACCACCTCTGCATTGCAGGGGTGTCAACAGACAGGCTCCTTTGCTTCCTTCTCTGGTGTGCCCAAAAACTACCCCGCCCCAGCTGTCTGGTTCTAGTCACACCCACCATGCTCTTGACTGTGGAGGACAAATCTTGGTCGCCCTGCCTTGACCCTGCCAGCATTTTCTGCATGGTGACCAAGGCTCCCAATGACCCCTACATGACCCCTGGTCTGCTCACGTAGGAGCCTGCTTGGGCCCAATTGTCTGCCCGCTTCAAGGGGAAAGGGTTATTTTCCACAGAGAGCACTAGTGCCTACGAGAAGCTGTAGCCCTTTCTCAGTCCTCTCTTCTCTTTCAACATTTCCTCTTAGACGATCATGTCGCCAGTAGTTAGAGCACTTGTGACATACTGACGTGGTGCCGCTTCAAATGTGCTTCAAGCACCGACGTTAGCAGGGCCCGGGCTGCGCAGTCCAGGGCCTGGGTATCTGCATTCCCACCAGGCACCATCCATGACATTTGTGCCCACCAGAGTTTTAAAACCCACTGTGCGAAGAGCATCTCGATCAGACACCAGCTTGGCAGCGTCTTCTAATCCACTGACTCCCTAATGCCTCCTTCCCTCTCCCCATGTGTGGGCCGTATTAATGGTGCACTTTTAACTTGACTTCTAACTTGCCCCCAGGCTAATTTCACTTAAGGCCTAGGTGGGTTAAGATGACACCCTTGTTCAATACTTGATGTATCCTGTCAAATTTCCCTGACATTAGAATGTCACATGGTTCAGAAATTTCCAGGTACAATCGGGAGGAAGATGCAACAGACCTGCACTGCACAGTAAGGCTGTCCTTATGTTCTCGGGGCGCGCGTGCATCGTGCGCTCAGATGTCACATGTCACAGCCCTATGGGGGCAGTGACTCTCTCACCTATATACTCAGACTGCCACAGAGTTTCTATTTTAAGAAGCATTCTTACTTACACTCAAGGCTTTCATCATATTCAAGGCTTTCCACCTAGAAGAGGAAATCCTTGAAGCTGGTCACCTTCCCTTAAGAGCAGAGTCACAGAAGCTTTGTGCAGGCTGAGGTTGGAGGGGGGACATGTCCAGGAACACAGCCGCGTCAGAGAGCTCTTTCTGGGTAAGCCGCGCCTACCCTCTGGACCCCTGAAGCCGATCAGCGGGCTTCTACCCTGCCGGGGGAGGCAGGAGGAGTCCCTGAAGGACAGGCCCTGAGAAGGCCGGAGGAGAAGCAGGACAGGTGGACCCTGAGTGGGTACCAAGGCGCCCGGCCCCCCTGCTGGCTTCGCAAACGAGAGTACAAGAAACGAGCAGCAGACTCCCCTTCTAAGGAGGAGATGTGGCAGAATGAAAACAAGTGAACGGATTTCAATGTCAGACTTGAGTTCGAATCCAACTATGGTCCCTGACTGAGTTTGTGACTTTGGGAAAATGGCTTAATCTCCCAAACCTCAGTCTGCTCCAGTGAGAAGCAGGGATAACACTGTCTGCCTGTGGAGGCGGTGCTCCGTGACTGCAAAACCACAGGCGTGCTGGACTGGCAGCAGGCGTTCGGAGGGTTATGCTTATAATACTCTCACCGTCGGATGACTCTGGTTCCCATCTTCCCTTTTAAGGGCGTCAGTTTTGAAAGAACAGCACGGCTCTGACGCTCGGATCTCTCCCGTACTGCCAAGAGTTTGGAGCGTGCCGCCCAGAGCACGCTGCTGGGGTCCTGAGTAGAGAAGAGCGACAGACCTGAGACGGTCTTGCCCTTCCTGGAAACTGGCGCCCCCCTGCCATGTCCTTCCTCTCCAACGAGTCCGAGGATGACAACCCGCAGAGGCGCCAGCCCAGAGGAGCAGGCGTCTTGCTTTAGGCCGGCATAGCGATCACTCATCAAATCTGCATTTCGATCTGAAAGTTCTTTTCTCTCCAAACGCCTATTTGCCCCTCAAGTCTCTTTCCCTGGAAACAGACTCCCAGTTCTGAGTGCCCACCCCCCCCCCCAACCACTAGCTGCTTTATGAGTCCAGGAGCCATCCGTTCACCATACTGCTGTCAAGTTAGAAGATTCACCTGCGGCCTTCCGGNCTCCCAGTTCTGAGTGCCCCCCCCCCCCCCCAACCACTAGCTGCTTTATGAGTCCAGGAGCCATCCGTTCACCATACTGCTGTCAAGTTAGAAGATTCACCTGCGGCCTTCCGGGCGTGTGGGAAGAGTCGCGGTCGTGGATGCGCGGGCTGACCAAGGCTCAGGGATGGGTGGACAAGCGTTTTCCTTCAACTCGACTGACCTTGTGTCTAGCAGGAATCAGCTAGCAGCTCAGAAGGAGCGCAGCAAGCGTCACTGGCGCCCTTCGGCTGGCGAGTGCTGCTAATTGGCTCCATTCTCCTAAGTCCCTCATCCTTTCCATTTCCATAGCACAGAAGCCCGCGATTCTCCCACAGAGCTTTAGGAGTCTGATGCGTTCACCCGTGTAACAGTCAGTCAGTGAACACCTACTCTGTGACTGGCCCCGGTTTAAATGGTAAAGAGAAAGACTACGCGGCTTTGTGGATCTCATGTTGTAATAAGGGTAGATGGTAAGAAATAAACAAAACATATAAATATTTAACACGAATATAAAACCTGCAAAGGTCATGGAAATAATTTACAGTATCTTCATCTATATGTCATGTAAATGTCAAGAGAAGTATAAACCCAGCAGCTGGTCTCGCGCGAGGGAAACTGAATAGCAGAGCAGGAGGATGGGAGGGCAGGGGCGTGGGCGAGGGAGGCCAACTTTTGACCCTTTTGCCTTCCAAATCAAAGTGTTTGCTTAGCCTCTCAAGCTCAGTAGGAAGGGGAACCAATTCCTCCCCTGTGCAGACAAGAGCAGGGCACCCTCCATGCATCCAAGGGCCACAGTGACAGTGGAGAGTGCAAGGATGCCTCAGGACCTGCGCTGAGGAAGAGCGGATGGAAGAAGGTGGCCTCAGCACCCTGTCTTCAGGTGCTGTGGCCTGAGCGTTTCAGATGGTGGGGAAGACACGTGCAGAGCTGACCCGTCGCAGGCAATGTCTACCAGTGAAAAGTCTGAGTTTCAATGAAAATTCTTCTGAGACCCACCGAAAATAGAAGAACAGTCAGAACAAAGGAGATAAAAACTGTTCACCTTTAGTATCTTCTTGTACGGTTGTCAGTCCTCCCTGGTGCAATCTCTGCATCTTTGAACCAAACAGTGTCAAGCTTACTTAGTTCCCAAAGCTCATATTTTTAAATAAAAAATAAAAGCAATGGTGGCTACCTTTGAAGGTTCGGGATGGGAAGAAAGCACAAGGGAATGTTCTAGGATGATGAGTTTGATCTCCAAATGGACAGAGATGTAAAAAGTCATCATGCTTGTAACTTAAGATTTGTATATCTTACTGTGTTTAATATATAGTTCAGCGGAAAGGGAAAAAATAAATAAAGGGCAAGCCTGGATCTTAGGCCTGAGATGTGTGGTTACACTAGACATCATCAATTATGGGCTCCACAGCCCATGCAGGGCCTGATTAGATCTTTATGCTGGCCCCCCATCTGCTCAGTTGATGACATGATTTAGCAAACTGCAGGGAAGTTCACTTTCCTCCTTGTAACTGGCACCCACTGGACTGCAATAGCAAACCTATCTGCAAAGGAAATTAGAGGAACAAATAAGGAAGAAAGGAAATGCCCACTGAGTTCTCAGCTGAGACAAAATTCAGGGATAGTTACATGCTTGGTGGGAAATTTTCCCAGTGGGGTTTTCCATGCTGTTAAAAGTTTTGACCCCAAGAATTCAGCATCCCTGTAGGATTGCTGGATCTTACAAAGGCAGAAAAAAACCCTCTTCTGTGAGGCCTCTTCTGCCGAAATAAGTGTGACAAGTTCACTTCACAAAAGAATCCTATTCAGCAAGCCTACTATTAAGAATATTAAAATCATTTCCGGTGGCAACAAAATACAGTTGAATTGTATCCTACACATTTGTTAAGTTGTATTAATTTCCACATTATTTTTTAAGTTTCAAAAGTAAACTTTTCAGAATCATAATGAAATTTCCAGATTTTTCTGGTTTTGATTCACTTAAATTATGCACATTCGCTCTGCTTATTTTTGCATGAGGAACATATTTTTGTATGATGAAAATATTTTATTTTTTAAAAGAATAGATTCTTATTGTGTTAGTAACAATTTAAACCCATTGATCATTTTTAGGTTTCTCTTCCCCCTTAATATTTTGTATAAAAAGAAACATAATTAATGACTAGAGATTTTTCACTTAGGTTTTTTTTACTCTGCCTTTTAAAGAGTTCATGGCATTAATTTTATTAAGATTATATTTTCCAAAAAAATAGTCTTCATGCCGAGGGAAAACATCAAAATATCTATAATTATATCTGCATCTCCAAATGGACTCTGCAATTGATGAAAATTATCTTTCTTAACATGTTATTTTTTAAGTCAAGTTTCTAGAACTCAGAACTATTTTTTCCATTAAAATCATGGTATTTGTGTTCTTAGATTAAGCCCACAGAAGCTAGATAATTAGCAATGAAGGTGAAATATTGTGCATTTATATCAAAATTTTAACAATAATATGATTATTACAATAATAGCAAGACTACAGAATAAAATACAATTTTATAATACCTTTCAGCTATGTTTGAACAAAGATAGGTTTAAATACATGACAACAAACATCTTCCAATAACCTATGATTGTCAATGCAGATTATGCAGAAGAGCAAAAACGAAGTACTAATCATCCTACCAGCTAGAAATGTCTACTTTTAATATACTGATCTGTTTATTTCCAAGACTGAAAACATACTTTTACATAACCGAGATTACAGTGCCCTGCTTTTGCTAATCATTGTATTTTAATGATTTTAAAGACTGTAGGCATGGATTCTTTGCTTAATCTCATTTCAAATGCCAGGTCCTTCCTTTCTTTAAAATAATTGTGCTGTTACTTTTTTCTTTTGCTTTGCTTGTCTGAAATGTATAAAATGAAACAGAGAAAGAAGAAACAGGAGAGCCGTGAGGGGAGAGCGGGAATAGGCATTGCAGCAAGGGCAAGCTCACGTAACAGAGCAGGAGTCAGAGGAGCCAAGATGTTTGAGATAAAATGAAGAGACTTTACAAAAAACATTACTTTGAAAAGATATGTACACTTCTATGTTCACTGCAGCTCTATTTACAATAGCCAAGTTCTGGAAACAACTTAAGTGCCTGAGGACAGATCAGTGGATTAGGAAATTATGATCTATATACACAATGGAATACTACTCAGCTATATAAAAAAGATGAAATCTTGTCATTTGCTACAACATGGGTGGAACTGGAAGGGATGATGCTGAAAAGAATAGATCAGAATGAGAAAGACAAATACCAGATTATTTCACTCGTATGCGGAATATAGAGAAACACAACAAAGAAACAGACAAAGATAAACCAAACCAAACCCTGGAAATATGACTGCAGAATTGAGACTACTAGAGGGGGAAGAGATGGGGTGGGAAGAAAAGGAGAAGGGGACCCCAAGGTTTAGGGTAAAGGATTCTGGGTGTCATATTACTGGGTGGCATGTGAAGAGATACATCTGAGGAGGTATGAAGCTATTCCCCTGAATCATATGGAGTTGTAGATCAATGTTACTACAATAAACTAATTCATTTAAAATGAACAGAGTTTGGACAAGTGAACTTTTAACAGAGCATCTAGTATTACAGTGAAATGGTTAGAATAAGCATTACTTTGTCCTACCCTATCTTGAGAAGGAAAAGAATGTTTATATGAAGTTTCAGATCTGGCTTAGGGACCAGAGATAATTCGAGACAATTCTGAGAACGGAACCCAGATCTGCTACTTCTCAGTCTTCATGTCTTTCCTTAAATCTCTAAGGTACAGAAAAACTGAAGAGCAACTGGTGTTCACCAACCATTTCTTTGAGAGATAAAAAAGGAAAAGGTCGAAATAATTGCTCACCCTCTATCTTGACAGGTTTGGTCAGGGCGACTAGAGTTCAGAAAAGTCAGGCGAGAGGGAATTGGGGGCAGAGGGCAAGCATTGTCCTTCTTGGGTGTGGAGAGGTGACAAGGTACACTTCACCATCCTTAAGTCCAAAGATGTTTTTTTAGTTTAAGGATGACTTGCTGAGATCACTCAAAATTCTAGAACAAATGCCACACTATGTTGTTAACCCACCTATGTAGGATAGCAAATGAAGAGTTAAATATCTGTGGAGTTAAATATCTGCCCAACACTTACCACAGCCACTGAGATTTATTATTTCATTTACTGTCTTTGAAGCGAAGTCCAGCTATCTGAAAGTATAATTCTAAAACAGTATAAACTCTGACTTTTGGACAGCAGTATGGGTAAGGGCCTGTTGTGTTCATTACATCACTTTTCAGTACTCTTGACTCTAGAATAAACTTGAGATGAGTGCCATTGGGAGGGTGGGATGAGAGTTCGAGGCTGGAAGATGGAAAACAGAATTTATTGTGAAATTCTCCAAATTCTTAAATTTACTAGTGACTACTGTTCATCTGAAATATGAA
Source organism: Galemys pyrenaicus (assembly GCA_019455555.1). Classification (NCBI taxonomy): domain Eukaryota; kingdom Metazoa; phylum Chordata; class Mammalia; order Eulipotyphla; family Talpidae; genus Galemys; species Galemys pyrenaicus. The sequence goes on along the minus strand of JAGFMF010011596.1, from coordinate 735,866 downwards.
AGCATTGCCTTGAGAGCTTAAATTTCATTATTTGAATTAGTGTCACTAATTAGTGTCACTGTATGCTAAATGCATTTTTGGTTTACTTCTCAAGAATCAGACCTTAGAGATTTAAAGCTTGTTTTTACTTTTTTTCTTTTCTAAGGCTCACCTTGACCTTATCCTGTCCCATGGACTTGAAGAATTTTCCAATGGATGTCCAGACCTGTACGATGCAGCTGGAAAGTTGTAAGTCACCACTACTAAAATGACTTCCTGCTTTTTTAAAACACTGACTTAGTTCTTTTAGCGTGTCATTAATAAGCAAAAACCCACAGGGCTCATTCTCTTCCAACATAACAACCTCCAAGGTCGTAATGGAAGGACAAGCAAAAGTATGTGTGCATGTATTATACTCTGTGGAGCATAGACAACCTTTCAAAATAAAATGCCAAATAACTTACCCTTCTTCAAAAAACACACCTCATTTAGTGAGGTTTTTGTTGCATGAGAATGTCTCCTGAGAAAATCACTAGTCATTCAATCCTATAATGAATCACTCTCTAATGAGAAAATCATAGTTCTTTCTGCTTACTGCTCATATAGACCATCACCCCAAGGCATTTGGATGAGAAGGGATAGCTGACTTGAGGACAAGATGCAGGGGTCTCAGCCAGAGGAGGAAGCAGAGCAAGGGGCATGGGATGATATAGAACAGGATGGAATAGGAGGCTCTCCCTTAGATGAACTGTAGATACACCAAGGTCTGATGAAGGAAGGAGAGAAATGTTACCACTTTGTCCTCTGTATGCACCATACCCAATGCCACCCACAACTTTGACACCTGCTGTAAGTTGGTGTCGTATCCAAAGTACAGCAGATCCTTGAAAAAAATGTCATTTTATTCAACATCAGCTAGTACTCCCCCCCCATTCCATATTATAAAAAAGCAATATTGAACAAAGTGAGTTATTTGAAGGACCTGGTTTCATTACATGTTATTTTGCTTAAAGCTGCAGTTTCCAACAACCTACCCACAATGTTAAGACTTACTGGAATGGGTTTTCAGCCACGAGGCATGAACTATTTACTGACTTGTTCTGTTGATGTCTCTGGAAAATGCAGAGAATATAAAGTGCTACTGACCTACAGGGATGCTAGGAGATTAATGAGGCAGGGACAACAAAATACTTTTAACTTGGTTTAGAAAAATAACAAAAGTAAGACACACCAACTATTACTTAAAAAGAGGTGGTGACAGGGTTTCCTTCTGATCACTTGAAATGACTACAAATTTCCCCTGAAACTTGACACGGAAAAACGAAATAATGAAATGTCTTTGTTTTCAGTTGTCAGTGATAAAATGAGACTTTCTGATCTACACTAGGCTTTATGTATTTATTTTTCCCTGTCATCCCTTCTCGTGCTAAGTAGATAAAAACATTTTCTCATGTAATGATTCGTTCCCCACTGCTCCAAACTCTCCTTTGTGCAGCCCTTATTTTCTCTTTAGAACTATAGCTGTCACCTGAGGTTCCTTCAAGGCTTTCAAAACTCCAGTGAGCACAGTTGCATGGTCCTGGCAGTACCTGGACATGATGAATCAGAGCAGCTGCTAAGTGTTCACTTTGAATGTGGAGGGTGGGAACCACTCTGCTTTCCTGCCCTCATTTTACCTCCTTCTCCACCTCCTCCTTTTCTGTCTTCCCCACCTGGGGCTTCAGGGCAGTGGCAAGGACCATTACTGTGATGGTGAGCAAGATGCTCACCAGACAGGGACATAGAGTGTTTGGTGAGCTTCCAGCATTTACTAGAGATACCAGAGACGTACTCACAAAGCACCAAGGTGGAAGGGCTAGGGCTCGTCATTCTCTTTCTGGACCATCAACACTCGTACAGGGTTCCCTTCATAATTCCTTGCTTTCCATTTTTTTTTTTTGGTCTTTGAATGGAAAAGGTGCCCAAGGAAAGAGGAGAGGAGATCCCAACTAACTTTGCTATTGATTTCTGGGTAGCTTTGGTGAGTCACTACCTTGAAGCAAACAAGAATAAGAATCCAAATATGCTGAAGTTACTGGCCGGCAAAGACCTCACATAATATTCCTTGTCCTCCTCACTATCATTTGAAAGTTCACGTGTCACCGCGATGGGGGAAGGGAGAAAAATGATACCTGAAGGAAGAGTGGCCTTCCTTCTGGGGTGCAAAAAGACCCAGAAGCACTTGACAAATAATGACCTAACTGGCAGAAACTTGGAAACTAAGAGCTTTGGTTTACTAAACCGATGGCAATCTCTGAGTGGTTCAAGAGTCATATATTATGATGACCTGACATAACAGAAAATTTGTTTTACTTCATATTAATCATTTGTGTTGAGTGGGCCTATTTAGCAAGACACTCGCACAAATGATGACACTTGATTTGTATGTTCCACAACTTCCGGTTAGGTTACCTGCATAGAGCCTTCCCACTTGCTAAAGTAACTGAGCACTTACCATAGGACCTTACACAGCATTCTGAAAGCCCTAGAAGGGAGGCCAACTTTGCAATGAGAATTATTTTAGGCAGGCCTGTGATGAATTCTCATTTCTTAAGAAATTATTTTAACTTGTAGTACTAAGACTGGCACCATAAATTGGATTGTCTTATTATATTGCCATAGACACAGTTCTTTCAAGCAAAGACAAACTTCAAAGGATTTTTTTACTTGTTTGCTCTTCAGAAAGATTGAATGAATAAAGAGGGCTAAAGAAAATGGATGCTTATAGATTCCATTCTCTACACAGAAAATTTTCATTCAGAAATACCTTCCTGTCTTCAATATCTTTGGCTCCAATGATATGTAGTTATGAAGATGGTTTCAGCCCTTTTATTAAAAAATTGAAATGATTGAGTATATTTTCTTTTAATGATTTCCTTGTTAGTTCCTTTACATGTCTAAACTTTCAAGCTTTCTTGGAGAGATGAATTCAGTTTTTTACTATGATTTGTTTACTCCAGTTGGGTACACGATGAATGACCTGATATTTGAATGGTTAAGTGACGGTCCAGTTCAAGTTGCTGAAGGATTAACCCTGCCCCAGTTTATTCTGAAGGAAGAGAAGGAACTTGGTTACTGCACGAAGCACTACAATACTGGTAAGTGTTCCTCTAGCTGCTGAGCCTAGGGCCTACTTCTGCAGCTTGGGGTATTTACCTCTTCCCCTTAATTGCTATACATTTACTAAGAAATTGAAGCTCTTAGGCATGGACCTGGCTCTGGTTCAAAACGCCCTCAGTAGATAAGACACCTGTACCCCCTCTGGAGTAGGTCAGTGAGCACAACAGATCATTTCTCCAGAATAGAGGGTAGGAAAAAAGAGATCTGGACACCTTTTGCTGTTTTCTCGGTGGGCACTGGATTCCAAAGAGCGCAAGGGGATGTGTCTGAGACTTTGGAAGTGGTCAGGGAAGTATACCTTCTGGCCCATTCCTAGAACCCACTGCTGACACGCAACCCTCAGGTCAATGTGCTCCTTCTGCCTTAGCCGAAGAGAGGGCAGGGTCTTTGCAAACCCAGACACGCAGGAGCGGTGCTCTCCAGTCCTGGGCAGGAATGGCAACTGGGATGGAAAACAGCAGGTGGGAAATCAGCTGGCCCTAAAGTCACGTGTTGTCAGTAGTACTGACAGACACATGGGCAGGGCCAAACTGAGGCAGTTGTGGGCATCTTTTGTTACTTGGAAGGCTGTGCCCACTCAGTGAAGTTGACAGTTGTCCTATGAATGTCCAGGCCTTTGTTCCACACAAGCTGACTGTGGCGAGGCAGTCAGGCCTAGATGATTCATCCAGGGGCTGCTCCATCTAGGTCCCTTGCGGAGTGGAATGGGTCCTGGATACTTGTTCCAGCAGTTGACAGTGCTCCCTATGAAGTAACTAAAACCTGATTCCAAGGCTGCTTTCTTGACCAAGAAAAGTCCAACTCTATCTCCTATAGATTGTGAGGATGAAGCCAAATTAACTTCTGCTTTTACTGGCAATAAAGGCAATAAAAGAGCAGGAAAGAGGCAGGAAGATCTGCTTCTTAATAGTATGCTAAAAGTTGTAACATGTACTTTTTATAGGCAATATAAACCAAAAGAAGTTTCTAGGAATAATCTAAATGTTCTCAAGCAATTTCCCAGAAGTCTAGGGAAATGTTTATAATAATGATTAGACGGTATGCATGGCTTCTACAAATGTCTATTTTTCCTTTTGCTATTGATAACACAATGATAGATATAGAATTATCCAAATACTTTGGGTAGTCCTTGGTAGTCTCTTCACCACGTAGGAGAGAATGGATTTAACTATTACATATTATATATTAAATGTTATATATTACATGCTGTGTAATATATGCTATAGGTTATACTTTGTATACTATATTACATATTATAACCCATAAAATGTGACTATTTTATTTCTACTGGTCAGATTGACAATCTTGCAAATTCTGAAGCTCTGTCTAAATAATCAAGTTGCAAGAAGCCCAGATTTAGAAAATTAAATATGCCACATGGTTTTAGTCCAGAGACTCTTTGGATCACTCATTCTCACACTATTTTTTCCATGACTAGTTGACTAGAAAAAGAATTGAATTGGTGACATAAGGTTGAGTGCTTTGTTGTATCTTCCAAACCCACCTATAATACTTCTGCTTTTTTAAACAAAATGGGGGGTTGGAATGGGAAAGAGAAATTCCAACTTTAAATCATCATTTCCTGTTTGCAGGAAAGTTTACCTGCATCGAGGTTAAGTTCCACCTGGAACGCCAGATGGGATACTATTTGATCCAGATGTACATCCCCAGCTTGCTGATCGTCATTTTGTCCTGGGTCTCCTTCTGGATAAACATGGATGCAGCCCCTGCCAGGGTGGCACTGGGCATCACCACGGTCTTAACCATGACTACACAGAGTTCAGGCTCCAGGGCATCCCTGCCAAAGGTAAGGAATCTCTTCATTTGACAAGTGATCTGAAAGGCTGCTCAGAGGCCTTGCAGGTTGGGAAATTCTATGAGGACAGAAGTGCTTGCCATCCTGTGATGCTGTTGGAGACGCAAATGCAAGGAGAGAATGGAGAGTGGACTTTGAGAGAACCAGGGCCCTGAGGACATGGGGAAACTTTATAATCCCATCAACTGGGCTGGAAGAGAGAATCAGGACAGAGAAGAGGAATGAATGCAGGCAGAAATGTGGCTCAGGATGTCTGTCTTGAGACCTTGAGTGCTTCTGACCTTGTATGGTTTATGAGCTATGAAGCTTGCAGGAGTTAGAGTAAGATCGATGAAACTTATGCTGTACTGTCAAATATTTACTGGTGAGGCTACTGTGATTCATATGCTTGGTAAAGTCACTTTCAGTAACTAAAGTTTGAATTAAGCTCCTAGAAATTTCCATTGAAAATGCCATATCAATGAGAATATTTAAGAAGTGAATGTACAATATATTAGGGTGCAGAAAATCAGATACATGATTTTTGCTATGCCTTAATATACCTTAATGGCGGATATGCTACTATTTTCAAGTGACATGGCTACTTAGATATGGAATAAAAGAGTCATCCGGAGAAGTGAAAATGCCAGCAACTGTGGCAGATTGACAGAGATGTGAGGGATGGACATCGGGGACATGCAGACCTTTTGTAGCACCTCAAATAATAATCCACATGCATAATCTATTTTTCTGTAAGGTGGTGCTCTGCATTCATAAATATTGCTGAACATGCCCTGCTTGTGAAATGCCCAGCATCCCGAAAGTCTGCCTGTATGTGTTTCTCCCGTTCACTGAGTACATCGAGCCACTAGCATCAATTTTCTAGTAGTGTGAGTTCAATTTAGTATTCAACGTACACCGTCTCATACTGGTTGAATAGCCTCTTCAAAACCCAGTTCCAGAAAATAATTGAGATGTAATCCTGTATCTTTGCTGGCTCGAGCTTATGTTCAGTCGTGCTACATCTGACACGATGAGAAATGTTAGATCATTTCCACATGATCTCTTGTGTTGGACGAGAACATGGAAGAGACCCATGGCTGTGATGGAAGTGAACTGAATGCTGGGAAATAGTCATGCAAACTGTTTATGTTCCATAGCTCCAAAGATACAATAGATTTTATATATTATAATAATAGATTTTATATTCTAATAGAGAATGGAATAGATCCATACCTGATATATATATATTTTTTTATTTTCTAGCCTAACAAATAATACAATGTACCTGTCCCCTATTTCCACTGGAATATAGATGTCAGAAAAACCATCAGCTTTTCTTCTCAGCTACATTATCACAAATCAATCCTACCTAACAGAATTTCTAATTCACTCTGTGCCCCCTTCCAAGCAGGTTCATTTGCTTATTTTCTCGTTAGCTAATAGTTTCTGCCATCACTGTATGCTATGCCATCAAACTGCAGGATGCACAAACATATATTTTACAATTTAATAGATAGATAAAGTATTGGTTACAAATTGCAAGCAGATAATGTCAAAACATAAGACATTTAGCCTCCAACCACTCATTGCTATGAAAAGAGTAATCATTTATTTTTAAAATGGGAGCCTGAGTTTTTATAAATCTGCTATCCATTCTTATTAGCTATTATGATTTCACATCAATGGTTAAAACTCTTACTAAATAGTCACTGACCAGTGACCTTTGTCTATAGAGGCAATCAGGAACTCACATAAACCAAAGGAGGGTATAATCAAAAATCATTTTATACTTAGTTCTGAACTCATAGTGGTTACCCTTTTGTGATGAGTAGGCTTCTCTTTCTATGTGTATTTTTCCTAGGCTATTATTAAACATGGTTGGCTTGTAACTGACCATGGGGAGATGTGACTCATATAGATGAGGGTTTTTCCCAGCACTATTTGTTAGAGACTCTCCTTTTCCCATTATAGGGTTGTGGTTTCTTTATCATGAATTAAATGTTGGCATATATGCAGATTTATTTCTGGGCTTTTAACGCTGTTTCATTTTTATTCCAGTATCATATTGTTTCAATTACTGTTACTTTATAGTACAGTTTAAAGTCAGGTAATGGCAGGTCTCTGTTCCTCTCCTTTTTTCTCAGAATTGCTTGAGCTCCTTAGAGACTTTTGTAATTCCATATAAATTTTACTATTTTTGTATGATTTCTTTGAAAAATAATTTTGGTATTTTAATGAGGACTGCATTAAATTTACATCTTGCTTTGGTAAAAACAGTCATTTTTACTCTGATTCTCTCCATCCATGAACATGGAATGTCTTTCCATCTCTATTTTTTTTTGTTGTTTTTTTATTGTTTTCATTATATATCACCACTTTGGTTAGGTTAATTCCTAGGTATTTGGTTCTTTTGATGCGCTTGGGAATGGAATTTTTAAAATTTCTTTCCCCCCCTCATTATTTGTATATAAAAATGCAACAGATTTTTGTATGTTGATTTTGTAACCTGTCACTTTGCTATTTTTATTGTTTCTAATAGCCTTCTGTTGATCATTATGGTTTTCTATATTTATCATATCATCTTCAAAAAAATGATTGTTGCACTTTTCCAACCTGGATTCCTTTTATTTCTTGTTGTTATCTGATTGTTCTAAGCTAAAATCTCTAATTAAACATAAGTGGCAACTGTGGGCATCCTTGTCTTCTTTCTAGTATGAAAGAGAACATTTCCAGTTTTTCATCATTATATAACTTTAGATTTGTGATATATGGCTTTTATTATGTTGAGGTAGGTTTTCTATTTTCCCATCTTAATTTTTATCATAAATGGATGCTGAATCTTATGAAATGCTTTCTCTGCATCTATTATGATTTTTCTTTATTGTTGATGTAATGAATAACATTGATTAATTTACATATATTAGACCATTGTTACATCCCTGGGGATCATAATGTAAAATCCTTGTAATGTATTGTTGAATTTGATTTGCTAGTACTTCGTTGATGATTTTCACATCAATAGTCATTCAGGGATATTGGTCTGTAGTTTTCTTGTGCTATCTTTAGTTTTGGTTTTAGGGTAATGTTGGCATCATAAAATATGTTAGGAAGCATTTTATTTTCTTGGGTTTTTAGAAATAATTTGAGCAGGTGGACATAAGTTCTTTAAAGGACAGATGGAAAATGCTTCTAAAGCTATCTGGCTCTGGGCTTTTATTTTAGAGGAGATTTGTGATTACTGTTTCAATTTCCATGATTGCAACTTGTTTATTCAACACTTTTTTTTCCTGGTTTGGTCTTGGTAAATGATGCTGTTCTGGAAATTTGTTCATTTCTTCAAGGTTATCAATTTTATAGGCATATAGCTGTTCATAGTAATCTCTTATGATCCTTTGTATTTCTCTGCCATCTGTGTTGATTTCTCCTCTTTCAGTTATAATTCTGTTTAGTAATGTTTTTTCTTCTTTGTTAGCCTAGCTAGAAGTTTTCAATTTTGTATTTCTTCTTGAAGAACCAACTCTTAGTTTCATTAATCTTTTGTATGGTCTTTTTGATTTCTATTTTACTTCCAGTCTTATTTTTATTATTTCCATCATTACACTAACTTCAGGTCTAATTTTTTCCTCTCTCTCAAGTTGCTTTAGGGGTAATATTTATTTAGTTGTTCACTTAGGCTTTTTATTGCTTCTTAATGTGGGCCTCTATTGCAATTATCTTTCCTCTTAAGACTACTTTTGCTGCAGCCCATAAATTCTGATAGCTTGCATCCTGTTTTCATTAGTCTTGAGGTATTTTTGATTTCTGCTATAATTTTCTATTTAATCCAACAGTTATTAAGTAGCATGTTGCTTGGTCTCCATATATTTAAGGTTTTTCCAGGTTGGTTTTTTTTAATAGTTTATGATCTTATGGTCATAAAGAGTATTTTATATGATTTCAATCCTCATAATTCTACTGACAATTGACTATTGTCCCAACATATGGTCTATTATTGAAAAATTCTATATTCATTTCATTAATTTTTAAAAAATATTTGTTTATGCATACAAGAACTGGGGTACAGGCCAGAGGTGTGGGAGTGAGGATTCAGCAGAAATAGAGTGGGGAACAGAACAGGCAGACTGACTGAAATACACTGCTAAAGGGAGCAGCGGGCTAGACAAGAGAGGTCTGCTGTGCCATATGGGTCACCTCCCTATCTGGGGATCAAATTCATGCTGCTGTAGATAGCTTCATAGTGCTGTGACTTAACTCTGCACCACCAGGGAGGCCCCCCCATCAGCATTTTAAAAATGTATATGCAATGATTTTTGGGTGGAGTGTTCTGGAGATATCTGTGAAGCTTATTTATTTTACCTCCACTTAAGACTATTATTTTCTTACTTAAGTCTCTGTTCTGTTGATACACAGATACATTTTTAAATACAGGCAGGCTTGGATCTAAACCTTAGAGCTGTCACTTCATTCAACCTCTTAAAGACTGCTTCCCTAGTTCTAAATTGAGAATAATACTAATTAACACTTTCAAAGGTTAAATGAGGGTGAGGTGAGGAACTGCCTATTTAAATGGTTAAGTCCAGTTTTTATAAATATTAGGCAATCAGTTCATTTTGGTTGTTTTTGTTATAATCACTCCCTGTCTATATGTAATAGAACATAATGGTCCATGGATGGGAGGCTATATTAAAAGACTCATAAAGGCCTTATGAATAGAAGACATCACAGTTTTTTGATGATCCATTATTTAGTTATAGTCATGTTGTGAGATGAGCCACAGTTTCTTACATGTTTGTATACACATATATGTTTTTCATAAGTTGTCAGTTAACTGAATGGGTAAACCCCTGAAGGGCCGAATAAATAATGACTCTGGTTTAACCCAATCCCAATCACTGTCATTTAGGCATCCTCAGTTGTTTCTACCTTCCCTGTCCCCTGAAGGATACTTCACGAAAATTCTGTAGGTTCTCAGTTACTACATACCATGCCATTAGACTGAAAATGAACAAACATGTATTTTGCGATTTAGTAAGAAGTTGAGCTATTCAACTGTTTAGGACAACCCATTATTAGATATTTCAAAAATTACTTAACCTGAAACAAAACTTTAGTTTCAGAATTTAATGAATTTAATGCTTTTATCCTCTACTTTGTCCCCAATTCAGGCCTGATCCTTCACTTGGTGGACACACTGTCTGTTCCTTCATAGTTCCTCCCCTTATGTTTCCAATTCCCTTCCCCATTCCTGCTGCTGATATTACCACTGTTGAGGACTGAGGGTGAAAGGGTGGATGGAAGAACGTTATAAGTGACAATACTGTTGTATTCTAACTTTTGCCTTCTCTAATGGAAAGGCTCCAGATGCTAGCTTTCTTTTGAGCTGACTTCTTTGGAGATTCTTGGGGGTCCCACAAACTGCATCACTCCTAGATAAATAATGCATTCTCTGGCTGATGTCTTGCAATTTCCTCTTAGCTATCAACTCATATGGGTAGCATAACTCATATAACTTCTTACTCTGATACACAGCCCTCCTGGTTGACATGTTTCTAAGATAGTTCACATCTGGTTATCTTCCACACCATTTGTTTGGCCCATGAAGAATCTGCCTTCGTATCTTGCTAAATGGAAATTCAACTTGACTATCAACCTTTCTGCATTCACCCCACCTTTTGGGTATTTCAGCTAGCCTACTGCCTTCAGGATTTATCCAGTAAGAATCAGGTATTGGTGTTCAAGTTTTCATACAAAATCCAGACTACCGATGAAACAGGTTCTCCTAAGAACTCTTTTATTTACTGATCCAGGGGTAATTCGTTGGAACTTCAGCAACTCAGAAAATATGTGGCATGTGGAGAAGTCAGTGCTTTCTTTTACTGGGTTAGGGGCAAAGCACCTTATCCCCATCTTTAGTAGAGCAGGTACAATTTCACAGCACTGTCAATATTCCGAAAGTTCATTACTTCAGTTAATTTTTTTCAAATGCCAAGTTTTCCATAATAATACAAGATGGTCCCTAGCCCTAAGCAAGAAAGCACTTGCTTTCTTTCTAGAAAGTCCCAAGTCCTATATGCCTAAGTTGTGGTGTTGTCTCCTTTAAGAATGATACTACTTGAGAAATTCTGAGACGACAAAAATGAATCCATTCTCACACTGGTATAAGCATATTCAATTTTAGAGTTTTACCTGCATGAGGGCAGGGACTCCATTTAATTTGTAATGTTTATATACCTATCACTTAACACAATACCTGGCTTATATTAGGTACTCAGTAAAGAGTTGTTTTTGTGAACGAAACAGTGTTGAAAAGACTTGTAATTAAGTGGTATTCTAAGCTTAATTTAATTGGTGATTCATTCATTCATTCATCCATTCAAATCAAAGGGAACCCAGATGGCCAGGAACCCATCTTTCCTTAACTGACTATTTTTTAACCACAGAGAGCCCTGGCCTATAGTATGCTACTCTGATATAATCCATTCATGCATTCAACTAACACTTATTGAATGTATCCTCTGTACATTTTGCCAGAGGCTGAGAAATTTAAGATAAATAAAACATAGTCCCTGCCCTCAGGGTCTTATAATCTGGTATGCCAGAGACAGATATTCAGATTAAACAAGGTGGAATAGAAGAGCATCAAGGAGGATGCATAATCTGTGACATGGAGGAGGGAGAATTGGAAGAGGGAAAAAGAGGAAAGAAGGAAGGGAACAAGAGAAAGAGGGAGAGAAGGAGCAGTGCCATGAAAATGGTCTCAAGGATGTAGTTTGAGCTGATCACCAGGTGAAACATTAAATAGATGAAACAGGAAGTGGTAAAGGTCATTCCAGGCAGCAAGGATTTCTATTCAGTATTTGGGCTACACTCATAAGCTTTTCTAGAAGACAATCTGGGCAAGTTTCCAACATGCTTCACAAATTTTAAATGCATTTCAAGTAGGAAACTTCTGTTTATTGATTCCAACTTAATTTCCTGCCTTCCTGCCAACCCAAGCTTCTGTGGTTTTTGTTTTGTTCATCTGGTTTTGTTTGGTTTGGTTTTCTAAAGTTCAGTCTCCTCCCTAAATACAGCAAAATGAAATACCAGCATGATATCTGTTCTATATGCCCCTTCCCATTTGAAGCTGTAAAATTGTTTGTCTGTTTGTTTGTTTTAAATATATATCTCTGCCAACCTCCAAGACGCTATTTGATTGATAATGTTCTAACCATTTGGAGCATGAAACCCCTACTGGCTAACTAAAGGCCGGGTGTATTGTTGCCTTCCCTCCATGCAGGAAAATATCAGGATGAACTGAATATAAAGCTGTGAGACATCAGGCAGGCAGGCTCTGAGTAGGGCCAAATGGGGATAAACAATTATTGTCCTCTACTCTGTTACTACAGCTCAAAGCTCTGAAGCTACTTCTTGGTGTCTGGAGTCCTCATTTGTGGCCGCAACCTAGAGACTGTAGAGGTGACAGAGAGCATTGGCAGGGGACAGCTGGGATGCACAGTGTACAGGCGACTCTGACAGGCCCATGACCATCTTCTTGGGGCCAAGATCTAGCGGCATTATCTTTAGCCACTATTAACCGAGATGCCCTATTTCCTATATAGGGACATTTCCCCTTACTTTTCCACCATCTGCTCAACGAAGACCAGCTGGACCATTTCAAGCAGCTGCCAAACCCAGGACAGCTTGGAATGTAAAACAAAAGAGGCCACAGACCTGCCACATTTGCTCTTGCTTTACTCCCCGTGAGAATGTTTTGATCTAGAGACTGAAGTAAGAGAAACTATGTGAGTGTAAGGCTAGAACCTACAGAAGTTTTGAAATAAGGATTTCTTTAGATGTCTGTGTTAATGGTAAAAACAAAGGTGGTTGAATGCTCCTTGAATCAGGTATATCCCTGGCTAACTGCAATGGATTTCCTAGATCAGGCTGGTTATTGCTGAAAGAGGCTGAGAACAATTTTGTTTTATAAAATCAGGATTTTACTGAGCTCTTAGATGAGAAAGTCAAGCTTTGGTGAGTTGATCTACAGGTCTGCTTGCTTTATTAGCCAGATGTCTGTGTAAGTGGGAGACCTCATAAACTTCCCCTTCTCACATTTCCAGAGCCTCAGCAAGTTGAAGAGTTGTTGATGTTAGTGTTTGATAAAAAGACACAAAGAGATGGAGCGTATGGACTCTCTGGGAAGGGAGCTGGAGCACCACTGGCAGTTTAGTTGGGGAATGTAGTTGGTGACCTTTGCAGGGAAGCTGCTGGTGGGAGCCATCGCCCAGGCTGTGCTAGTCCCAGTGAGGCTCGCGCATCTTTTGGGGACAGCGTTCCGAGGTTTGGGATTATTTTGAATTCTCTCCCTTTCCATTTCACTAAACTGGGTAACTCTATCTGGGTCACACAACCTAAAAGTCTCTGGTTCTTAAAAATATCACACTTTGATGAAAAATAAAATATGACGGAGGAGTATGTACTACATACTGAGGATACAGAGATGAAGAAACAGAAATTCTGCCCTTAAGAAGACAGATACACACACACGCAGATAAGAAGTCATAATTCAGTAGAGTAAAGGCACTAGGGTAGGGTAGTTTTTGTTTTTTTTTAACAGAAGTGGCTGTAGTAATTCCCTGTCTGTACCTATAAAACGTAGAGCAATAGCCCCTCTCACACTGGCTGTAAACTCGATCATGGGACTTGGTCACTGGGACAACAGCAGATGTGACATAAGCAGACTTGGAAGGTGCATGCATACTCTCACTCTGTCTTGTTCTTGGGAGCCTATGATCGCCGCCACGAGAATAAGGTCAAGTCAGCCTGCTGAATGATGAGAGATGCATGGCCCAGTTATCTCAATTTCTGGGAAGACAGCCAACTAGCCGCCACCCCTTGCTCTCTGATCCAGGCACACTGGTCTCCTTTCTGTTTCCTAATGTGGGAGGCATGTGCTGCCATACTTGCAGCCCAGCAATAGCTGCTGTCTCTGACTAGAATACGCTACCCGCAGATGTTTACATTATGAACTTCTCGGTCTTTCTCCAGTCTTTATCCAAAAGCTACCTTTCTATTAAAGCCCATACTGGCCAATACCACTTCACCTATGCCCCATCAACACCCTGACCAAACTCGACTTTTCAACGTTATTTAAATTTTTTTGTATCCCCATAACACTTTATCATCAACAATGCCTGGTTTATCAAGCTTTATTATAGCTTATGTTTTTTCTATACTGTCCATTTCTCTTGGCTTGACTAAGAGCTTCATATAGGCAAAAAGATCTTTATCTGACTGTCTTCCTATAACAGCATATAGCCTATAGTATAAGCTGAATAAACATTTGCATGAATGAATTTATATATCTCTAGAGTCTGGTCACTGAAAAAAATTCATCTGACCTTTCCCAGAATATGGAACAAATCAAAGGGGCCCACATGACCAAGGATGCATCTTTCCTTAACTGGCTATTTTTTACCACAGAGATTCCTGTCCTATACTATGTTACTCTAACATAGTAACACTAATATTTTATAGGGTTTTCTGATTGTAGCAACTAGTACTATATTTGTTTTTCTCTGCTAGATATTTCTTATAGAACAACGTAAGTGATGGAATAAAATTAGTAGTAGTAATAGTAGCAAAGGCTGGATGAGGCAGCACCTAGATAGGCTCCTTTTATCTGGATTTTGCTTCCGCAGCACCATCAGAACAGATGCGGAGGTTCCTGAGTGTGTCTGGGCAAGCCTCCACTTTCCCTTCTTGCTTCCTCCAGTCTGGATGCAAGTGCACACTCTGGATTCTGGTAAAGACATCCCAGGGGCTCCTCCTCTGACCCCTCTACAGACACCGTGAGCCAGAGGAGTGGCCCCATATTATGCCACAGTGGCCCAAACAGCAGAAACACTCCCCTTCAACAAAAATCAAGTGGGTTTTTGTTTTCCGCTGATACTAATATGTCACTAAAGACTAACGTTGTGCATCTGAACCTTAGGATTGCTTTGGACTGCACACAGGACTTGAGAGGCCACAGCCCTGATGTGAAGCAAACTGCATGCTATACCCAAAGTAAACAGTCTTCTCTCTCTCACTAAAAAAGAGGTGCAACCTCCATTTGTCTCCAAAATTGACTATACCTCAAGAAAATTGTAATAGCAAAATAGTCTCCAAATTACATATAAACTTAGCTTATAAAATCTTAAACTTTGGTGTTGTTAATAGAGAAGGCCTCAGTAATCCCAGTAGGGTTAGGAAAACTGATGACTATGAAGGCTAACTCACTTCCCACATTTTAAAATCTGCTTGAAGTAGATACCACTTCCTCCATGAAGCCCTCAGGGATCCTCATCAAATGTAAAGAGGAACTCTCTTCCTTGTCCCTAAGGCACTTTGTGTCTTATGTCAATCACTGCACTCAGACTTGGGGCTTAGTGATCAGGGTCCATGTCTATTTGCCCTAATATATTACAAATGCCATGAGTTTTGTTGAAGGTTCCATGTGACTTGAAGAGGCCCTAAGCAGTTGATGAAGTACTGGAAGGGGATGTGTTCATTGGCTTCTGATGTTCTGTGATCAAAGAAAGTTAGTGCTTGAGCTTAATTAGCCAGATAAACAAGTGCCATTCAAGCAGGGATTCTCCACCATTGTCCTGCGTTAGACTCTGCTGAGGAGATTGTAAAGCTTGCTCAGACTGCACCACCAGCACATTCAGTGAAACTCTCTGGCAGGAGGGGCCAGGCAGCAGAATTATTTTAAGCCTCCGGGCGATTCTAATGTATATCCAGAGCTGATGTATAATGTACAGTGATTCTACTGGATAGCCAGTGGGAAGTGTTTTCACCGTATTTATCATGTACCAGAATATATATTCATGTAAATGTCACAACAACTCCATTCTGGAATTCCACTCTATGAAGTCTAGCTTCTGTGTACTCCCCAAGTCTTCAGCTCCATCTCTTCAAGTTTGGGAGTTTGCTGGTTTCTGCTTGGTTTTCCCTTCTCTGCTCCACTCTCAAAACAGGAAATTGGAGCCACAGCAGGGATAACTGCATTTGTTTCCCATGTTTCAGGGATCACTGTCCATTTTGCCTAATGTCTAGAGCCTTGAAAGCCATTTTTTTCATATGTTTGGGCCAGAGTTCTTAATTGGATCAGGACAGATGACAAATCTGGTTCCTGTTACTACATCTTGGCCTTAAGTGAAAGTAAATCCCATAGTTTTTAATCCTTGATTTATCATTTTTAATTTGATATGGGACATAAATTGGATGTGACAATTTAGATGGAAATATTTATTGGAGCTACCATTAGCCTGTAAATGCTAAGAGTACAGTTGTTCTAATGAATGAAGACCACATTTATTAAATACATGGGCTATGAACTCTAAGACTGAGAACAAGTGTTTTGCAAAGATATAATTGTTATGTATGAGCATAAATGTTAATATCTTAATGAGAAAATCATCTTTCTGATACAAAATATTTCATAAAAATATGTGCTTCAAAGTAATATATTCCTATTTAGTCTGATAATTATTTTTAACTCTTTCATTTAAATGGGACTATTTTGGAAAGAGGGGACCTTGTCACCCATTCAGAAACTATTGTCCTCATGTCACTTTCTCTAAATGGTTCCTGTTTGCCCCCAGGGATGTAGTCACTAATCACTAGTTGTTCATTTTCGTTAGATTTGATTAAATTCAATAAACATATAAGGTATACCTCTTGTACCAGGCACTGAGTAGTTAAACAAGACAGAGAGTCCCTGGCCCCTGAGGAATCCATGATACAGTGCGAGTGAGCAAATATTGTATGCAAAGGGCCGGATAGTAAATAATTTAGGTGTCAGGTCATGAGGTCTCTATCACAACTACTCAACTCTGCGGTTGTAGCGCAAAGGTGACCCTAAACAAGACATAAACAAATGAGTGGCTGTGTTCCAATAAAACCCTCGATCTAACAGCAAGAAGCAGAGATGTTCATAGAACATATATTACAGAGACGACCAGACATGAGTGTGATGGGATGTCAAGAAGGGAGAGTCATATCTTAAGACCTGGTTTGTGAAACAACATACAATTTAATGGAAGCAGCAATAAATATACAGATGAGATAGAATTATGATTAGCAGAAATTACAGATAAATGTCAGAGATGAGTAAACACTGAAGATTTGGGGGGGGGTAGTCTTGTTTAACTGGGATGTTGATTATACTATGGAGGTAGAAAAATAAGGAAATGTAGGGCCTTGGATCTCCCCAGACAGAAATAATGTCTTTCTCCTCCACACTGGCTACATTCTTCTCTTTGCTCCTTTTCCCACTGGGTCTCATATTGTGGTTATTTTAGCTCTGCTCTTTGTACCTCTACTCGACAAGCCTCACCCTTAGGGCAATGATTATAAATCGTTCATCTTTGAATCCCTACAGTTTCTAGCACAGAGATGGAACCCAGCAGCAGAGCAAAAATATTTGTCAGAGTAACAAATGAAACAATCTACTTCAGCCCAAATCATTTGGGTTTACTAACTAGACACCAAGGCCCTGCAGAAACAGTTTAGGGAGTAGCTGACTGACAAGGAGTGGAAATGTTCACTCTTTACAACAGCACACCTTTATTTTTCAATCATTTTGGTAAGAGATGGTGACTGTGCATGGGTTAATTTCTTTTATTCCTCCATCATGTAGATTTGACCATAATAGTGGTCATCTGAAATACAATTTCTAAGTTATAATTCTCAGCAGTCGGTTTCAAAGGGGAAAATCCATATAGCTGAGTACTAAAGTAGTATTTTTTAATCCAAAGGTTAATTAAGTGAATTAATCTTTATGTTTGAATATATTTTTGCATGGAATTTGGAGTAAATAATTTAAATGGGTTAAAATCAAATCAGTGTAGCATTAAAGTGAATAATAATGCTTAGGAAATGAGTAAAAATCTTATGTGTTCTATTAATTATTCAACAGCAGACAAAATTGCCTGTGGCAAGTTTAACCTGAGAAGACAAAAAAGATGATATTCTCAAATCCTCTTGCAATTGCTAGTATCTCTATAGAAATCATTTCATAAAATATAATGTTTCATGAAGACAGTTTTTGAGCAGTTCTTTAAAGAAAAACACCAAGTGGTTAGCATTTAAATGAACCTTCTGAAATGCAAAGAGAGTAAATAACTATAGAATTATAAATCAGCTTTGTCATGTCCGCTGAGGAAATGAAGATAGACGGCAAAAAAGGAATCTGACTACACACATGTGGCTGAGAGCAGAGGCTCGGAATCACTTAATGAAGATTTTCTAGGAGCAAACAGTGACACCATCCATCAGCAGGCTGTTTATATAACACCTGTGTGTCTGTGAGACCATGTAGGTGGTAGCGTATGAGTAGGAACCTTCTTTTGTTAGTAAATGTCACCAAGTAAGTAAATAAGTTGAGCAATATGAGGGTTGAAGTGTGTACCACTATACAGGAGAATATGTATATGGTAAAATAAGAATATGTACTTCAAAATATGAGACGCAAGGCAGTTCCTGCCACGGTCTTTGAAGATCTACAGAGAAGTATTGACTTGCTCTTTATTTAACGTCAATTAGGTCATGTGAGGTATATGTCTTGCATTATCTCTATTAGAAACAATTATTAGGAAGGGGTTTTGGGGATATGTTTCCCATACCCAAATCTTGGAGATCCAATAATGCAGCTTGAATTGCGAACAAAGAGATACGCCCCTTGTGCCTACACTAGGAGTGATACAGTATAAATTGTATATGTTACAGTATTACCTTAATAAAATCTATAAAAACTCTGAAATGTGATACTTAATTACTACCACACATTTCATGAGCTAGAGATGTAAATAATGGAACATATTGAAAAAATGTAAATGCCAATTTCTATGTAGTTCTGAAAACAAGATCCACAAAAATATATAAAAACCATACTAGAAAACAAAGAAAAAACTTTGAAGGAGTCAAAGGAAAAGACACAATATCTACTCTAGTTTTAGAGAAGAGGCTATGAATAATACCTCATTTGTACAGTTATCAGCTCTCTTTAGGCTTGTTTTTTAATCATCAAAACAAGTCTTAGAAACAAGTAGGGAAATAAGGTCAATATGATGATCATTGTTTACAGATAAGGTAGGGGTACCTAGAGAAGACTGTACTAGAGAAAGGCGTGTCTCAGATGGAAAGGAGTTGTGGAACTGGTGTTTTCAACATGTAGATAAAGAGAAAGCTACTTAATAAGAGGTTTCTTTGCTGTTTTGGGAAGTAGGAAAAGGAAAGTTTGCCAAGGATCCCTGGGAAGAGTGAGGTGGGAGGATGAAGAGTAGGCTCTTGAGGAAATACAATATAGCATCAAATGATCAATGTGAGTATAACATCAACATGGAATCAAATGATTCTAGACTCCAACTACAACATCGCAGAATAATGAGGCTTTGATAATTCTCTCTGCTAAGTACAAGTAGGTAATTTTGCTCATAGGTGGCAGGGAATTCAGAAGAGAGAACCCTCCCCGCCACCCCAAATCAGAAATGAAAGAGGCAAAATTAAAAGATATTTGAGAAATACAAAAGAATATACTCAGAATTCCTTATCAGAATCCTTTATTAGCTGTAAGCCCCCTTGGTCTAGCCGCTCATTGTAACAGCTACCTCTAAGGCTGCCGCATATGTGACACAGTCTGTGAGGTATCTTGCATGATGTAACCCATAAAAGATAGCTGTCTTCTTTAAAGTCCTGTGACCCTTTCCCAGAAAGTGACCAAAACTTTTCTTCCCTGGTAAATCTTAATGAGAACCACATCCTGAGGTGCTAAGAAATGTAGCGCTCATGAAGACAAAGACTCTTTGTATACCCAGCAGAGAGCAGAGATTGGTATGAAGAGGTATGCAAAATGTGTACATCAAATGATTACAGGAAGACTGGGAATTTCCCATTGAAGTAAATCCCACATCAGAGGCAAGGAAGGCCTCACCATTTAATTAGTTTAATTAGGTGATTGAGCACTTATAAAAAACACGCACCTATTCCACAATTTCTGGTGCACTCTACTTGGTAACACTGCTTTTCTACATCACGGTCACTCTGGGAAGCCCAGGGACAGCCATGAATCAGTTCCTCAGTTCCAGGCCCTTCTATGCTTTATTCCTGTAATGCCACCCATCATTAGCAACTCTGAGACTGCTGTTGCCTTTGTAAGATTCTAAATTCTTATAAATGCCCGAAAACCCCACAGAAAGAACTGAAATCTGCCTAACCTTGAGTTTAATCCTGTTTAAATAGATCCCCATTTATTTGTTTGGTCCTTATATTTTTAGTGTCAATGTTTAAGGAGTTTATATTACTTAGTTGAATTAAAAAAAAACCCAGCTATAATAGATATCAAAATATTCCCAGTAAAAATAGTTTTTAATCTGATGTGTGTAGAACAAGTATATATTATATGTGAGTTTCACATCTGTGGTGATCGAATCCAATAGAAAAATCTTACATTAATACTGAAATCCAATTTCAGTTCCTAACTGGAACACCATTTTGTAACTCTATTTCTAGCCATTGCATGGTTTTTCCTTTTGCACAGCCAGTGTAGTGACACCCAACCCAAACACATGGGTAGCCACACATTTTAAGTGACTACAAATCTTAATGCTTGCTTTCCTTAGAGATTTCTGCTTGTGGTCAATTAAAAAAGTAAGTCTCTAACTTACCAAGAGATAGACAATAAGTAGGCATTTTAAGGGAAAGAAATGTGCAATGCCTCAATATTTTTATTTGTGAAATGCCAATAATTATGTGGTAAACTCACCATAAGAAAAATAATCAACAAGCATATTGCTTGTCCTGTAAGAAAAAAATATCATGCAAATGGAATTCAAATACAAAAGCTAAAAGGAGCTGGTCTATCATACGTGAAATTTTTTCATGCACAAGCTTTTTTTTCCTTTTTTTATTGGGATAAAAACAAACACTTATGTTGAAATGCTTAAAATGCCTTAATATTAAGTGTACTGCTCAATAAATTTTTACGTGTGTATATACATATACACACATTTCAGATAAAGATATAGAGTGTTGCAGTACCTCAGGTTTTTTTATTTCCCCTCAACAGCCAACACTGTGCCCCAAAAGTAACCACTGTTCTGACTTATTTAACTATTGATTAGTTTCGCCTTTTCTTGACTCTCACATGAAGCTCTTAGAAGGACATGGAGGCCACAGCAAGCCCTCGATAAGTGCCGGTTATTGGTAACATTACTTGGGTTGCCTACTTGGGCTCTTACTGTGTCTGTTAAATCAAGAGCTAGAATATCATCCAATGAATTAGGGATGCATTCACATGTAAATCTGGACCACCCAAATGAAAACTGGGAGATTGGATCTAAATTTCCAGAACTAGCTGGGTGAAATGACCACTGAAATGATTGCTGCAGCCTGTTGAAAATGTTCTTTCTGGTTCATTTGGCTCCTAGAACCCAGCATATGCCTAATGGTTCCACTGGGGTATGAGTAAGGAGGGCCACAGCCAAATTATACATATTCATGACTTGTAAAATTGTTCCGTCTGGCTCTAAGAACTGAAAGATTTAGGAAAAAAAGACCAACTAGCCTTTCAGGAAGCCCAAGCCACAGGAGTGTTATAAGATAGAAACTTGGGTTCCACAAGAATCATTTTGTAAAATCTATAATGCACTCCTATAAAGGTTATATATTCAAGGACATCCAAGTGAGAGAACACAGGTCAAATGTGGCAGGAGAAAAACTGTCTAAGTAAGAGTACCTCTTCTCTGCCAGTAACTTAAAGGGGGTCATAGGCTTTTTCTCTTATTAAGTCCATCTGCCTGGGCTAGGTGCCTGGGCTAGTTCTCTGCCCAGTGAGAATCTTCTCTTCTTAATACTAGAAAACTAAGTCTTCATCTCCACCCCTGGGCATGTGCCAGTGGCATGTCAGAAACAATCATTCAAGAAAGAGGCATTTCAATAACAACCAGGTATGTCCATTCAGGTACCCAGGTTCCCAGCCATTTGATGCAATGAGGACAGAGGACAGTACGGCCCGAGTCCTTCCCTGCTGACTCAGGTTCAGAAAGGAATCGCATCCTTCATTACAGATGCCACAAGGATGTGAGTTGCCCATAAGTGCTCACCTAAAAATGCCCAATGATTTGCACTGAGTCATGATTTTTTTTACATAATTCATTAAGTTATGAGTATCTGGGTATTGCTATTAATATGTCAACTTTTATTTTGCTTGGGTTTAAAAAAACACATTTTCTATTCCATGGATTTTAAGAAAATGGTCCTTGAGAATGATCTGGCTCAAAGGAAAGACCCTTTTTAATAAGCTTATTGACCTGCCGTGTAGACAGAGTTCTACACCTTCCCTTCCCCATCAAGATTCCATGTTCCTTCTTCCCAGAGGCTGCATGATGAGATACCACTTCTGTGACCGTGCTATGTTACATGGCACAGCTGACCCTCACACGGGGAACTAGCTTAGGTGGCCCAGATCTAATCACACGAGGCCTTAAGCAGAAAGCTAGCTCCTTGTAATAATCATGGCATTTAATGGGTATTGTAAATAGTGTTCACTGCTCAATCTCTGAAAAGACATTAATACATGAGACCTCTCCTTCATATGAAGAATTTTGATGGTGGCATAAATAGAAATGACCTCGAAAATTTTTGTATATGGGTATTAGTGAGAAATATTGATTTTAAACAACTGATGTAACTCCCATGATCCATAATAGACGTAGGCAAGTAAAGGGAGGCAGCAAATTTCATGCTGCCCATGGTTTGATAACTCAGCTTGGGTAGATAGATGATAATTGCAAAGTGGAGGGGGTATTATTTCCTTGATTTCAGACAGAGCTTCTTTACCTACAGATCAAAGTGCTAATGAATATTCTTCCTTGTCTTGCGTGAGAAAATATGAGCATCTAGTTGGTGCCTTCATTCCTGCCTTCCTGTTGCTGAGAGCTGTGTGCTTCATATTGCTACTAGGGTTATATTTTCCAGTCTCTCCTTCTGGGATGGGAATTAAGTTATGCTTTTAGTAAAAGAAAACCGGCCAAAAAATATGGAGAAATAAGCTAAAGTCTAATTTTGGTCATTATTTCTTTGAGTCCATAATTAGATACAGAAATATGTGTGCAAAATGGCAGAGTCATTTTTCTAAGCAAAATACTTTGAACCTCTCCAAACAAAACACGGCTCTCCATCTATTATCTTGCCTCTTTGTAATTAACCTAAGGGAAGATGAGGACAAGATCTCATCACAGCTTTTGGAAGCATCCACTTGGGGCTTGCTAGACTTGGTGCAGTATTAGAGACTGGTTTTTCACAGTGGTAGATGTGCTTTGAAAAATAAGAGCTTTTATCTGTTGGGAAAATGAAAACTGCCCATGTGCTTGCCTGTTCCCTTGCTGGTCTTCTTTGTACAATACCTCCACTGATGGTGTGAGGTGAGAAGTACCAAATATCTATCCTAAGTAAAAACAGCTCCTCCGCCACCCTATCTGACTTTCAGACTACACCGCTAAAGTCAACCTTCTGGAGTACATGAGAACCTAGGGGCCATGGTTAAATAATTTGGAAAGGAGGTTCCAGTAACCCAAGAAAAAAATAATTCAATTGTGTGCTTATTATGTGCCGAGCACTGTGCTAACTGTGATTTATACAAATGATGTTATTTAATGTTTAACACAACCCTATATGGTGAAGATACTATTATTATAAGTGAAGAAATTCAAACCTAAAGAGAATAATTACCTAGTTTTAGACTCTATGGTCAACTTCAGACTCTATGGTCAGTAAGTGGCTGAACCAAGGTCAGACCCCAGACAATTCAGAGTGGGGCCATGTGCTCTGCGCTTCTGCTGTATGCTCCTTTGTGCCTGTAGCAGTTGCTCACTTGATTCCAGGCACCATGACGAGTCCATCATGTAATCAACCCACTTATACTTGGAACACAATGTCCTGAGCCAAGCAACAACTGCAGTAGGGGCTCTCAGTAACCCATCTTACAATTGTATGAACTTAGGCAAGAGTTCAACAATCTATAACCTTCAAAAGGGCATGAGCTGGAATCTGAATTCAGAAAATCTTGCATCGGTTGTGCTTTTAACCACAGCCTTTCCTGTGTCACTGCCCCAAGAGAGGAAGGTGAGACTGCACAATCTGGGGAGCCAGATTCTGTCTCAGGGCAACCCAGAGGGCAGAGAGGATGACTGGACTGTGCAGGCAGACATGTGACAGAGAGGACTGGGGGGCCAGGCTCGGACAGGAAGGTTCAACAAAGATGGAGACAGTCCGTTGGCAGAGGAGGTGGGGCAGCCCAGAGGGGACAACCTCCCAGCTCCACCCACAGAGGCAGAGCAGGAAGCGAATGCACTGTGGCTGTCACTTTCCTCTCCTGCCACCTGTAACCCTTGTAAAGACAGCCATGGTCACTTGTAGGCCAGGTATCCACAAAGTACAAAGAGCTGAGAAACTCGAGCAAAATAAGTCAGCAATCCCCTCCGCACCAGCTGTACCGAGCCTGACATGAGGAAGCATGGACACATGCTGCCATCACACAGAGGAATCCAAATGTGTCTAATTCAACACACAGCCAAAGTGTGGGGAAACACGGTGGCGTTCAGGGTTCATCTTGGCCACAGGGAGACTCAGGAGACAAGGCAGCCTTGAGGAAATGCCAAAAACACACCTGCCCTGAAACATTTCTCCCAAACACATTTGTCCTCAACTGTGGGACTGAAAAAAGCACGGATCAAACTAAAGGTTGGTTTCCATGATGATTATGATAGTTATTATTTGTACGGCATGTTCAATTTACAAGCAGCGTTCCCACCCAGTGTATCATTTAATTTTCAGAGGCTCCTTCAAAGGCAGGCAGGACTAGATCTCCTACACAAAGGAGGCATTTAGGGACCAGGGCCTGACACCCTAGAGTTAGAGTACAGATCTCATGGCTCCTGGTCTAATCACATATGAGGCTGGACAAGGAACATGGGGTGAAGAGCAACAGGGAGCAGACAAGAGCACACCATTGCCAAGAGATGGCTATTAAGAGAAAAACAGTATAAAGCTAAGGACAAGCACCATTTATTTTATTTAAGATGAGATAGATGGAAGTTTGTGGTTGTGTAAATGCAGGAACACTCATGTTTACCTGGTCACTTATCTGCTCATATCATGAGATGGTATAAAGAAGTGTTATATTTTGAGAAAGGTAGGATATTTGCAAGTGAAAATGGGGTGAACATTTTAAGATGGAAGAGACAACTTCATTGACTGTGAGAGGCAGAAATCTAGTACGTAAAGAACAATGAATTGCCCAGATCAATTGTGCATAGAATAAGTGGAAAGTGGCAGCAAAAAATAAAGTTGGAAAGGTTGGGGAAATAATATCACAGATACTTTGGAATGTCAGGCTAAACAAGTTTGAACTAATTTATTAGACTTCTAAGGACCAGTAGTAGTTTTTATAGACATTTACATAACATAATGTCTGCCTCATTGGTTCCCTGTCAGATTTTAACAGAATGCTAGTGCAAAAGTGCTTTGTAAAAATATGACTTGTGAAATTAATATAAAATCATTCTTTCATTTACATGTTCATTCCTTTAACAAATGTTATTTGAGGGCCTACTGTATATTCGGCATGGTGCAGGCATTTGGTATTCATAAATGAACAAGACTTATCATGAGGTACTGAAGCTCACAGGCTAATGGGGAAATGAACATTTAAATAAACCACGAGTATCTGAGGTTAACTGCCTACATGGTGCTGCAGAAGTACAGAAGGAGGGTTTGACAATCTTTTCCTGGAAGAGTCACAGGGGAGAGAATTTCTGACCTGAGTCTTGAATAACCATAGATCTAAAGTAATAGTTAAAATTAAACTTTGAGAAGAAAACATAAATCTTTGAGACTTTGAAGCAAATTTTCCTCAGACAAATCACAAAAATCACAAACCATAAATGAAAAAAGTGATAAATTTACATTGATATCTTTAAGTAAATGAAAAGGCAAGCCATAAGTAGGAAGGAAAAATACATGTGCGAGACATAGCAGAGCAGAAAGCTTATATCCAAAATATACAAAGAGCTCTTACAAGTCACTAACAAGAGAAACAGCCCGATAACACAACAGGCCAAAAAAAATTTCAACAGCCACCACAAAGAAGATAGAAATAAAAATAGTCAATAAGCATAAGATGCTCAACATCATTCATTATTAAGGTGTTGCAAAATAAACTCACAATGAGCTACACCTGCCACAACAGTACAAGTTGAAAGGACTGATTGTATCTAATATTGGTGAGAATGTGGAACAACCAAAATCCTCAAATACTGCTAGGAGGAATGGAAAATGGGGAAGCCCATTTGGAAACAACTTGGCAGTATATTATAAAATTAAAAAGATACAATACAGTCAACTATCCCACTTCTAGTTAGTGACCTAAGAGAAATTAAAACGTGGGTCCAGACAGAGACTTGTATATAAATGTTCACAGCAGTATAATTCACATTGTACTAAAACTGAACACAACCCAAATGTCCACCAAGTTATAGATTCATAGTAAACATAATATTCTAGGGCCTCCCTGGTGGTGCAATGGGTTAAGCAACACACTATGAAGCAGTCACAGCCACTGCAGCACGAGTTCAATCCTTGCCGCCGGCCAGAGAGGTGACCCACATGGCATGGCAGACCTCTCCTGCCTTGCCTACTGCTCCCCTCAGCAGTGTATTGCAGTCGATCTGCCTGTTCTGTTCCCCACTCTATCTCTGGTGGGTCCTCTCATCTCCCCGCACCTCTGGTCTACACCCCAGTGCTTTATGCATAAATAAATAATTTTTAAAAAAACATAGTATTCTAACCCAAGTAATACTATAATTGTATATATTATGCCATAATGGGAATGTCAGTTTCCTATTATCACATGACTATTGCACTAATCACCTTCAATATCTAATAAAACAATGGTATAATGAAAACAAAATCTAAACACACCATAATTACTAGAGGCAAATCTCTGATGAAATATTATTACATATTATAAATGACAATTTTGAAAGCTTCCTCAAACTGTTTTAATCATGTTTGTCTCCATTAAGCCTCTAAGCTAATTAAATAGGCAAAGCAACTTGAAACAAGGAAATTGATTTTCTGCTTAGGACACTCTCAACAGAGTCACAAACACAAGAAAAGGATCAGTCTTTCTTCATGGTGTGCAAATTAAGTTCTGTTCAGGAAAAAAAAAATTAACAAAATGCCTGTTCCCTTGTTTCCTTCTGTTCCTTTGTTCTTTAGTGACATGTTAATCAAATAAATATGGCAGGGAGGGAAAATACATCTGAATGTTCCTTGTACCTTTCACCTTTGGGAAAACAAAGCAGTCTCCTGTCTCATTAGAGAGCATCTCCAGCCACTCCTTCCAGCCTCCTCTGTAATGGAGTCTGGGCATCGCATCAGGGCCTAAGCCCTGAGGTCCTAACTCCTTTCTACCCACCAAGGAATTCCACTAGCAATCAATTCAGCGTGGGACAGAATAAGAGGAGTTACCTTGTGCTCTGTGGTGTTTTTTTTTTTTAAATTATTCTAACAAAGACAGTCTACTCATTTGTCTTCCATCTCATCACATTCTCTTCATCTCTTCTCCCAGTGCCCCCTAAGTGCATAAGGGTCTCATTATCTTTTGATTTCCCCAAATGAGAAATCATGAGGGCCTAGATTTACCTATAGCAGTAAAGATAAAGAAAGCTTAGCTACGGCATCCCAAACTTGAGCTCTCTGACATGGGAAAGGAGGGTTCTCTGCAAGGATGTGTAATTTAAAGATTTATTTATTTATACATACAAGAGCTGGGGTACAGGCCAGAGTCCAGGGTGGTGAGAGGATTCACCAGAGACAGAGTGGGGAGCAGAACAGGCAGATTGACTTGAAATACACTGCTGGGACAGCGGGTGAGGCAAGAGATGTCTGCCGTGCCATGTGGGTCCCCTCCCTGGCCGGCGGCAGGGATCGAACTCGTGCTGTAGTGGCTGCGGTTTGCTTCATAGTGTGTTGCTTAACCCACTGCGCCACCAGGGAGGCCCGGATGTGTAATTTAAATCAAAGGAATATCCATTTGGAATAAATGCACACTCAAAGAGATATATCCACACCATGCTCACTGCAGCACTGTTCACAACAGTCAACAGCTAGAATCCACCCAAATGCCTATTTACACATGAATTGATAAAAAAAAAAGATGTGGTATACTATTCTGCTACAAGATAAAAGATGAAATCCTGAATGGACCTAGAGAATATTGTACTGTTAAATAAGTCAGACAGAGAAAGACTAACACCATGAGATTTTACTCATGTGGTAGATAAGGAAAAAAAACCCAAAGAACCACCAAAAGAAAACAGAAGGAAAACCTTAGACTCTAAGAACAAAATAGTGGTTACCAGAAAGGAAGGAAGGAAGGAAGGAGGTAGTGAATTGGGCAAAGGGGGTCAATTGTTTGGTGATGCACAGAAGCTAGACTTTTGGTGGGGAACATAATGTAGTATATACAGATACTGATTTATACAGTTGTACACGTGAAACCTCTGTGTTATGAACTAACATCACGTCAGTAAAAAATAAATAAATAAATAAATCAGCCAAAAAACTTCCTTTTGTGAATTCTGATGCTAAGAAGTATGCTCTTGATAGAAGATAAAAAAGGATATTCCTATATCCTTCTGCTTATTATCTGCATAATATCAATAAATCTTTCTTCCAGAAGGTATGTGTCAACAGTTCATCTATCACAGCATAATATTCACTGAAGAGCATGCCATCACTGGGATAATTTCATGCAAACATGAATACATGCTGTATTCTATTGAATCTGAACACCACTAAAATCCTTTGTCTTCTGTGAGTAATAATACTGTTTCATAAGGGAATTTTTTGCTAAAAAGGAAGTTCAGTAGGAGCTTTTAAATAACTTCAGGAAACTGTTTCCCCCACGCTTTAGTAATCCCAAATCAGTGGATAGGGAGCAAAATGCTTTTTACAGGTATAGGGATCTGGTTGTTGAGAGATTTGAATGTAAATATACACTTGGTATTATAATTCTTATGTGTTTTTATATATCATCTAATTATGGTCTAACTCCATGCTGCTGTACTCAGATGCCCCATGGTAAAATGATGTCTGTTGAAGAGGCAAGTTGCAAAAAACAAACCTAACTCACAAGCTGCATGACTACCTTTGCTTCGCGCACTTCCTGAATGCTCTCATGGAGTCACTGCTTTGCTGGCCCTAGCAGAAATGGAAGCAGGGTTACTGGGCATAAACGAGGGCAGAGGCATCCTGATGTCCTTGAGGTTGAAGAACGACACTGCTCAGTTCTTCCTCTGCAAAATTTCTTCCCGCACATAGTTAGCATTTCTATTTCATGAATCAGCATCCACCCCTGGTGAACTTAATTTACTCCCAGTGTTAAGCACAATGGACAGTGAACTACTTCGGGAGGAAGGACAGAGCACTCGGGAGTCTCAGGGTCTTCCAAATGGAGGCGAGTGAAGTGGTCTGGATAGAAACAACTATCCAGGGGTGACATCCATGGCGGGGTGAGGAGGGATGGAGGAGTTCCTGCACGTTGAGAGTATTATAAAGATGGAAGGAAGTGTTCACTTGGTTAAATCCAAGAATCTGGATGTTTCATTCTGGGAATAAGAGAAACTGGGTTTAAAAACAAATGCACACACAGCAAGACCAGAGCAAGCGGCTGTGTGGCGTGTCTGTGGAGCAAGCGCAGAGTGCCTGCCAAAGCCGCCACTGCTCTTGCAGTGCTCGGTTCCCTCTTGCCCTCCTCTACTCTGGGCAAGGATACCGAGAATGAGCCCACTTTACTTCTTTCCAGCCCCCCATGATTTACTTTGTGCCTTAAATCTGGAAGGTGATGAGATCAGATTCTAGTGAGAAGTCTCCACTTTTCCTGGTGAAAAGAACCCAAACCAAGGGTTCCTGTACAAGCTTCTCTCAACACTTCCATGGCCACTGCTGCCTGGAGGAATCTGAAGTCGGCTTCTCCAGCTGCACTTCTGGATTGGCTCCATTCTCAGAATCAGTCCAGAGGAGGTTTCTATAGCTTGGTGCTTATTTTTAGTTCTTTGGATATTTTCTTAATTGCTTCCCTCTGCATTCTCCCAGTACTTGTGGGACTGAGAAAGATGAATGGAAAATGAGCAGATAAAAATATAATGCAGAATAAAGGCATACGCAGTAACACTAAGAAGGAAAAGGAGGTGGGACAGAGTGTTGGAGAGAGATGAATTGGTAGGCTGGAGTAGAGTGCTAACTCAATGGGGTGATGGAAGAAGACCTTTCTGAGGAACAGCCATTTGAGTAGAGATTTAATGATGTAAGAAGCAATCCAGGCAAAGACATGAGGGGTCCAGAGGGAGTGTATCTTTCTAAGCAGAGAGTTGGCAAGAATAAAATTCTTGAGGTGGAAGCAAGATGGGAGTCGCTGGGGGTGGACAGAAGTAACCGGGGCTCCTGCGGGGTTGCCTGTAGATGTCCCTGGTCAAGATCTTCAAGGATCAGGTGATTGCTTTATTTTGCCATCCATTGTCACATGATGCCTTATTGAAACATGTCCCTTCCATGCATTCCACAGCACCATGTTTATGCCACCTATCATGTGATGGCCAGTGGTGGCCATTAACACTGCTGCCCACAGGCTGAGTAGTGCCCAGGGTCTCTTTCATGGTATCTGGGAGTCCGCTAGCTGAAGATCGGTGCCGCGTCTGTCGGGCTATGTTCACAATCTCATCAGAAATGGTATCTCCTCTGTGCTGTGGACCCTGAGGTCTACAAGTTGTAGAGGGCCCAGGTAGGTTTATTTAAGTCTGGAACCTATCCAGGCTTTAGTGCATTTATGGGAAACATAAACTACCTGAAGGCAAATAGAGCTAACATTTGGGGCAGCAGAAAGGCAACAGAAAACCAAGTGTTGTGATGATTGGCTCAACTTCTCTACTCCTCAATGTAATAACATTTTCCTTTGAAGTCTGGCATTATGCCCTCTCCCCCCATGCTGAGATAGCATGGACCATCCCAGGTAGTGCCTCGAGTTCAGTGGATTTACTCCTGCTCTCCAATGTGATGAAAAGTTCTCCTACTTCCTTCTCATCCCCTGTGATTTAGCAAAGCTCTGAGGACCGCCCCAAAGACAGGGTGGGGAGGCAGAGCTGACTCTCTGGACTCGCTGTGCTGCGGGACAGCTCTGGACCCAGCCCAGGAGCTGAGTATCACTATTTTGATGCTCTCTGGCTTCCTGAACCATTTTTTCTTCTTCAGACATCAAAGTTTCATTTCTAAAGTTCAAGACCCAAAATCCAGCTAAGGCTCAGAGTCATTGTCCAGTCTTCACTGCAAAATCTTGCAGTTAGAATATAAGCCCCCAAGGAAGCCCTGCTTGACGATGAACATGGTGGTGACAATGAGAAATGCAGCCATGAAGGGTCTCCTCTTCTTCACGGCCACTGGGCTCCAACAGCACAGGTGACACAGCCCCAGTAACAAGACTGACACAAGGTACACGAAATTTCACTTCATCGTTGTCTAAATGCCTTATACGTGTTGCCTGGTTTGATCCCACAATGTCCTCACGCATTAGCTACTGTCCTCTTCAGTGCCAGGAACTGAAGCCACACAGACTGGAAAACTTGTCCAAAAGCGTCAAGAAGTGACCAAACCAGGTCTCAGACTCTAGACTTTCTAGTTCCGAAGCCTGAGCTCACAATCAGACCATATACCTACTTGGCCGACACCACTTACATACAACATTCAACTCCAAGTCTACTCACTGCGTAGTTTCCTCTTTTCATCAGGCATAAGTACTATCGCAAAAATGATATAACTAGCACTTGAAGTTCTTCCCCTTGTCAGGCTCTGTGCTGAGTGCTGTACTTCTATAACCTCTATGACCAGGCATGTAGGCCATGGAAGGTTTTGAACAGAGAAGTGACATGAAAATGTTCTTTAAAAGGAGACTGCAGCTGCTATGTTGATGACAGACTCTGGAAGAACAAGGGAAGGAGCACGGCTACTAGTCAGGAAGCTATTAGAGTCAGTTGAATGAAGGATGGAGTGTGGAACTAGGGGCTGAGATGAGAAATGGCCCTATCTCGCTGGATGTACATTGAAGTAAAGCTAACAGGACTTCCTGATGGACTGGATATGGAATTTAAGTGAAAGTAGTTAAACTCTTTTAGCATAGCAACTGGGATGAGGCAATGACCCACCAACATGAACGCAGGGAAGACTAAGAGCAGAGCAGGTTCATATAGGTGCCATTACACATCAGAGTAGTTATTGTGTTAACACTGGCTATTTAAGTATGGAGTTACTAGAAGGCTCTGACTAGAGATGCAACTTTCTCTGACTGAAATACAGCTCATAACATTTGTTTCTTTTATTAGATTGTAAATTCTTTTATGGCAGGACCCTGTCTTATCCATCTTTTAATCTATTCCTTAATATGAGGCCAGTACCACAGTGGATAACACTGTATTTTACTGATGTTCCATGATACAATATGAATGAATAGATAATAGATACTTCCATGAGACCAATATGAACTTTTTGAGAAAAGAATATTTACCTTTTGTGGAAGAGAGAAGAAGATCTTGAATTGTTTCATTTGCCTTTATTGGCATTTAGGAAGCCATGTTCAAATAGCTGTCACGGTAAAGGGTCAGATCTGGACTGAATTTGACAGTGTGCTACCTCCCCATCCTTTTAGTTGTATGAAGAGATAATAAACACATTGGTAGCCCTTCTTGTTATTCTGGATATAAGAGAATGACTCATACTGATCAAAAAAGAATTGTCAATTTCTGGACAAACTGTAACCAAAGAAACTGGATTCCAAAGAAAAAGGGCAGGTAAATTTATTTAACTGGGAAGAACTCTAAAGTTGGAACTATGCCAAAAGAAAGATAGCAACTTCTAGGAAGTAGATAACTTTACTAAAAGTTAATTTCAAAATATGAAAGAGTTGCCATTATAGTCCACTTTAAGAACTAAGTATATTTTCACATATTAGTAATTTCTGAGCTGAATGATACCTCAATCTATAATTTGTGAATATTAGCGACTCTGCCCAAATAAATGTATTAATGACATGAATGCTGCATCATTTAATTCTCAGATCACATTTGAGAAAGGGGTGGAACAGTTAGGTGGATATGACTCAAGTGCCAGGACACCTAGAATTTATTCTTTTCCTGAGAACGACCCAGTTTGTCACTATAATTTTGTCACTATAATTCCTTTTGCTGACTTGTGATAAATGAAGATGAATTATACATTCTATGATCTCCATCTCTTTAGAATTCATGCAGCAGAATATACACACTCATGCATATACACACATACTCACACACAAAGACCTATTAATGAAAATTCATGGATAAAAACACAGTTTTACTTAAAGGGGCAGATATAACTTGATTTCAGATTTCCAGAAAGCTTAGCTCATATTTTTCATATTTACTACAGGGTATGTATTACTGCAGAGAAAGATGAGCAATATAATTCAGTTAAGCTAACTTAGTTTCAGAACAGTATTTCAGAAGCAGATGATGGTTATTAAAAAATAGAGGCATTATCATGGTAAGAATTTCAGGCCCCTAACAAAATCTATAGGAATTTTTAGGCTTTAGGGATTTAGTT
This sequence comes from Galemys pyrenaicus, assembly GCA_019455555.1. NCBI lineage: Eukaryota > Metazoa > Chordata > Mammalia > Eulipotyphla > Talpidae > Galemys > Galemys pyrenaicus. The sequence continues at coordinate 702,214 of JAGFMF010011596.1, read as the reverse complement.
GTACCTGATTTACCAAAATATTTAATTTTATGGGCCTCCCTGGTGGTGCAGGGTAGTTAAAGACACAGCACTATCAAGCTATCTCCAGCCACCAGTTGGCTCTCCGGCCAGGAAGGGGACCCACATGGTGCAGCAGACCTCTCCTGTCTCACCCACTGCTTCCCTCAGCAGTGTATTTCAGTAGACCCACCTATTCTGCTCCCCACTGTCTCTGGGGAGTCCTCTCACTCCCCGCACCTCTGGCCTGTACCCCAGTTCTTGTAGGCATAAGTAAATTAATCTTCAAAAAAATTAAGTTTCCATTCTCCCCTTCCTCTGCAGGCCCAGCTCCTAAGTTTTTAATCCCTCTTAATCGAGAAACATTACCTATATTCATCAGAACACATCACAGTTACAATTTTAACCTACAAAAGAACTAAAGCATATGCTACTGAACCTTCTGATGCAAGTACACGGAATGCCTCTTCTTGCATTTAAATCAACTTTGTGTTCTGGCATATTTCCTGTTAAGTTTACTCACACATTTTTTTTTCTATTGTTATTTTTAGTTATTTTTATATGAATAAAAGTTGTTGTGATTTTACCCTATGCTACTGAATTCTTTTCATACCTGCATTTTTTCAGTTGGTTCTCTTGGAATGGAAATTCCAGCTAACTGGACCAGTCTCAACTCAGTATTAGTTTTATTAAAATAATTTGCAATGACTTGTGACTATCACCTTACTTTATCAGGACCTATGTCCATCCCCAAATGGAAGCCTGCTAATCTAAATAAATATTGAACTAGTCACTACTTATATCTTCTAAATAGTCCTCCACCTCCAAGCTTAATCAAGCATTTGGAGTGATTAGAGTCGGCGTAGTTTAAAATCAGGTAGCCAAGTAAAATCTTGCACCATCCCTCCCCTTATCTGAAAAATTAGGAAATTCAATTAGCTGATCTAAAAAGTTGCCTCAGTTCTACAATTCTATGATTGCTATTCTGTCATCTTGCTTTTGCAAATTACTTTAAATAACCCCAATCACTCCTGGAGAATTAGTAAGGCAAATACTGAATTAATAATAAATCTTCTAACTGGGATTGGGAATCATACAGTAAGTTTTTGACCATCTGCAGCAATGAAGCATGCAATGAATCATCTTTAACAGTGATTAACACAAAAATCTATTACCAGTGATCAAGGGCAAAAGAATGGGGAATCATGTAAGAAAATCACCTGGTCCAAACCCTTTCCATATGCATAAATGCCCTGGAAAAAGGTTTTACAGGAAGCATTCTGATTAATCAAATATTCCAGTTAATTGTTATTACGTAAGACACTAGGAAATATAATGTTGAAAATATAAAAATATTCCAAGTGTTAAAACTAGAATGAATATATGATGTCTCCATTAAAATGAATTTTGACCAAGAACCCTGTTCTAGAACCCTGTTCCACACCTGGCTTTGCTCTTAACTGATTCTTTGACATTGAGAAAATATCTCAAGTTCTCTAACCTTTGTATATGTACAACTACAGAATGTAGACTAGAATGAATCATACATTAAAATATTTTTCAAAGAGCAGTGTGCCCTATATACACAATACTAATTGTTCATGGTAACAACATACTTCAGGATATTAGAAAAAAAAACTGGGCAAAAATTCATGCAATTTAATATTTCCATAATGTTACTCATAAACAAAATGCCTTCAATATTACCACAATGAGTCATAATATTGAATCAAGTTCAACAAAAGTTTATGGAAAAGAGAAAATTCAATTATGAATTATAAAAGCATAAATGAATGTCTAAATAGCATTTGGCAGAATTAACAATTTGCATCCTGTTTATCTAAAGAGTCACAAGAATAATTTTGCCCTATTTTCTGAAAATTAAAGTTTGGGATTTAAAGGTAAAATTGATTTATGTCAGGACAAAGAGTAATTTTAAACAAGAATTGTAGTAGCCCCTCACAGACAGCATTTATTTTGAATTACAGCAGCTGCCCACATCTCTCAAGTGCTTCCATCCAGGCAGGAGCACAGGAGACTGACTCCCACATTCAACAGTCCTAAATTGGATGAAACTATTAATTAATCTAACTAATTTGCCATACTCAAAGCAGCGACTCTAATGGCAGGATGGGGGTACAGGAAGGCAACTCCAAAGCGCTATGAACGGTATTAGCATTTATTAAGGCATGAGCATTCACAAGGAACCAGAACCAGTTCCAAGCACTACCCATTTGTAATTTCGGGTCTAGTTCAAGACTTACAGCAAGCTTCAGAAATGGACTTTATTATTGTCCCCATATTTCAACTGAGAAATCTGAGGTACAAAGTGATTAAGTATCTTGCCCAAAGTGTACAAGTAGGAAAGGGCAAGGCTGTATCTGGAGCCTCCAAGTTGAGCGCCAGTATTAATGGGATTTAGCAGCACACCAACCGAACTCTGATAAGAGTGCATGGCCCTCATCTATTTTCTTATCTTTCTTCACCTCTATAATAGCTTTCTCAAGGCAGGAACCAAATCTTAATTATCTATATGTACCTCTCAGCATCTCACATATGGGAAACAATTTATGATGACTTGATGGCTGACTGATAAAAATGATTCACTTCAAGACCCCTATATCTCTATATACAATGGCAATAAGAAATCAAAATGAGAACCTAAGTAATTTCCGGGGGGGGGGTCCCTCCCAGTAGAATGCTGTGAAGTATGAATTATCCAGTTTTCCTTTCTACGGTGATCAAAATACAGAGAAAATTTATTCAGGCTACCTTAGGTAGTAACTTGAATTGTAATACATGATTAGATCAGGAGCTCATAACATTTTTTTCTATAAATATACTAGACTTTTATGATGCAAGTTGTAACTACTCAACTCTACCACTGCAAGCAGAGAACAGCAAGCCATAGAAAATATGTAAATGTATGGGTATGACTGCATACTAATTAAACTTTATTTTGCACAAAAGAAGGAAGCATAACAGATTTAATCCATGGCAGCAGTTCTCCGACCCCCGGATGCCAGCATAGGTAGAATGATTGTGAAAAGCCACTTTATACATTATCAAGCAGGGAGCCAACTTCAATGAACAGATTAAAAATGAATATATTATGGTTCTTGCTCTCTTACACCCAAATAGACTACCTATTCTTTTTCTTAAATTTTCTTCTTTAGGAAGTCCAAATATGGATTCTCAAATCTTACCAAATTCTGGATTCGTGAGGCCCAAAATAAGCAATGTATCTGTCCTTTTCCCTCTTCCCTCCTTCCCTGTACTCTCCTAAAGATACTACATACTAGTTATCTGGTACTGCTTAACAACTACCTACCCCCCACACACACACACAAGTCCGGTAGCTTAAGCAACATTTTAATTTTTTATTGTGTTCTTATTTATTTATTTTTAAACAGCCTTGTTTTTTTTCCCACAGTATAGGATTTCTCCCCCCAGGCAGGGTCACCATAGTTTTCCCACCACCCAAGTGCCCCCTGTCCGCCACCACCCTCCACTACTCTCTCTTCCTCCACCCCCACCCATTCTCCACTCTCTCCTCTCTCCCTCTTGCTCCCCCTCCCCTCTAAAATGTCTCAGAGCTACAGTCAGCTTTCAAGGGTTGGTCTTACAGTTTGTCTTTGTCTGACCCTTTGTTTGGTTTCTCTGGATTCCACATATAAGTGAAACCATCCAGCATTTACCTTTCTCTTTCTGGATCACACCACTTAGCATAATCCCTTCTAGCTCCATCCATGTTGCCACAAATAGCATGAGTTTATCTTTTTTGATAGCTGAGTAGTATTCCACTGTGTATACAGACCACAGTTTCTTGATCCACTCATCTGTTCTGGGGCATTTAGGTTGTTTCCGTAGCTTGGCTATTGTAAATAGTACTGCTATAAACTCAGGAGTTCAGGTTTACTGTCAACTTAGTGTCTTCGTTTAAGCAACATTTTAATGTTATAGTTTCTATGGATCAGGAATCTAGGCACAACTGAGCCAGATCTCTGTTTCACGGTCTGTCACAAAGCTAAAATCAAGGTGTCGGCTGGGTCTACAGTCTCCCACGAAGGCCTAACTAGAGAAGGGCCCAATTCAAGCTCATTCATCTGGGTGGCCACAGGGTTCAGTTCCTCCTGGGGTGTGGGACTGAGTCCTCAGGGCATCACTAGCTGTGGGCTGATAACCACCCTCAGTTCCTTGTAGTGAGTTCTCTCCACCAAGGCGAGCACATGAGAAGAGCCAGAGAGAATGCTAGTTAAGAAAGAGCTTAAGTTGGAAGTTGATCTTATAATCTTATAACCTAACCATGAAAGTGACACCCTAGCACTTTTGCTGTATTGTATTTATTAGAAGCAACCTGCCAGATACAGCCAAGGTCCGAGGGTTACCTCGAAATATGAACACCAGGAGTCAGGAATCATTGGGGGCCACTTTATAAGGCTGCCTACCACACACTACTCAAACTAAATTTGCTTTAGTCCTTTAGCGTAATGCCACTAACATTCATAATTGAGATCTTGTTAACAGGAATACTTTGTACCTTCATAATAACCACATCCTTATAAGCTCAAAATATAAACGTGACTCAGGTTCCTTAACGAATTTCACGCCTAGCATGGAATAGATTTATATGATGTGTCTGCAAATAAGGTGTTATTATTTCCCTGACCCCAAGAAAGTTGGGATATGCTGAAGAACTTTTGCACAGTATTAGACAAACAATATTAGTTCTTGTTGTGGTTATGCAATTCTAATTTCATAAATGTAAAATTAGCTGTGCTGAGCAAAGTGGAACATGGTGAGTCTTCATGTATATGCATAATATAGGTCCCCAATTGATATTCTCCAGCTTGGCTTTTGAGCTGAGTCAACACTCCATTCTTACTGATAATGTGCAAACGACCAGACATTGGGCTTTTGTCAATACGGAATTTTCGGGAGGCTGTGAGGTTGGCCGGTCATCTTGGTTCCGAATGGCACACGATGTGGCGGACATCATCTCTGCAGCAGGCCTCCCTAAGCTCATTTTAGGTTCGGGTCATCTGTTTGAGTAAACTGCAAAGCCTATAACAGGTATCTGGATGCAGACAGTTCATTTTGGAGCCATGCTCAAGAAGGACAAGGAAGAGTGTGTGGGATGTAAACCAAGAAAGGAGAACAGTTAAAAAACAGAGCATCTCAGCTGACTATGGTGGAGGGCAAAGGGACTCAACCCTGCTGTAGTTTCTGGAAAGCCCTATAGGATTCTCCCCCCAAGTCACTGCAAATCTTGGGTCTTCATCCACATTCTCTTGTCCCTCCACGATTCAGGGCGACCGAGGGTGCACTAGCCTTTCTTGAAAGCAAGCTGAGAAAGTTGTTCAGGTGCCAGAGAAATCTCTTGGGCAGAAAAGCAGAGGTTCCAGGTTTGGAGCTAAGTTTCCAGGAAACACTCCCATCACTTGCAGGTAACTCAGGGCATCTGCCACACATGTAAATGTGTCTCCTCGAAAAAATCTGTGGAAGTCGCTGATTTAGGCAAGCTCCACAGGGAGGCATCCCTCAAAGACCCACTATGGGAGGGTGCTGAAGGCAGAGCTGGGCCTGCTGGACTCAGCCCCTGCACCTCGAGATTGGGAGCCCATCCTGCTAGGCTCTTGGCATCCTCTCTGGTCACCTGTCCTTGTCCTTGAGTCACAGAATCAGAGTAGCAGAAGCCTTAGGGGTGGTTCACCCACTTGTTTACATTCCCAGGGGGGGACCTGCGGCCGAAATGGTGAAGAAGTGGTTTGCAAAGTCAGCCAGGGCGAAGCCAGGACCCGGACCTCCACCCTCTCGCTGCTCTGTCCAGCACAGCCCTGCTGCCTCCTGTCACATAAGCCTGCAGCACTGACTTCAGCAAGAGACTGAGACTGATCCCAAACTCTGTGATGCAGATCTAGGCAACTAATGTGTAGGAAGCCTGTGCGCTCTAGGAGCACAGCCGAAGTCTGATTTTCACATTTACAACTTACCTCTTTCAGCATCTGCACTTTCCACACTGAAGTATAATAACATCTCCTGATGGAAGGCCTTTATTTCTTCAAAGTGCCTGCACATCTGTGTGTGTCATTTTATTCAGAAGGCTATTGGATTTCTGTTTAATTACTAACAGACTCCTGCAGGTTAGTATCTATTGCAAATAAGTATCTAGTTATTAGAGTGAATCCTGCTTCTGGTTTTTGTAGTGAGAAGAAAGGCATGGAGCTTATTTACATCAAAATGCTGCTCAGCTACAGGAACTGGACACAGGGGAAGCCAGATCTTTGGTAATTTACAGTAACAAAAAGTAAGATCGCCAACCCAGCCAGAGGCTTTTGTAGTACATTAATTCCCAACCTCTGATTGACCTGCACTCATTTTCTTGTTTTCTCTTCTCTACATGGAACCTGGAGCATGAAGGGGGCCTGGAATTTTTCCATTTCAAGTTCACTTTGGATGGCATCAAACAGCAGGCAGCTGATTAGCTTCAAGAGCTTAAGGTTAGCATGCACCAGGCCTGCGTGCCCAGGGTCCGAGCCCTGAAGGGAAGGTTCTGTCAAGGTGGCCCCCATGCAGGCATTCTCAGTTCATGTCCAAGTGCAGAGCTGATGCTAGGCCAGGCCACGGGCCAGAGGAGCTAGAGCTTCGGGGCTACCACTGTCAGTCCACTGAAATGAACAGTTCCCACTTGAGTGTCAGGTGGGAAGTACTTTTTGGATCACCACCAAAGGAACTCCTGTCCTCCCTAGGATGCAGCCTCCCCATGTGCAGACCATTCAGGTGCGCTGCGGGGAAGCTCAGCACCTGGAGAAGCCATTGTAGCTGGTGTCACCCCAGGATTCAGGGGTTCCTGAGGAAATGGCTTCTCTCTCACCGCAGGCTGCACTGGGTCTCTAAGACTGCCTCCCTGTTGAGCCTACAATTAGCATTTCCCACATAGCTTAGCCACCAAGCCCATTAACACCGGCTCGATGGCGAGTGCGCCATCGGGGTTGCCATGGGTAAGGAAGAGCCTGCACAGACCCGCGCCCACGCGCTGATGACCTGTCACGACGGGGGTGGGCTGGCCAGAGCTGCGTTTCTGAGCTGGGCTCCTCATGCCAATGCAGGGAGCACAGCCTGCCCCATCAAGCCCCCTCTTTGCGAAGCACAGGATGGCCAGCTGCAGGAAACCCTGCCACCACTGCAAGGCCTGCTTGGCGTAGCGCGCAGAATGAGACGGGACTGCTGTTACTGAACATGCCCCTCTCTTGCTCATAAGTGTGAAATTTGAACTTAGGAATGGGGGTGATCAAGGAAAAGTGCAACCTCACGCACTTGCTGGCTGAGAGAACAAAGGAGGAACGGCATGCCTCTCGCTGGTCTCTGAGCGCTCCTCCTCCTGGCAGAGCCATGGCCACAGGCGAGCCCCTGCTCTGTGTCACCACCCGCCCCTCTCGTGCACCGCCCCACCTCCTTCACGCGCGATGCTGTCATCTGCTGAAGCCACAGTCTGTGAGTAGTTCTCCTGACTCACTCCCCAGAGAGGGAGGTTCCCCCGGGATCAGTGAGCCAGAAAAGTGCAGATGGCGCCAAGTCAGAGTAGATGCAAGAGCGACTTGGCCACTCTGTCCTCATGTGATCTCGGCGAAGTTAAGGAGCAAACGTAGTTATCTTCCTAATGGAGGCAACTCAGAATCCTGTTGCAGGTTTTTTGTTGATTTCTTTATATAGTTTTGTTTTTGTGCCAATTTATCTCAGCCCCCTGACACACAGGCGAGCTCACCATTTTATGTGAACTTAGATTGTGCGAATTTGAAATAGGGCAATATTAAAACACTAATAATATCTTAATGCAGGCACAGAACAGGAGAGGCAACAAATTTGCTTTACATTTATTGCTCTGAGGAAAGGCGTCTTGGATTATGCAAGTTTTGAATTATGCAAGCCTTCCGGAGCACATCCCTGGCAAACCAGTGTGACCGAGGGTCTACGTTTTGTGTTGAGATGAGTGATAAGATTTACATAAAGCCTCTCGTTGAATCCTTAAATGACCTGATGGCACTGGAATCTTTGGGCCCTACTTCAGAACAAGGAAACTGAAAGTCCAAAAGGTTAAGTAACTTCCCCAAGCTCAAGAAAGAACTGAAATCCAGGCTGGCCTAGCGCCAAAGCCTTGGTTTCTGTCCTTCCTTTCCAAACTTTCCAGTTCTCCATTTTCTTTTCCCTGCCCCCCCTCCCCCCCCACATGCATCTATTAAGTGGAGCAGCATCTTGTCCCCTCTCCAAAGCCCATGGCTGTCTTTCCAACATGGTGACTACCTACTTCGTTCTCTTCTTCACCGGCTTGCTCCTGACTCCCACTCGCGCTCACTCCTGCCCCTGTGCGAGATGCAGTACACCACACTTGTTCTTTCCACAGAAGCACTCACAGGAAATAGACTTTGAGAAGGCTCAGGATCCCATCCCTGAGCAGAGAGTGCGATGAGACTTGTGACAGTCAAGCCCAGGGAAGACGGTCCCTAGTCTTGCTTCCTCCAGACACTGCTCCTTGCACGCCCAGGTCCCCCTCACGGACGCCTGCGCTTGGTCAAGGCTGAGACTGGGGGACATTCCGTGGGCTGTGCCCATCACAGCTTGAATGGTGGAGAACACCATGGATGCCCCATGTATCTCGCTGGCAGGTCTACCCTCCTCTTACCTCTCTATGCACAAAACTGACACGGACCGTGAACCTTGGTGAGCTACTTAGGATATTTTCCTGAACACCATAATGCAGAGACACGTATTCCTCTCTGGAAATAAGATGGGCTGACCCAGGACAACAAACTGGCTGCTCAGGCCCCAAAGTCTGTGGTTCGGGGAGTCCGGCTGTAACCGGAACGGCTCCTGCAGCACCGGGCTTGGAGGCGCTGCCACCCACTGGCTGCTGCCGCAAACAGCACTGTCACGGAGTTGGCTTTGCTCAGTACTCATTCCAGAACTCAGCACCACCACAAGTGCGGAGAGAGGAAATGGGACTGGAGACGGTGACCCTGGGAGTCCGGGGTGCCACCACCCCTCTCTGCCAAGGAAACACAGCAGGTCTGAGCTCTTGACCTGGGCAACTTGGCAGTGAAAGATGCCACGATGAACCTGTACAATACCTTGACTCTGTGGCACTGAGATGAATTCAACTGTCCATATTTTTTTCTGCTGAAATTTGTGTGGTGACTAAATGTAGGTAAGAGACAAAACAGAGATCCAAAGCCAGACTCCTCACATCCACCTTCGTGATTACTAGCTGTGTACAGTTTAGACTGCATTTAGTAAGCCAATCTTTCTCCCCATAAAACGGGGAAGGCGAGGACGCCGGTGTACTTTAGGCCACTGCATAAAAGCCAAGCTACTGAAGACTTGGAGAAATACCACTCAGAAAACAGAAATACTACTCAGGCCACTGTGACCAACATGGGCCTCTCGTTTCAACAGCTGCATTAGACAGGGTTAATTTTCAATTGTCCTTCTAAATTACATACAGTGAAATTGTACTCTACATAGCAGTAAAACTTCTATTCTGACTAGCACACATAGTTTGAAAATAATGAAACACTGATTCAAGCAGGTGGGTGTGAGAGATCAGCCCATTTAAAGGGAAATATCTTGTATTTTAAGATGCCCTATCAATTCCATTTGTCTCTTCCATTAATAAGTGATATTGGTTGGCACTTGTCATTTGGGATTTCCTGCGCCATAGAGAACTTTTCTCTGTACATGCTCAAAACCGATCTTCTCTGATTAGTTGCTGGGGGACTGCCACGGCTCACGGGTCAGCCTAGCAGTTGCGCATGCGGGTACGTCTTGACTGGCATGCTGTCACAGGGCAGTCGCGTGTCTGTGCGGGATGCAGAGAGCAGCAGAGCCATAGGACATGCAGGCAATCTCTGTCTACTGAAAACCAGCCTGATGGCAAGGGTAATGGAGCAGGTCCTGAACACAGACACAACTGTGGGCTAAGTATGCATGCCCTGGCTTGGTTTTCTATTTTGAAACTGATGTGAGTATATAAGTAATGAAAAAAAAAGTCAACTCAAGAAAACTTGGTAAAGTTTTCAAAAATGCCAAGATAGTGTTGACAAAAACATTAATGAAAATATCTCAAAAAACATTAACACGAGGCCAGCACAAGTAAGCAGTGAGCTAGCTCCCACCATCTTATTGACATGCCTGAACGACAGACAGGTTTTGTTATTTAAGGCCACAAAAACTTAAAACACTCAACGAGCTCTACTTTTCATCAGATGTTTGTAACTACAAATTCATACATCGCTCGGGTACTCTGTCCATCAGCAGAGACAATGGGCCACTTACTACGACCACCGAGACTTGTCCTTGGCAGCATGGACACTAAAGACATTACCGGGTCTTCATTCTTCCAGCACCCTATTCCCTAGCTGGGCAGATGAAGCATGCACACAGAAGCAAACACTCAACTGCGCTACCCCCCACAAGTGCAATACAAACTCTAAAGAGGGGTAAGGGCACAGAACACTAGAACAGAGAAGAAAGCATCACTCTGGAGATAGAATTTAAGCCACTTCTTAAGGAATTTTCTGGAAGTAACAGGCTGAAAAAAGGTAGGAAGATTTTCTATGCTAGGAGTTGAGTACAGAATAGGATTTCTCAGCCTCAACACAGCTGACAGGTGGAACTCATTAACTCTCTGTCGTGGGGGGGCTGTCTCACACACTATGGAACAATGAGCAAACCCCCTGACCTCTACTACCCGCTAGAGACCAGTGATAAAACCCCACTCCCCAGCTGGTATACCCGCAAACACCTCCAACTTTGCCCAATATCCTCTGGGGCACCAGCACCTCTGGTTGGGAGCCACGAGTGCAGACACACAAGCCTGGGTCCAGGCTTTTTTACTTTTTGTCAGAGTTTATCAACCTCAGAATCACTGGCATTTGGGACTGGACAATTCCTCGTTGTGGGGGCTGTGCTTTCAGATGATTAGCGGCATCCCTGTCCCCTACTCAGCACCTCCCCCTGGCTGGGGCAGCCAGAACATCCCCAAACCTTTGCAAATGATCCCTGGGGTGCAAAAACCACACCCATTTGTGAACCACTAGGGTTCTCAGTGGGAATGGACACGGTTTCCTGGGGGCTAGCAGAATTGCTGAAAGTACCAGGGCGCCATCAGGAAAGAGTGCGTAAGACTGAGCCACTAGGGCAGATGCAGCTGCACAAGACACTGAATCCCAGCGCCTGCCATAGGCCACCGTAGCAGTTCTTCAGAAGATGTGCTGCAAAATGAAACTGATGTTTTAAATTTAATCTCATAGAAGGAAAAAGATAAAGTACCATGGGAGGAACTGAATGCAGAAGGATATCTTGTAAGTTGCTACCATAACCAGATATATAAGTGTGGCTAACCAGGGTTCTGGTGACTTCTTGAGAATGGAGAGAAAAGGAATAAACCAAAGGGTGTTGCATACAATAAACTGTTGAGCCTTTGCAACAGATTGAGGCAAGGAAAGAACCAGTGGTGAAACCAGGTTTGTTAGTGGAAAGAAAGGGTCAAATGAGCAAGTGTGCAGAAGGGGTGTTCAATGAATCTGACTTTGCAAATTCTAGGCACTGCCATTTTAGGACCAGCATAGGAATGAAGATAAGAGGTCAAGGTTGAGTGATGGGCTTGGAAGCCTTGAAAACACAAAACCCTGAAATCCCTATCGTTAATATAATAAAAGCTTATTCCTTACTCACACGACACTCCACTGTGGAGTAGGTGGCCCTGGGTTTTTTAGGGGTCTGGATTTCTCCATTCTTATGGCACTGCCATCATACATGGGTGACATCCGAGGTGGCTGCAGAAGGGTTAAATCGTAAGGCTCTCATATTTCAGAGGGCCTCAATTCTGTCCACCTTCCACTGGGGAGCCAATCAAACTGGAAAATCAAGTCACCCATGTCCCAGGAAGTTCCTGAGAACTTGGCCGTTCTCTACTAGATGAGATGTGCACACACACACACACTTGTGCACATACACAGGAATAAGACGGAAACTACAGGAATGGATTAATTCATTGGGGATACAGAGATAGGTGACAGCTGAAGGGGAAAGCATTCAAAGAACACACATAACAAATGGGACAAGAGGATCCAGTAAAATATTCAGAGATATGCAAAGTTTGGAAGAGCAGTAGCTCTGTGTAAAGCGGTGAAAGGAGGGGAGGTATATTTTCACAAGGAGGGGAGTTACCTGCTGCTGCTAACTCTTGCTTTTGGAGACCAAGAACATCCAAAACATGAGAAAAGGACTGACACATGCCCATCTTAGCAGCATCATTTGCACCTTTACAAGCATCCTGAAACCCAGACCCCTGTGCCCCATGGGCCTGTGCACCCCCACCAGCACTCCCTGCCTCCACCCCCCCAACGTTTACCCACCTCTGGCTTTTACTTTCATAGCTTCTTCTACCCACCAAGGTCCTGGCTTTCCTTGAGCCCTGAGTCAAATGTCACACCGTCCAGGGGTAAAGCCCTTTCTGACTTTCCCTGTCCACAGCCACCTCCCCCTATTCCACCAGCCTTTTGGTCTGCCCTTGATTTTGGCATCTGGTATCAGCTACCTGTTTACGTGACTGTCTCCCTCAGGAGACCATGGGCTTCTGAAGCACAAAGCAGGTGCTAGGGAAGTAGAACCCCAGAACTAACCAGCCACTTCAGTCTAGGCCACAGGCTGGCAAACATTTTGATAAAGGGCCACACAGTATCTTAGACACTGAGACCATATGGTCTGTGTGACAACTACTCAGCAGTGCCTTCAAGCACAGAAACAGCTAGAGAGAGTAAGGAGGTTAGAATGGCTGTGTTCCAATAAATCTTTATTTCCAAGACATGTGCTGGCCAGGTTTGCTCCACAGACCATAATTTGCTACTCCCTGACCTGTGTGAGAGACACTCTCTGGAGGAAGGATGAGTAGGGTCTTCTGGAGTGTGATCTGGGACATTCTGGGAAGAACCACTAAGGCTGCCCCCCCGCCCACCTGCACCCAGCACAGTACCGTCCTCCTAGTAGGCCTCACTGTTTATTTTTCTAAATATGCCTTGAAAGATACCAATGCAGTGAATCATAACAGCATTGAGAGCTTAATTAACTTGGAAAACTATTTTGAAGACTGTAGTAAAGTAGTTCAGGAAGGGACTGTGTAAGCCCAAGAATCATAAAAAGAATGTGACAAGGGAAGATGTGGGCTAAAAACATCTAAGGATTAGCAGTCAAAGAGAGAATCTGACATCAGAGCTGGGTAAAAGCAACAAAAAGGCATTCCAATCCTGAGAGACCAGCCCCCAGGAACAGTGCATCATGTATAATAGAAGTCTCTCAACGTCCTCTAAATCCGTGTAACATTTTTAATACCAGTACTTCGATGCTGGAAAGATGTTCGTGACTTGGAGGAAACTCAGAGACCAACCAAAATGATTAAGAAACTGAAAAGATTCACTTATGAACAGTCGTAAGAGAAGTCAAATACATGCTTGGCCTGCTGAATGGTCAGGCGGCGGGGAAAGGTTTACAAATGGCTGACTGCTGTCAACATGAGGAAGGAGAGAAAGGACAGTGTAGGCCCGCAGGGCATGGAGCAGGTTCTCAATGATTCTGGCAGATGGGTCAAGGAGGAGTCCTGGAGCCTCTGGTGGCTTTTTCTGGCCTTTTTTACTCTTTTTACATCAGCGGCGACTGGGTACATGGCATGCAGGGGGCCGGGGGGCCAGGAGGCTGGCAGGCTCCTAGCCCCTTGTGAATCTCTCTCTCTGGGCCTTCTGGTCTCTACTCTTGTCTCTTCTCTCTGCTCTCTTTCTGCTCTCTACTGGCATCCCTGTGACCTGCCCTTATACGACCCATGTCTCAGCCCAGGTGCGCCCACTTGCGCATGCACACACCCTCCTAGAGGTGCCGCCATCAGGCATGCGTGTGGGACCGCAGGTGTCCATGGTCGACACCAACAGCAGGAGAGTGGAAAGTCTGATCACTTTTCACTGACCCTACAGATGGTCAGTTACTGGACTTAGCTACTGGGATGGCCATAGCTCAGGCACTGACAGTCTTCTCATTATAGGATCTTAATACATTTACAGATCATCTGAATAACATATACCTGGGAATGCTGCAATTGGTATTATCCCATTATTGCAGGAGAACGATTGCTCCCCAAGAACAAATCCAAGACAAATTATTGTTTATTAAGGCAAGGGACATTCCAGGAATCCTGGGTGTGCTGAGAAAATGAAGATGTGTTAATAACCCGCTCTTCAGAGTATCAATGACACGCACTTGCACATGGCACGGAACTGTGCAATTGGGACATGGAGATGGAGTGCCGCCTTCATCCTGCACTCGCTTAGTCACCCACTCACCTGCCCACTCCTGTCTGGCGCTTGCTCACTGCTGGCCCAGTCCTGTGCTGCTGCTGCAGAGGGGACTCTGTGGGGCCTGTCCCAGAGAAGAGAAACCCAGAAAAGCTGGTAGTCCTGAGGCGGGCAGAGATTTGGCAGATGGAAGGAAGCAATAGGTCCACTGGAGGGTGAAACAGGAGTTAGTACAGTGGCTCCCAGCCCAGGGAGGAGGAGCTGGATGGTCAGGGAGGCTGCCCAGAGGCGCTGGTCTCCCAGCCAGGTACTGAAGGATTTTGAGAGACTGTTATCCACGAAGAATGGGGAAAATACTCCAGGAGGAAGAGTGACAAAGCGCTGGCTAATGAGCGGCTGAGGCTGCTGGAGACAGAGTGCGAGGTGGTGGCAACCTTCAGCGTCATCCTTGGGCTGTATTAGGACTGGGGGTGATTTGGATTTGCCTTGTTGATTTTTCTGTCTTCTTTTAAATTTCTCCATTAGCAAAACTCACAGCTTCATGTAGCCAAATAATTGCAAACATTTACATAGCACTTGCTCTGTGCCAGACACTATTCTAAGCATTTGCATATATTAGAGTGATTTCTATCTGCACAGAAACTCTGCGAGCTAGGTACTCTGAGTGTCCCTACACTGATGGGGAAGGGAGGCGGGGAGAAGTGAAACACCTTGGCAGCGGCAGAGAGGTGGTGGCAGGGCAGTGCCTCACCCCGGAGTCTCTGCCAATTTTCCTGTCATTGACTCCCATAACCCGACTCTAAAAACTGATCAGAGATATAGTCAAACATTGCAGAGGGGGAGGGGAGGAGTGAAGGCTCACAGCAAGAAAGTTTATAGTAGCCAGAACAAAACTAAAACTTACCTAAAAGTCCTGCAATACAGAAAGATTACTCATGGCAGGGACCATCGTGCAAGCACTGGACATTAGGATTTAGAAGACAGTTCAAAGCCCTAGAAAGGCTCACTATAAAGGTCACAGGAAAATGCAAGATACAAAATGTATAAAGTTAGTGAGGGGCAAGTATGTGTGTATGTGTGTACGTGTGTGCATGTATGCCCAGAAAGGAGACCCACTAGTCAGACTGGGTTGCAATTCTAATCTTAGCTCCTCTGCCACTTAGCTTGGTCACCTGGGGTAATAATGCAACCTCTGTACCCAGCTTCCTCATCAGAAAGTAGCTGTTTGAAACAGAAAAGTAATTAAGGCAAAATGCTAATTGGCTGGTAGGCACCCCGTATCAAAGAGTAGGAAACCCTGTTTAAAACTCAGAAATAGAATGTACATATATTTGGCTGGCAGTCTTGAAGCATCCCCTGCAGGCTGGCGTCCAATGCATTAGGACTTTCTCTAGTTTCCTCCCTGTATTTCGAGAAAGAATTGTAAGCTGAGCGAGGTGAACTGAAGGGCACTTGCCATTGCCGGGACACACCTTTGCTTTCAGAATCTGCTTTTTCAAATTACGAGACTCACTGAAGACTCAGCCGAAACACTGAAGGGTTCTCAAGGCTTCCTTCTGAACCAGAAACCGTCCCAAGGTTAGAATCCTGGTATTTTATTTTGGGTCAGTATTCTTGAATCGTGACAGCTTGGAACTATTGAGAAATGTGCTTTCGTGTCACTTAAGGATCAACAGGTTGATGCTAAAGTTACAAATTGGCTTTTGTAGTGTCCAAGGCTATATGTAGTTTATTTCTCATGCAAGTTTCAGAACTCTTTTAATTACATTAGTTTTCAAATGTTAAGAAAAAACAGAAGGAGATAAGCAGTTTTGAGAATAGTGTCCACTCTATCTCACCTCAAAGTTTTATTTTTCTCTCTTGTATCTCTCTGGAGCTGGTCTCAAGGGTAAGGCTACTTAGCCGGTGGGCTGTACAGACTGACAGAGCTGACCACGGGCCCAGGGCAGGGGGTGTGTGACTTTCCGGAATCGCAGAGTGGAATGATGCAGGGCTCAAGCGCTTTCTTCAGGAAGGGCTAGCACATCTGACAGAGAACTTGAGTTATCCCACAGCTGCTGACACCGTCTGGACCCTGGTTTCTCTGGCAAGTTCTCATGGACTCCCTGCTCTCTGTCCCTCTCCCCGCTCAGGTCTCCTATGTGAAGGCGATTGACATCTGGATGGCAGTGTGCCTTCTCTTCGTGTTTGCGGCCTTACTGGAGTATGCGGCAGTGAACTTCGTCTCCAGGCAACACAAGGAGTTTCTGCGGCTTCGGAGAAGACAGAAGAGGCAGAACAAGGTACCGTTGATTCTCCGTGCAAAGTCAGGGCAGGGCAACATCAGTGGGGAAGCGGAGGGACACAACGCACCAGTTTTCATCCTGATTTGTCCTGTACCAATGAGTGCTCAGGTCACGTGTGTCAAATCGGGGCTGAGCAGCCACAGCAGTTAAAGCCGAGTTTCACATGAACAGCAAAGAATTTTCACTTTATGTCCCCAATACTACATGAGGTATATACTTAAATATTAAAATGTTATGTGCTGTGTATCTGAAACTTCGGTTCAACAG
Organism: Galemys pyrenaicus; assembly: GCA_019455555.1. NCBI lineage: Eukaryota > Metazoa > Chordata > Mammalia > Eulipotyphla > Talpidae > Galemys > Galemys pyrenaicus. The sequence continues at coordinate 685,329 of JAGFMF010011596.1, read as the reverse complement.
ACGCCCTGTATTTTATGTGGCAGCCTAACTGGAGATAGAGAATCAAAGGAACAAAATTATTCTGCGTTCCTGTTGTTTTGAATATCGAACATTTTCCTGTCAGTGTGACTTTGTGTGTGCATGTGGGTGAACTGACTGACATCTAATCCACTGCTCTGTTGCTCTCATCCACTATTTATTAAAGATTTATTTATTTGTGCACACAAGAACTGGGGTACAGGTCAGAGGTGTGTGTGGGGGGCTGAGAGGACTCACCAGAGACAGAGCGGGGAGCAGAACAGGCAGATTGAATGAGACATACTACTGAGGGGAGCAGCAAGCGAGGCAGGAGAGGTCTGCAGGGCCATGTTGGCCCCCTCCCTGGCTGGGGATTGAACTTGTGCTGCAGTGGCTGTGGACGCTTCACAGTGTGGTGCTTAACCCCTTGTGTCACCAGGGAGGCCCCAGGAGTGTTACTGTTTATTAAGGTAGGGACTACGAGCAAAGAAAGGGTCATGCTGGTTTTTCACAGGGACAGATATTTTATCCATTTTAATAATGACTTGAATTACTGCCAGCCCATTGCTGAGAAGACTAAAGTGCAGCGAGGTCACGCAACCTCCCGGTGCTCATGAACCAGGAAGTGTCATAGTGAGTAGGGAAGTGTGACGCTGTCTCCAGTGTCCACACAAACAAGACAGGAGAATGAGTGTGGATGCTGATCCATTGGTGAATTCATGGTAAGATGTAGGAGTTCCTGACTGCATCTGTCATTTCCATGAATGATGAGGTGGTTTCCCAGCCAAGAGTGGTGGAGAAGGTTTGAGTTGGAAAGAGAAATAGTATGGGATAGTTGGGAAGGGTAAGAAAGTAAGTGCTCCAAGGAGGAGGGCTCAGGAAGCCCAGGCAAAGGTAGTGAGACTGCCCATCTGAGATATGTGACCATGAACTAATCAGTTAGCAGGCATGTGTTTGCTCCCAGAAACCTTCCAGGTTCATGTGTAGGTACTGAGGTTATAGGTACTGGGGGTAAACTACAATTGAACTTTTGTCAGGTAAGTAAGAAGGTGAGGGGGAGACCAGGAGAAGACTTTCGGAGGTGTTGGAGGAGGAGAGAGAAAAAAAGAATGGAATGGCGGTAGGGAGAGAAGGGAGTTGAAGGTGTTTACACCTTTAGGAGGTACTGTAATCATGATCCAGAGACTCTCAGGTAGGTAAAGTGAGAACAGAACATGAAAAAGACACTGACTATTCTTTGGTCATTTCACTGAGGTCAATGTAATGCTTAATGAGAATAGAATAAGCAAACTGGAAGAACAGGAGCCCATTGCAGGGTGGAATAGAAGTTGACTGACTCAAAATCAAGATTTCACAGGAAGGAATGACACGGATAAAGGCATGACAAAATGTGTATGTGACTGAGGTTGAGTGGAGAAAAAATTATTGAGTCTCAGGAAGTGCAGGATGGCCAAGGATGGGTCAACTACCTATATGGTTATTGAAGACCCCCAGGAAAGGTAGCATTAATAAGAGTATTGGGTTCATAGTGAAACTGGTATTAAAGGCGCCAAGTAATAAGGGCGTATAGTCAGTAGGTAATAGCAGAATTAAGGGGAATCAAGCGCGAAGTCTAAACACCTTAACTTGAGAGACACCAAAAGAGCTGGGTTTGTGCAAAGAGATGGTCCGAACATTGCAATGAGGAGCAAGAAGGAGCAGAGAGATGGCACCTGGTGGAGAATTCTAGAGGGAGACACCTTACAGATGCCAGCTGCCAGTCACAGTCACTGCTTTGTATTCTTTAAAAATGTATTTATTGAGAAATGCAAGCTTGCATGTCTGGTTTGGAGATATTCTTGAGTTCACTGCGAAGTTCAATTGACAAAGACTTGAGAGGGAGGTAGGGAGTAGAACAAATCACTCTTGACCTTTGCAGTCAAGACTTCTAACCACCACTGCCGACTGAATTTTGAAAGAAAACAAAAGAGCAGGAGATATTTCCAAAGATTTGTCCTTAGATAATGGCATCTTTCTACATGATCACTTGAAGTTTTGCAAGTATGAACTACGGTAAGAAGACAAATGGTGATGAGAGCTAAGACAGGTTAAAGATCTACTCTATACCCAGCACGGTTCTAGAACCTTCCATCTAGTAGTTGGTTTAAGCCCAACTGTGTACACCGTGTGATCACAGCCTCCTTATGGCAGTCTCCAACTTATGAGTAGTTGGAGTACAATAAACTGAGCTGGGTTTGGTTGATGTCCACCATGTTTATCTGGTCTCTGCATGGTATGATCTAGGCTGGAGACACACAGGAGCATGCACAGGTTCACTTTAATACGTGGTAAAATCTGAAAAACAACCATTACTATCCTGGGCCTTGTTTCTGGATCTTTTCCAGACTCAATGTCCTAACACTCTTTGCAAGGAAACATGAAGGGAGCTTGCTGATAAGACTGGGGAGAAATTATTCCGTTGGTGATGGGACACTGTGGCCCTGTTAGCCTTAGCCACCTGTCCTGGGTCACTACCTGGCCTGCCAAATCCATGAAGCCTCTAAGCTATCACTTGATGGGGGTCAGTGGGAGACATGTAGATTCACAGACTTGACTCAGTGAAGGTGAAACGAGAGGTTGAACAGCCTTGCTGTAGAACATCAGAATGCTCAAGAGTGAGCAGCTGTGTCATTCTATGCATAATACAAGTCTGTGACTATCTGTTTTATTAATCGACACTGCTTTTTTACTCTGTAAGAAGTAACACGATAGAACTGTATTGTCTATCAGTACCACTTTCCACCATGACAACTGTCCTTGTGTGGATGAATTAAGTGTCATCCTGCCATTAATGAGTGTTACCTCTACCACACAGATGAAGAAATTAAAGCAAAGAGAGCCTAAGTAAAATGCCCAAGCTCACATAGGCAGGCAGGAGCTCCTGTAGTCCTCACGTTAACTCTGCTGCTCAGAATTAACATTTCACATCATGGTCCAGTGCCCCACCCCCTCACACACACCAAACTCTCACACCTTAGAACATTCTGTTTCCTGGCTGTCAGGAATGGGATTTGGGTGAGGCAAGCGAGATGAGTCTTAAGTACAGAGTCAAATTCTGGCTTTTTAAAATTGTTGTTATTTTGTTCACCGTAGACTTTAGTAAGTTAATGTTAAATAATAATGGCTTGTTAAAATATTACATTACACTGTTTGTGAGGCGTGCTGGGTTTTTGGTAGCCCTTTACATTTTGCACCTGAGCCCTTACCTTGCCGTCATCCCAACCCAGCTGGTCATGAACCACTGAATTAATACCCAGCAATCTAATAGGCTGTGGCTTTTTCGTTTTTTGTTTTTTTTTTTTTAAACAAAATAGGCTGTGGCTTTTTTGTTAAAAAAAAAAAAAAACCACCATTTAAAAATGTCCATTATTCCCCAAGACAAAAACTACTTCTTTAACTTCCCACTGGGAAACTGAACTTCACAACATGATCCAGGTTGAGTCTTCAGAAGGTGTAAGAAAAACCAAGAGCAGATCATTTCCCAGAGTCACACTGGTGTTAAGATTTATTCAGAAGCTATTTATTGAGAGAGGACACCCGAGCTTACACTTCCCTCTCGGAAGAGTACCTGATGTTGACAGAACAATCGAGTTATGAAATGGGGTCACTTTCAAGAAGGGGCTGGGCAATTTGCAACTTGCTGTATTTATCTTTATCTTTATCTTTCCTCCATTTCAAAAAGCAGCCACCGTCAAGTTTATCTAAGCGGATTTTATCAGACACACCAGCCGGTCCTCCCCTGGTAGGGCGGGCACATCCTGCAGTGGGGCGACCTCAGTCCATTAGAAGCTGCTGCCCTGGGTCTACGTGGTCACACCCCCTTTCCATGTTCTCTCCTCTGTGCCAGGGAGCCGTGCTCCGTGCTCACGGCAGGGGAGGAGTCGACACTGCCCCCAAGAACTGTGAGGGCGCACTGCACTGTGCACTGTGCTGCTCTCCCCCTCTTTTTCCACCTGTCCTCCCAACACACACTCGACTCTGGCCCCTTAAAAGGAGTGATGTTGCTGCACTGTTCGGACTCCCGTTTCCCCAGAAAGGAATGTAAGAAAGTGGGAGACAGGAAGGATGTGAGGCTCTGATCAAAACGCCTCAAATGAAGGCAACTGGGGAAGGAAGTGAGTGCCTGACTTTTCTCCCCCGACCCTCATCTATCTCTTAAGTCTGAGCTAAAATACACTTTAGCCAAAAGACAGCGTCCCGATTTTACGGAGCTGACCTAACTCTGCTCTTTCAAGCACCCAGTTTTGTTCCTGGCAAGCCACTTTCTACCCGTTCATTGTGCATGGTGAACAAAAGAATGTAAGATCGAGGTGGTATTGGGAGATACTACTGAAGACCGTTTGCCTAGAAGCGCCTGACTCCCGCGCTCAACCAGTGTATTCCCGCCGAGCTGTCGGAGAGATGTACCGGGACGGTGAATGACTGAGCTGTCGGCAAAGTCATGATGCGTTTTTGCTAGAAAAACACAGAACAAGTACTCATGACTTTCCGACAGCCCAATCCTTTACTTTTATCCAGGCTTTAGTCTTTTTTTGTTTGTTTTTCTTGTGTTTTTTTTTTTTTTTTCGTAAGAAGTGACTTTATTAAAAAGGGTTATTGAGGCAGGCCAGAGGGTAGAGGGCAGCAGGTGGAACTGCTGCAATAGGGAGACACTGTGACCCACCCCAAGCACATCAAGGATGCAGGGTTTCCTCTTACACTCTTGGAAGAAGAGTCTAGAAGCAGCCCTTGTCCCTCTGCTCACAGGTCCAGAAAGCCTGCACTATTTCCTCCCCAAAGCGCCAAAGGCTCGATCTTCCCACCCCAGCAGGATACCAGGTCCCGGTGAGGACCAAGAGTCGGGGACCTGCAACAAATCTTTGTCTGGAGCAGCTTATCTAAATCCAGAGGGTCCGGGGATTTTCCCAGCCACACCAGCACTCCTTCTCCTTGGGGGCAAAAACTCTCCCTGCTCCCTGGAGATGTCCCTTCAAACACACAAGCGTGGGAAGCTGGCAGGTCTTCTCAAATCATCTGAGCTGAGCAGACCCAATTCTTCATGATGTGGCTTCCAGCAACTCAGCACCTGGTTACCTTTTCTCTAGTTGGTTAGGGAACCACTGAAGAGTGAGCCACAGAATTTGAGAGAAAGGCCAGTCTGACTGATATGTAACACAGAGCAGCAATATCCCCTCTCTGCACGTGAATGTTCCATTCCTTTCAATGGAGCATTAAATCATAGTTGTGCTTTTAGGTAGTCACAGTCCACTACTGGCTCATTTTAAACATGTCAATTTTCCAAGACTTCCTCACATCCATTAATACAAACAACTATCACGTTACCTTCTCTCCTCTCGATTGTGTCAGTTTTCTCTTCCTAACATTAAAATGGAGGCTCTCTATTTACCAGTTCTGAGATGCTGGCAGATCACAAGGCTACACCTCTGTTTCCTCATCTGTAAAGCCAAGTTAGTAACAGCATTCACATCATAGGATGGTGAGCACTCATAAAATAGCCCTGGCACATGGAGTGTTCTAGCGTTAGTCACTGTTCACTCATACTCTTTCTCCAACACACAGGTAGGCAGCAGACTGTGGGACATGGATCTTTTGTTCTACCTGGTAGAACATGTCCCACAAGTTCAAAGCAAGCATTTCAGAATCTCTGCAGGACTATGTGTATATCCCTCCCCATCTTTACTCCCCTGTTATTCCCCCACAAAAGGTAATTAGATTGCACAGCAAGATGAGGCCCGTGTACAACTGTGTTTGGGTGTTTTTAAGGAGTTATTTATGTATTCAAGAACTGGGGTTAGGCACGAGTGATGGGCGTGAGAGGATTCACCAGAAACAGAGTGGGGGGGGCAGATCTACTGAAACACATGCTAAGGGGAGCAGCGAGCAGGGCATGAGAGGTCTGCTGTGCCAAGTGGGTCAGCTCCCTGGCTGGGGAGCGAACTCAGGCTGAAGTAGTTCTAGCACTGAGACTTAACTGCTAGGCCACCAGAGAGGCCCTGGTTGTTTTTATAATCATAGAAATGAAGTTATGAGTTGGTGCTTTTGCTCCACAGAGACTAAACAAGACAGAAGTGGAAAGAGTTAGGGGCAAGCTCCCTTCTCTCATTTTCCTTCCCAATTAAGCACTGGAAATACCCCCCAAAGTAGAGAATGCCTTTATGACCCCCCCCCAACCCAGTTAGAATGCAAGGTGGCTTGAAGAGGAGGCTGTTGAAATGTAGATGTAACTTCCATGAGCCGACTGAGCCACTGAACTCTAACTAGAGTTGGGTCAAGCTTTCAGAGTCCAGCCTTTTTCTCTTTCACTTAAGGGGTACAGCAGGGGCCCTCAACATAAACAATTTTGCTCCCAAGAGACTTGTGGCACCGTGTGGAGAGTATGCTTGTTGTCGCACTCAGGGGAGGGGTGTTACTGAGATAGTGGGGCGAGGCCAGGGATGACACGTGACATCCTACAATGCACCAAACACAACTGTCAGGCCCTTTTATCCAGTCCTAGATGGCCACAGCACCACGGCTGAGAAAGCCCTGGTTTGAAACATTGTTTGGCTCCCTTCTCCACACGACCCAGTCTTCTTTTCTACTTCCTGTGCCAATGGTGTCTCCCTTGCAAACATTTGCCCAGAAGTCAGGAGCGTGCTTTCAGTCTGGGCACGCCAGGGTCAGCTCTGGCAGAGTCACGAGAAGGCAGGGCCCGCAGGGCAATGGCAAGCTAACTCTCCCTTACATTAGAAAAAGGCAAACTCGACCTGGCAGTCTCTTATAGTTTACTTTTTCAAGCACACTGCTGAGTATGAAGGAAAATGCCATCTGATTGGCTTCATTAAGTGAAGCTAAAAATCATGGGGCTCCAGATACCACATGCCACAAGAAAACAGTTCCATGATGCTCTGCGGAGCTTCATGCAGGAAGCAAGGGGGCCTGCATCTGAGAAATTGTAGGTTCAGATTCCAAATTAATATTCAGATTCTGGGAGGTAGAGGTACTAGTGTGTGGTAGGAGAAACTTGCTCCTTACCATACCTACGTCAGCACCTCTCGGTAGCATGTAACCTTAACAAAGCTTTTTCTAGGGCTAGCACCTGAGCATGTATGCATCACCAGGTGCAGACAATGTTTCGTGCTAAAGAGAAAGGGAAGGCAGTAGGCAACATCAGAGAACCATTTCATCCGTTCTAGAAACTTTTAGAAATAGTTCTGGTACTAAATTGGGAGAATGCCTTAAAGAATCCCTCCACTTGCACTGGCCGCAAGCACAGAGGTTGGGACTGGCAGTCAGAAGCACAGCAATCAAGAGGCAGGATCAACCAAGTCCAGGATGGCACCGGTGTACTGACTGTCCTCGACATGCCTGCGCTAGACCAGCGCTTCTCAAACTTCGATGCATGTGTGAACCCCCGGGAGGCCTGGGTAGGACAGATTTCCGGGCCCAAGCCCAGGAGATACTTGGTGGTCACGAGGTGAGGGCAGAGCCTGAGATTTTACTTTTCTAATAAGTGTATGCCAGGTGATGTTGACACAGCTGGTCCAGCTTGAGAAGCAAGTGTCCAGAGGCCTCCGAAAATGGCTTCCAGTGATAACAATGCTGTGGTTACATCACATCTTTCCTACTAAGGTGTCCAGAGCCAAGTTCAGGACATTAACTCCAGTGGTTTCAGCTGGGGGACTAGTTAGCGAAAGATGAAGAGAAAATAAGGTACCCGAAAAAGCCCTTTTGAGACCAGAAACCCCTACAGGTGTCTTGCTGGTACTCCATAACGGCAGCTCTTTTTTCTTTCAAGAATACAGTAAAACAGCGTGTTCTCTTTTGTCATTCGGCATTTTTTCATATTCCGCCGCATGTTTGCACAAGGTGTTTAAAGAGGATTTCATAGATCATTAATTAAGGTAACAACTGCTTCCTCCGAAAGCAGGCTGCTGAGGAGGTTGTAACTGCTTCCCAGGGGCAGGCAGAGTCATGTTTGTTTTTCATCTTAAAGGTTGAGTGGTTTAGATGAGGCTTTAACAGACCTGTGTGGATTAGGAACTTGGACTTCGTTGTGAAAGCCAGCGAGAATAAACAAATGTCATGCCACTTTGCAATGCCCTGTGCTGCCAGGGTAGAGGGCTGGTACTTGTCGGGGACCTAAAGTCCTGACATATTTTAAGGTGATTTTCCTTCCAAGCTTGCCGCACTTAGCTGGGTATTATGACACTGTTACTTAGCGCTTGCTCTGTGGAATTCTCCTTTGCAGATGTGCAGCGCTTTGCAAAAGCACCCTTACAAACGAGGCCCCAACTTTTCAGTGTCTCCCTTCACTTCTTTCATCTCAGGCTATTCCCTGTTATGTCTATTTCCTTTATTACCCTCCTCCCTACAAGATCATATTTTTCTGTCTCTGATTTTCTTCTCCCCATTATCTTCTCTTTCTTTACCCTCAACCTCACAAACTATCTTTCATTCACTCGTCTATTCAGTGCAGATACTCTGTCCCCCTACTCAGAGCCAGGTGCAATGTGCAACCAACTTCGCCTGGGACGCTCACAGTGGAAGGGAGATGGGTGGAGAGACAGGTTTTCTGCGTGACTCTGATAACTGAACTCCCCATAACAAGATCACAAGGAGAGAGAAGCCTAGTGCTTACCTAACTCACATTAGAGACAGAGGCCGAATCACAGCAGTTTTTTTTTTTTTCATTAATATTGTTCTTGTTTGTAACAAGCTGATTTGAGGACAAATGCTTCAGTGAAGCTGGAGTTATTTCCCACCTGGTGAGTTATCAGAAGCATTTGGAAAGGAAATGATTCTGGCTCTATGCAGAACTGGGCATAAGGAAATAGCCATCTTCTTGGTTTTCACTCTAAGCTGCTGGAGAGACCTAGATTTCATTGTTCAATGAATATTTTGTGAAATGTTTGCTTTGCACAGAATTCTGTACTAGAGAAAGGGAGTAAAGATATGAAAACTGCTTGACACCTGTTTTCACAAAGCATTGGAGATCAGTAAGAGAAAAAAATCAAGTGCAAAGCTTTTCTAGTATGGGGTAGGGTCCATGAAGAACTGTGGCAGAAGCTGGGGCTGGTACCACGGCAAGTCCTAGGAAGGTAAAGCCAATGAGAAGGCGTAGTCCCAAGGAGGAAGTGACATTTGTAAGCTTCATTCATCCCGGAGCGATAACTGTACATTATTCTAAGTGTATCTTGGTACTGTGAAAAGTAAGATAGGGATTCAAAAACTCAGAGAGCTCACGGAAACTGCACTCTGCAAGATGGTGCGCAGAGCTCCCCGGAAAATGGCTGCACCGTCTACTCCGCACCAGGCGGACCTGGAAAGCTGCCCACACCGAGTCACCCACCACAAGAGTCCGCGCCCTGGGAGCTTGAAAGCCTCTGTGCTCTGAGGCCATGGCCCTCAAGCAGAGCTCTGCTCTCCCGGCCCGGGGCCATTCGGCAGTCCCGCAGACGCCTCGGTTCTCAGGACTTGGGTAGGAGATGGTGCTTAGGAGGCCGGGGACGCCAAACGTCTACAGGGCACCCATGGCGGAGAGTCATCTGGCCAAGTGCCAGCCATGCCAAGGTCAGGAAACCCTGATCTAAGGGACAGAGATCAGGCAGAGGGGTGAGGTCTTTGAGGGGAAAAGTGACAGGGTGGCTTCACGAGCGCAGTCGGCTTACTGTGGAGTAAGGAGTGATTAACTAAGCTAGTGCCACCCAAAGGACTATGTAAGTCAGCTCCTTTACTAAATATTAGCTCCTTTTATTTACCCCAGACCATAAAAAGAGAGCCACCAACCAGTTCCCTGCACTGGTAACAAAGGGTATGGGTTTTTCTAGGCATGTCACTTAATTGCTTTTCAAGAAGTTGACATAGATATAAGCATTAGAAGGTTAAATTCTTGCATGTTCCCCCTTCATTTCACTCTACCTGCTGCTGCATTTATTCTACAGCCACAAAAGTCATGCCAGGAATGACGTCCTGTAGTTTTCAAAGAGCCACTGAGCCACTCTCTGCTCTGGCTCCACATTACAGTCACCGGAAAGCTGTTTAAGACCCAGGCACGCAGACCCCACCCCAGGCCAGGCAGTCAGAATCAGCTTCCCGGGTGGCCCATGCGCAGCAGTGGGCAAAGCCTCTGAACCCTGCTTCTTGAAGTGTCCTCCCAGTTGACTAGCAGCCCTGGAGCTGAGGGCCCACCCCAGGCTTATCAGGCAGAGTGTGCAGGACAATGGACACCCAGAGGATCCACGAGCACACTGAAGCTGGAGATGTGCTGCTCCAGGACACGGCACAGACGGTGATTTACAAAGCTGCAACACGCAGTCTAAAGCCGGGCGTGCTGTCAAGGCAGGGGGTGCCCCAAAGTCCTGGATAAAATTAGTTTTTAATGAAAAATCTTCAGTTCATTGCTATGGTTACTTGTGTTTTCAGTAAATTTCATTTCTTTTTAATTATGAAAGATTTCAGTCATATAGAATCATTGAATCCCATGTTGTTTTTTCTTTTCCCAAGAAGAGGAAGGCAGTCAGTGGGCTAAATGATCACTCTGGAAGCGGGAGACAAATGGGAACCCCACGACACCCTGTTTCCTGTATCTGAGGTGACGCCCCAGCTCTGTGCTCACATGTGAGGGAACAGCAGGCCGTGACTGCCACAGGACATAGTGGCAGCCAGGGGCCTCCCCTTTGCTAACAGGGCGGAGCTGAGCACGCATGTAGCATAGTAAAACAACTTCTCAACAATCATGACTGTATTCTGGAAAGCAAGGAACGCTGCAGATGAAGGCAGTCGGCGCCAGTAACTATACAGGGAGTCTGTGAAGTTAGCTCAATTTCGTACAGCCACTTCTAGCTGCAGACCTCCGAAGCCCTCGTTCATCATAGGATCAGCAGCTGCCCTTTCACACCTCTGTCTTTTACGGCACGTTGATGAGAGAAAAAACCAAAAACCACCGAAACTCCTAGGCCCTGTCATCAAGCCACTATTCCTCACTCTTCCTGGGAGTAGGCTTGGGTGCCGCTGCCTGTCACTGCCAGTAAACAGGCAGGAACTGGGTCTGCGAGCACTCTGATCTTTCAGATTGTTAACCACTGGTCTGAGAACCGTGGGCACAGCTCCCTGAGGAGACCATTCACTCAGGGCCACTGAGTTGGACAACAGAGTCCATTCTGCCACCTCATCTCAAGATGGCCTTTTTATGATGGGTTAGACCCCAACAGTCCTAAGCAAACAGCCCATCAGGGTTGAGAATTCTCTTACTTGTCATGTTCACCTCCAGAACTTGTCATCAGCCTCCCAGTCACCCACAGTAGGAGACATTTTCCACTGCCAACCAAGACAGACAGACACACAGACACACACACACACACACACACACTCCCACAACAGTTTCACAAAGCAATAGTTACTTTTCCAAAGCAGGATGCACCTGGATATTTTCTGATTTCCCCCCTATTTTTATGCTTCAAGAAAGCTGATGGTGAGCCCTAGAAGTGACTTCACCACCTGCAAGGCCGTCCCACCCTTCCCACCCAGTTTGAGGAGTTGCATTTCAGGGTCTTGCTTGACTTCTCTGCTGCCAGCAAAATGCATCAAATATTTCCCAGGTGTCGGCCACGTGCTAGGTCTACGCTAGGCAGGGAGAAATATAAAAGAGAGGCTTCCACATACACAGGAGAACCCTGGTAAGGAGTCACATGTTCTGCGCAAACTCCTGGCAGCTGTTACCCATCACGCTTGTGGCAGTGCTGGGATTTTACAAGGACTCTGGGGGACACCACTGATGTTCACTGAGCCTCTGTGGCTTCAGCCTCCTTAGATTCACTGAAGAGGCAGTCCAGAGCCAGGGGACAGGGTCCCTCCTCAGAGGTGTCCCTTACACTATCGTGCCTCACCAAAACTCACAGAGCCCTTTGAAAAGGAAAAGAAAGCGGATGCCCCACCACATGCCAAGTGCTGTGCTACATAACACACTTTAGAAACGCGAGTGACCAACAATTAGACCCACAAATGCTGCCATTATTTTCAGACTGGCACCAATCTCTGTCTTCCGTTTTCACTGCTGTCAATCTTCCCTCTAGGCCTGCAGACAAGTTTCTGCCTGAAATCTTCAATCTGGTAACCATAGCAATGGAGCAGCGAGAAGGGGTGAACTTGGAAAGGCACTACAGATGCCCCAAAAGGAAAACACCTCACCTCATTGTAGCCATTTTTCTTTTCCCTAATGTTGTTTTTCCTCTATTGCAACAGCTGCTTACAAGAAGCTCTAGCTGAAGCAGTACTAGTGGGTTTCAGGGAAAGTAGAGGAAAGCTAGGGTACAAAAGATCTGCAAAACGAAGAAGCCAGAATAAGGGGGCACAGACTGTTTCCAGTTCACTGAGCTGCGCTGAACGTCCCCAGGAGAAGCACTAGGAAGGGCCTCCTGACATGCCTTTCAGTGGCCGCTCGCTCTGGAACAGAACCCGCAGTCCCTATTCACGAGAGGACCCAGCTTACCCTGGGCACTTGGGCTAGCAGGAAAAACGACCAACCAGAGAAAGCAGGCGCAGAGCATCCCGGGGAAGCATGCTGCTCGCCCTGCAGCTGGGGGGAGCCCTGAAGTGATGGTCTTCAGACCCCTTCCTCAGGGTCCACCTTGCTGCCCATGTGTCCAAACCTGAGTCCCGTGTGCTGATTTCATCAGGATGTTGACCTTTCTCTTCACCTCAGCAGAAAGGGATCAAGGGCGAAGCCAAACATAAATCCAACCTTATCGACTGATTTCTCAGTTCCTGAGTTTACTAAGTGCCCCCACTCCTCCCCGAGACAGAAACTTCTCACCAAACTCTGACAGTCAATAGCATGGATTCCATTCCCTCTGAGCTCCTCCAGCAGGACTGAGCAGTGGGAGGGAAGAGGAAGAAAGAAAGGGCTATGTGGAAGGCTGATGATATTACTTGGAACCTTTAGGTGATTGAAATTGGATAGAATAAAGAAAGGCCTCCACATCGTGGAGTGTCGACTGCTAATATACATCCACTCACAGCTTAATCCTTCACGAGATGTGAAGTTACCATTACTATTTGGGATTTTGTATTAGTCTATATTTGATATTTTATATAGTCTATATTAGAATCTTCTTCAAAATTCTAACAGCAGGAAGGGACTTGCTGCTTACATGAAACCCTTAGTGATAATGAAATAAAATATCCACAAGTCAAACACAGGCTGGGCCAAACAGCAAGTTGCTGTAGGTGACCACATTAGAGCAGGATTTCTTTCTCAACATGGGATCAGAGTAACTAGAAACATCCAGGAGGCTAAGGAGGATCAGAGCAGAGCACCTGGGAATATGCCTCTGCTACCCTGTGTCCGCGCCTTCACTGTGGTTTGCCCTCCTGAACATCTTACCTTAGTAACCTTCATCCATGATCAGAGGCTTCCACCGCTAGAAGGTTCATCAACGGTCATCCAGTGCCCTAACCCACATGCTACACAGATACCCAGCTCCTCCAAGAAGGAGGTACCTCAAGCACTTGGGGGTCTCCCGCAACAAGAATGACAAAGAATTCATTACCTTCTCGCTGTTGTGCTCCACGTTCAGTTGGAGTTATTCAAAGTTCTGGCTCACACTGAGTCGAATTCTGTGTCCCTGTAAGCACAAGCATTGTTCTGATGAGCGACCTCGGAGGCACGAGCACAAATGCTCTTCACTCTGGTGATAACACCAGCCTTGTGAGCCGCTCTCATCTCTTCAATGCTGGCCCCCATGTGCATTCTTTCAGGGACATATACGACCCTGCCAGGTTCCCTTAGCCTTCACCCTGCCCAGGATGTCCTGTCTGTATCTCCCACCCCGTTCAAACCCAATGACCCAAGAACAACAAACAGTCCCTAGAATGGGTTATCAATGAGTGTCTCTCTAGTATTTGAACAGAGTATGCTCATGAAATGGAAGAGAATACCAGCCCAGAGAGGCTGAGGGCACATTTCCTGGCTTGCTCTGTGGAGCCCCCGAGCATGGGTGCCCTGCTTTCTGTGCCTTCATCGTTGCTGACATTTATTGAGTACAAACTCTCTACTAGGCACTGTTCTAGGACCTGAATGAGCATGATCTCACTGAACCTTTTTGTAAACACCCTACAAGGAAGGCATCATTATTGCCATTTTACATCAGAAGGGACTGAGGCTTGTAGAGGTGTGCCCAGCTCCCACACTGCTTTGCAGCAGAGCCCAGGTTTGAAACCAGGCGCACTAGAGCAGAACCTAAGTTTCTTGTCCTTACTCTGCACTCCTTCCCTATCCTTGAAGACTGACTTAATGAGATTTTGTTACAATAATTTTTAAATACTTTCTTAAAGAAATTTCTGATCTATTTAAATTTCATGTGTAGTTTTCTATCCAGTTTAATGAATCCTTCCTGATTAAGATACAAGAAGATTAAAAGAGATAACTCTTGGCCAAAAGGCAAAAGCAAGTGCCTCTGTCCTTGTTGCAATAAAAAGCAGGTTCTGTTAGCAAAATGTAGTTGCCTTAGCATAGGTTGCTATTTGTAACACGTATGTCCTATGCACGTACATCTTCCAGCAGCGGTGCATTCCATAGTGTTACTGCTTACAGAACGCCATCCAAGTATCCTTTCACTACTTTTGTATAACACTACTTCTTCCTTAATATCCTGTGGCCAGTGCATTCCTTTACCATAGCAGAAGTCACATTACACTGGAATCCTCTGTCTGTACCTGGGTGTGCCAACCTCAGCACTATTGACATGTGAAGCTCGGAACTGCAGGGGACAGTCCTGTACACTGCAGGCTATTTAGCATCCTACATCCTAGTGGCCTCTACCCACTAGATTCCGACAGCACCCTTTTCTCTGTTGTGACAACCAAAAATGTCTCCTGACATTGCCCCATTTCCTTCGGGGAATGGGGAGCAAATCGCTCTATATTAAAACTATAGAATGTATTTGGACTATAGAACTGTAAACTAGAATTGCTGTTCTATGTATTCAAAATCTGTTTGTTCCCCCCTCCAAATCCCACACTTTCCAATCCCAGACTGATTTCAGCGTCAGCTACTATATTTTTTATCCTCCTTTCCAGTGCCTAGTACGTTATGATGCTCAATAAATCTTAGTTGAAGAAAACTATAGTAACTTGCATTAAAATGGTATTTTGTAGTTAGAAGTCTGGGGCACCTGTAGACTTGCATTTTCCTGGGTTTAGTCAGGAAAACAGAGATACTAAACAACCTAGCAGATTAAGGTTATACAAACAGAGAAATCAGGGTTTATAAGAATATGAGAGTAACTGGGTAATAAACGACTTAAACATGAATCTCTATGGAAAAGCAGGTAGGGAAATCTGAGATGCTACCACGTCTAGCCACTAAGGTGGCATCATAAACTGGGAGCCCAAAGATTTGAAATGCTGCCATATTGAACAAAGTAGCCTCATATGAATCCCAAGATAATAGCCTCTGCTTCCCTTCCACCGTCCAAATTCCCCAAATTCCTCACACTGGTAAAGCCTAACCCAGAACCTACCAAGGGAATGCTGGAAAATGTCATCCTTCCCGGCCTTGGGAGGGACTTCTACTGTGTAGGTAATCCCACACAGTAACCACCTTTTGACATTGCACACGTGTGTGTGCGCACATGCGTGTGTGAGAGCATGACTACGGTCTGGAGAATCTGTGGAATGTGGCAGTCATGATCATCCAAGTTAGAAAGCAAGTAGGTGCTTGATGTGGTTTGCTGTTGCCACCACGGCTGCCATCGTTCCTGTTTTCAGTTTGGCAGCGAGCGCATCCTCTGATCACTTGTCCCCTCCAGTCTGCGCTGTGTAGACAGTCCCTGTGCCCTGAACAGATGGCAAACGATGTTAATAATCGAACAGCTCATCTTCCAGATGGAA
Organism: Galemys pyrenaicus; assembly: GCA_019455555.1. NCBI lineage: Eukaryota > Metazoa > Chordata > Mammalia > Eulipotyphla > Talpidae > Galemys > Galemys pyrenaicus. The sequence goes on along the minus strand of JAGFMF010011596.1, from coordinate 669,423 downwards.
GATGTTCACCTTCATGCTTCTTCGAATTTAGTTCGTCTTCAGAGCATTCTAGCTAGACCAGAATTGACAGGGAAGCATTTCCATAGGCAAGGCCTCCCTTTCCTCCAGAGGAATCCAAACATCACAATCATGTTGTTGTTTGTTTCTAAACTACTTTCTAAGTCCATAGCTTGCATTAAGTGAGAATATTTGTTTTATAGATTCTAAGCAAAAAGTCAAATAACTATTTTAAACAATTCCTTCCAGTCCATTACAAATATCATGCTATAGATGAGGTATGGGCAAAGCAGAGTGAACTATATAGTTCGCTTAATAGATTCAAAACAAACATTGAAAAGACATGGACGCCAAAGACTGTATGGCCCATGTAATATAAAATATTTACTAGGTGTTCTTTTACAGAAAATGTTTGCTGACCTCTGGGCTAGAGAGACAACAGTAGGGTTGAGGACTGAGAAATAAAGTCGACAGTAGCAGGACTTGAAGACCCAAATAAACTCGCATTTTAACAGGCTCCCTCTAGTTGCTGTGTCAAAAACAGACATGATGAGGTGGGGGGAGGGGAGGAGGGAAGGGCAGGCTAGGAGCCAGGGGACAAGGTAGACCAGAACAACAATTCCAGTTGAGATGATCTATAAGCCATCATGGCATGTGGTACCGGGGATGGTAAGCAGTGACTAGATTTTAGAGGAAACGGAAATGTCAAAATGTGGGGTTATCTTAAACTCACAAATCTAGGAGGTAGTAAAGATGTGAATTCAAACCAAGTCATCCAGAGTCTAGTCTGTGTCTTCCTCTGCTCCTTTACAAAACCAAGTTTATTGAATTTGTAGTAAAAGGACAGTTTAGAAATTCTTTGGGGAAGACTGATCCAGAGACAGCAGAAAGGAATGCTATGGGCAAAGAGAGGGAGATCAGCTAGGAGGCAATTACTGTTCCTTTCTGTTCCCTCAAGGAACAAGGCTTTTCTTAGTCTTTATCAGAATCAAGACCATTCCAAGCACAATTATTGAGTAATTATCACAGACCAGGCAATATACTATGGGAGAGGGCTTCAGAGATAACTCTGGCACACTCTCAAGAGCTCACTCTCCTATGAATGAAGACAATAGCATAAATCAGCTCTCAAAATCCAGTCCTTGACTTTTTTTTTTAGTATGACTGGGAAGCCAACAATATAAAATAATAAAAATGGAAATTGAAAATGAATACTAAAAGCCAACAGGAAGCCAACAGGGGAACTATAGGTGACTTGTATACTTCCTTGTAGATCTCAGCAGATTTATCCTAATAACCCCAGTAACTTTGGAGACTTCAAGCTCATCTGAACTCCAATAAAACTTTGTACGTATCTCAAGAATATCTCTCACGTCATATCCTAGTTAATTCTATGCCCCCAGAAAAACCAGGGTCTCCAAAGTTTGAGTCCAGAGTCAAGTCTAATGCCTCCTCTGTAACAGGTGTTTAGTCAACATAACTGCTGGTTGACTGATAAACAGAATGGGCTGGTGGGTGATTTAATGTGATTGTGGGCACTTTCCAAATAGAGTCTGGGTACAAACTTTCAGTGGCTCCAGGTGATAAAAGCAGGGTGAGCCATATTCAAAAGACACAATGACCCACCCCCCCCTGCTATTCATTCCTGTATTTCTTCACTTGAAGAAAGTAATCTCAAAACTGTTATCAAAAAGTAGATACCAAGCCCTTTACTTATGTTTAATTCTCACAGACACTGCCACATAAAGTTGTACTTCTCACTGACAAATTTTAAATTAAAATAACTACCCAGCAGAACACAATCTGGCTTTTCTATCAGGGTAGCTTTTGCTTCTATTCTTTCACAATCCTTATACACCTATAAGCCTGCTCAAATGGCAATTTTCATTTCTTCCCTTCTTCTTGTTTTTAGATGATTTTGTCCTATAATTATATCCCGTTATTAGTGTATTTGACTTCCAGAGTGCAGATGATGTTGCACTTTATATGGACCAAATCCTTAGTTAAGTGAACTTGGCTTTGCTGACCTGTGTCAATTTGGCAGATTCGTCTATAAAGTGAGGAAAAAACACCAGTAAATGAACAAGAACATATTACTATGTATTAGATAGTGCTGTATCCAACTTCAAAGCGATCACTCACTAACATCTATTTTGTATGGCTCAGATATATTTATTTTGAAAGCAAGCACATGTTTGTTTTCATCACAGAGAAGAGACTGGCCAATGACTAAGTGTGATCCTCTGAAATGGTGCCCTGAGAATGTCCCCAGGTGTGACACTCTGCTGCCCTCTGCACTATTAAAGTGAACTCAAGTTGTTTACTTTTAAAGCAGGAATTATGTCCCCTCTGAGTATCCCATCCTGTCACAGTGCTGAGGGTTCTTTGATATGGTTCCTCTAGTGGGGTGAGTGCTGGAGCCGGAGGCAGTGATGCTGTATCTCGCTGACTCAGGGAAGACAGAGGCAGCTCACTGCAAGAGGGTGGCTCCCCGGCCAGCCTGCAGAGCCCTCTTCACCCAAAGCATTTTAGATGGGCGCTTTTACTCCCATTTCTACTTCTAAATCCAAAAAGCCACTCAGTCTTCAGCCAGGAACACACTCAGTCCTATACAGTCATAATGTTTCCTATCTCACCTCTAGCCAGGAATTCTAGGTCTGCACGTTCGCTGTTGAAAGGGGAGAGTGGGGCACGATGATGACCCAAAGACGCGTTTGAGTTAGTAAGTATAAAAAGCCATTCCAGACATTGTGGCATGAAACAACGAGCTTCTTGTGCTCAAGAGTTTGGGAAGGGCAGCGTGGGGCTGAAATCTCTGCCACACGCTATCTGGGTTCCCAGCTGGAAGGACTCAGGGGCTAATGGTTCTTGACAGCTGAGAGTCAGCAACATCTGTAGATTTGTTCGCTCTGGTGCCCGGGTTGGGAGAGCTCTAAGACTTGGATCGCTAGCCAGAGCCCGGCATGTGGCCTGTCGACATGACCATGCTTCCCAGCAGCAAGGCAGCTCCAGGGCGGGTAGACATTTTTATATGGCGGCTCAGGGTTTAGAGGACAAGTGTACCAGCGAACAGCAGAGCTTGTGTTGTTTCTTTATGAACTAGCTTTGGAAGTCACACAGTGTCACTTCTGCTGCATTCTGTTAGTTACAAGCAAGTCACAAGCCTGCTCAGGGCTGGGGCCAGAGGCCTCAACTCTTAACAGGAGGAATTTCAGTGTCACATTGAAGAAAACATAGGGCTGGGAGCTAACCTGGTGGCCCTCTTTGAGAAATACATTCTGCCTCATCCACCCCCTATCCACAACAATTCATGTTCTGCTCAAGGGCCAAGTCTACTCACCCAACACTTTCAATATGCATCCCTACAAAGATGGTAAAATAGAAACGTGGATTTTTTTTCTGTCATTGGTGTTTTATTTTCTTTGCTGGATAAGAAAAAATAATTTATAACTGATAAATGTCTTTCTTGGGAAAGACACTAACGGTCCTTCCATGAAATGTAGCCCAAAGCCCAGACCTTGTCATCTGAGTTCCATGAGACTCCTGGCATGCGGCATATTGGCTATGGTTCCCTGTGGAAGGCAGGGAGCTAGTAAGCCCAAGTACCCGCTGCACTCATCCAACAGACAGTAAGGGCCGTAGGCTAACTTCTGTAGACTCCCCCTTTCAAAAACTGGGGGAACAGGTACAGAGCTATCACCAGGTGATAGGACTTCTAAACTCTAGCCACGTGTTGGCAGGTCCTTGATGGGTGATGTGTCCCATGGAATCGTGCTCTCTGGTTTTGGGCTCTGCTCTCTGCATTGAGTCATCTTTGTTCACTGGAAGGAATGCTTGCTTGCAATTCAGGAAGCATTTTAGCTTCCTGATCAGAAATTACTATTTCTTGTCCATAAAGGATTAGGGGTCTAAAAAATCACTTATTTTATATTTATACTGCCTCTGTCCTTTTCAATCCAGATAGTTACACAATTCCTTTAAAACTGATGGGGACTTCTTATGTATCAATTTATAAACTCACTGCATTACACAAAATGTCTCCAAAATAATCCCTTCTTTACTTCAGGCTCCCTCTGAGGCTGCTGTGGTCTGATGCCCTAAATATTCTTAGAAGCGACTGTTTAAAGGAGAGGGCTCTGCAAGGCAGCCTTGGGGATTCTTATAAGACCTTCTGTCTATCTGAAAGGGCCTAGGAGGCACTGCCTTGCATATGTCTTAGGTTATAACCAAGATCTCTTAGTATCATCTGTATTTAATCTTTGCCCTGAAGCCTGTTCTTATTTGAGGACACTTAGCTGGCTGAAAAGATATTCTAGAACCTCTACATTTTCTCCAACTTCTACTTGAATACTTAATACCCTGTTCTTCACTTCTCTTTTGTTCTCTCTCAGTTTGTTATCAGCAGCAAAAGGTCAAGCTGAGTACCAGTTTCTCTGCCAGGAAATTTCCTTAGCTAGATTGTCAGGCTTATTAAGTGCATTTTCTATTTTCCATGTTATCACAGGAAACAGTATTAGTAAACTTTCCTCCAACCCCTGGTTTTTAATAACAGTGCTCCAGACAGCCTCCTGGACTGCTGCCTAGTTCGAAAGACAAAGCCACGGTATTTATATTTAATTTTTCGTTAGAACATCATTACCTATGCAACCAGCTACTGTGGCAAAATAAATCACGCCAAACTTAGGGACTTAAAGCAACAGCAATTAGTTCCTTGTATTTTTCATCATTTCTGTTCCATGTGTCAAGAACTTGGGAAGAACCTCAGCTCAGGGTTTCAGCTCTGGTGGCAGTCAGGCAGGAGCTCTAGTGGAAGTGCTGGGAGCCAGCCAGGCATCCTCCTCTCTTCAAGCTCTCGTGGACTTTTCCTTGTGATTTCTCTTCATGGGCCAGTTTGGGTTCTTTGCAGCATTGTGGTCTCAGGGCAGCCAGATTGCTGACAGCGTGGCTCATGGTTCCCAGCACAAGCACTAACAAATCAGGTCAGAAGGCATCACTTTCTACATGACCTAGCCTCAGAAGTTATTTAGTATCACTTTCCACTGATTACAAGCAAGTCACAAGTCCACCCAGACACAAAGGGAGAAGGTATAGATTCAGCACTTCAAGGGGAAGAACATCAATGGTGTATTATAAGAAAAAAGGCACATGGATGCAGATACTGTTGTGGCTATTTTTAGCAAATACCATGTGACCCAGAGCATGACTTCTATATGACAGACGGAAGCATGTAGAGGAGAAAGAAGAGGGCCCCACTTCTCTTTGCCTTGCTAACATGTTTCTATGCACAGTGGTTGGATAGGTCAATCTGTGAGGACTCCTGTAAGATGAGTTCAGGAGATCCCACCAGACGACCCAAACCATAGCAACCCCCACAAACCTTGCACTGGAATATTCAGTTGACTGCAGAATATTACCTAGAATGTCATTTTAGTCTAAGCATTTAGCCTTTGTGATTCTGAAACTAAAATTATTTACAATTATTGCCAAATCTCAGAAAGTCTTAAAAAATGTTAAGTATGTTGACTAATGGTGGATTTTCAGCATCAGTCACCTTCAATATTTTCATAGCTTGCAGTTTCAGATGAGAAAGATTGCCAATCACGTATCAGCATGTTACCAAGCCTGTATGTCTAGATGCCATCTGTCCTCTGAGCTCCAGACTACCCAAGCATGTCATTCACTCCATGTCTCCATTTTATAGTGCCTCAAGGGCACCTCAATCACGATAGTATCTTCCCCAGTCTAATCTGATCCTCTTTTAGTGTCTTCTTTCTCACTGAATGGCACTGCCATCCATGAAGTAGCTCAAGCTGAAAGTTAACAACGACAACTTCCAACCCATCTCTAAGACCTACTGATTGCCCCTCTGTGCCCCAAGTTGACACACCACTCCCTAGTCCAAATCATTATCATCTCTCACCTGTGTCACTGATGTCACCATTTAATTGGTCTTCCTACTTTTGCCTTCCCCCAGTTAGTCATCTACATTGGAACCAAAGTGATTTAGTACAAAGTGCTACTATGATTATGCTATGTAATCCCCATTAAAAGCCTGCAATTGCTCCCCTTGGTTCCGAGAATCAAGTTCCCAGCAGGCACCATGGTTTTTGAGGCCCTCTATTATCTATTCATAGTTCCTGGTCATTTCTGAAATGTTGTCTCACCTCACTATCCACCCCCTGCATTCCAGGAACCATCCTACCATGTCTCCATGCGATGACTCCTCCCATTTCAGACATCTCCCAACCTGCCTTCACCTCTTTAATGCCTTTCATTTTCTAGAGTTCTAAAGAAGTATCACTTCCTCATGGAAAAGCTTCTCTCATCTGCCAGATTATACCAGGACCCCCACTAGTAAACTCTTAAGAGCACCCTACCATTTTCCTTCAGAGTCCTTACCATAGATTGCGACTATGTACTCATGTGATTTTTATTAATGTTTGTCTTCATCTCAAGGTTGTGAATTCCTTAAAGGCAAGAACCTGATCTACTTTGCTTACCATTGGAGCCCCAGCACATGATACAATGCCTAGCCTCTGGCCTTTTCTGACCATTCCATCTAAAATCCACTTTTCTACCACTCACCTCTCTTTACTCACTTATCTTTGCTTATTTTTACTCAAATGTCCATTATTATCACTCTGTGGGTATATAATATGTCTATATACATATATGTATATGTGTACATGTGTGCATATGTAAACATATGTGTTTATGTGTGAGTGTATAATTTCCTTACTTCTTACTGTTTTATCCACTAGAAAGTAAACTCCAGAAAAGCACTGCTATGTCCCTACCACATACCTGGCACATAATAGAGCTCAGTAAATATTTATTGAAAATATGAATACATAATTAGTAGGTGTTCAAGAAATGAATACCAGAAGTCCCTTCTTCAAACACTAAGAACAATGATACCCTGAACTGAAAGAGATGGTCCACTGACATACCTTTTGGACAAACTGCGTCTCACTGTCTTCACAAAGTAACACTTTGACAGTTTTAATTCATTTCACCACATGTCACTAAGCAACAAAGAGCTATATTTGGTTTATCTCAACTTTGTTCTGCAAAGTTCATTCAGATTCCCCATCCATAATCTTGAACAGGAATCATTTAGAGTTTGACAGGGACAAATTCATAAAAACCAAAGGCTTTCAGAACCTTTGGAATCAGACACGTCAGGGGATCAGACACACTGGTATTTGAATCTCAGCCTCAACCTGTATTAGCAACATCTCTTTGGGAAGCCATGTAACTTCTCTCAGCCCCAGCTGCCCCAGAATGCATGTGAAAGGCAGCACAGGCTTAGTAGTAGGGCCGACAGCAGTTTTAAGAGCATGGTACCTAGTCATAATCAGGAAGTAATACCTACACCTTATTCATATCTATTCCCAAGTCCCTTTGATAGAGGAGCAAACGAAGGCTCTGAAAACTGAGAAGAAGTTCTCAAAGTCACGCACCACCCTCAAATCCAGATGATGGACATCACTAAGCATTAAGCATCATCTGACCATTATTTGCTCAGGACACTTTTTTGGTGAAAACCTGCTGTGTTTGAACTCACGCTGTTTTCTAAGGAGGTCGGAGACTCCATTATGTCCTCCCATTGATTGAGGCCGCTACAGCCTTCCGTTCCAACTGAGCAACTTCCTATTCCAACAGAAGGGAATGTCAATCCAATCAAAGAATCTAGATGAAAAATGTGATAAGAAGAATTTTCTCCTACCCCTGTTTTTAGGAGTCCTTTATTTCCTCCTCTCTGGGGCATAAAAGAATAGCTGAAACTATGGGCTCTGCTAAAATCCTTCCTTGTGTAAGTATCATGTTCTTTACATTAACATCATTTGCTTAGAATGTACACCCCAGTAAAAAGCGATTCTGGTGAGCTCTAGGTCCAACTTCATGTCTAGACAAGAGTTACTCCGAACAAAGGGATGAGTAAATTTTACAATAAGTAAAACTGATGCATAAAAATAAGCGAAACAAGATAATAAGTCTCAAATGAATAGTGCCAGGGCGGTGCCTCACAGAGCAGACAGAATTTCAGGAAATTTGATCAAAGTGGGATACGGAAATCTCATGTATTGAAACATTGACTGGATGATTCATTTTCTGTGGAACTTAATTAGTGAACAGAAACCCGAATGAGCTAAGTGTTTACTGCTTAAAGTTAGTGAAGATGATGGGTCAGCAGCAATAATTAACTAAGTGGTTTCCTGGCTAATTAGAAGAAAGTGAAAACAACATGCCTAAAATTCGTTCCTTACTAAGCAGATGTCAGACTGCAAATGCGTTGAACAAAGCTGTGCCTACGGGTCGTTCTGTACTTTACCTTTATCCATGACTCAAGCTCATCGCCACTTTGCCCTCATGTAGGAAACCTGCCATATTACCTTAACATTTCATTCCCAACTTGTTATAAAGGCAATTAGTCATTCATTATAACATAAAATTCAAATTAGTTGCAATTATGTTTTCTGAATCAAAACTATACCCCTTGATGTGGATAATTTAAGGTTCTATATTTAAAAAGCATTGAATGAGTCATGATGGTAAATAAGAAGACCCTCAAACGAGCATTCATATCTCCTGCATATGCAAAATTAAATGGATAATTTCTACCTATGATAGAAATTTTCAAGAATTCATTTAATTAGCTGTAACTATGCTCAGAAAGCATATATTTGAAATACTGTTGAATGACTAAGGAAGGTATTTGCAACCCCAGAGAAGCCCTCTTAAAACTCCCTGTTTCTTATTCAACAAACATTTGTCAAGCACCCCCAGTTTGCATGGCAATGTACAATATAATGATCACCTAACCTGGCATCATTCTGTTCTAGCCCTGGTAGACAACTGGATGAGTTAATCTCTTTAAATGCCCATTCATGGTATGTGAGGAATGACCCTAGAATTACACGAAGAGTCAGTCTGAAAAGAAGCATGGGCGTGCATATTTGACTTATATGCTAAAACCAGGTTACTAGTTCACTACCTTTCTTATTTATTCAGGGGCCCAGAATTTAAAAAGAATCTTATCTCACTTGGGCAGTGAGCTATGTGCTTAACCATGAGTTTTTACATGTTTATAGAGGTGAGAACAGCAGTTTGCAGATTCTACAGACGTGGAAAGGAAAAAACAGTAAATTTAGGGGGCTAAAGGGGAATGTATATTGAGGAATTGTTTCCATTTGAGAGATAATTCCACAATTATGCAGAGCAGGTTTAGCATTTTAGAGCTGGATATCAGAGCTCACGTAAAGTTTAGCATTAGATCACTAGATTTTTAAACCAACGGACTCTCAGCTCTCCCAGAGAGTCTCCTGCAGGGAGTCTAGAGGGGCTCACCAGGAGGGGAAGGAGGCATTCATAGCTTGTACCAGTTCCCCAGCAGCCAAGCCCAGGTTCACAGGCTGAGACCTGGAAAGAGTCCCTGAGACCTTACCTAACATCAGCACAGCTCATGATACAGGTGCCAGGCCAGGAGCCCAAACTACCTAGTGCGCACCTCTCCTTACTAAACCGACTAGCACGGTTCTACTGCCCTCGCCCGCTGGATGAGAGCTAGTTATCACTCAGTAGGAGGATGTCTGAGACTGCTACCAGGGCCAGCAAGTCCTGTCCTCCCAATGACCACTGTACTTCCTTTCTCACTAGGCACTGAATAATTCTTCTGATGACACAGTAATGACTAATGTATCCATTTATTCCATATTTTGAAATAGACTTATTTGTAACATTTGCATCCATAAGATATATTCAGATTTCAAGGCAAAGCAAACAGATTTAATATTTGCATTTGAGCCCAACTGAAGTGTTCGTCACTGAGTTCATGAAGTTTCCATGCTGAGCATGTAGCGGAGCACACGGACACACTTGAATGTCAGGTCAGATTTTCTTTGTCAATTCCCTTATATGATAATGCCTATACATCAGTCTCTTCCACCAGCTCCTGAAAGCTCCACATAGGTAGGACAAGGAGCTTTCTCCTACTTCATTAACTCTCTTGGGGGAAAATATAACCTTATTACTATCTAGCAAGATAAAGAACGCAGTGCTTCAAAGGGGTTGCAGAGTGTCATGGAGCCAGCAAGCTAGCTACAGGAGATGATTCAATCAATGACCATTTAGAACTACATTTTTATCAAGGAGGTTATTTCAATCTCATCTTCCCAGCCCCGCCATTTTGACCCAATATACACTCAGATTCCATGCATTTATCTCTACTAAGGCTATCTGCCTTTACCCTGAGCAATAAGTACACTTTTCAGTCTTTAATTCATACAGAAACAATCAGCACAAAATGCCACAGACATCAGCTAAAATGGCATAAGTTTAAATACAGTGGAGATAAATAGCTAAAGAACAGATGTTAAAAACTGACACTAGAAAAATTAGCCATGGTAGAGATATTCAACACCAAATATAATGAATAATCTCTGTTCTATAACTGAACTAGAGGGTTGGTGGGAAAATGGATATGCATTGAAGGAGTTAAACTTAGCTCCAACGTTAACATTAAAGCCAATGTTACTGGAAGGAACAGAGCTGTTAATGGGCCACATTAACAGTAGTTCCTATCTTGGCACCAGGTAAACAGTAGGGGTTCACCAAATGCTTTTTTTGAATTAATGACTTAGAGTATGAAAGAATGGTTCTCTTCGGAGACTTAGAAAATAAAATTGGGATTTGAAGGCTTAGTTTTAAAATAGTCTACTCAAAGCCATGGGTTAATAAGTCAGGAAAATCAGTGCTGAATAGAATGTAGGTGTTTCTATTTGTTAATTAAAGTGCCCACAGAGTCATTATTCTTACCCTTAATTTCTCAGTCTGAAAAGTTAACGAAGTATATCGTGTCCATGAATAACTGAGATGAACTTGAAAGACTACTCCCCATTCCAGAAGCTGCCCCACTACTCCTTAACTGTGACTTATCCTTTTACTTCTGAAAAATCTAAAGCAACTTCCATCCGATTTGACTGACAACCCATCTGTTTTTCTTCTGCCTTTATTCTCATAGGAAGAAGATGCTACTCGTGAAAGCCGTTTTAATTTCAGTGGCTATGGGATGGGTCACTGCCTCCAAGTGAAAGATGGAACAGCTGTCAAGGCCGCACCTGCCAACCCACCTCCACAACCCCCGAAAGATGCAGATGCCATCAAGAAGAAGTTTGTGGACCGGGCAAAAAGGATTGACACGCTATCTCGGGCTGCCTTCCCATTGGCCTTCCTCATTTTCAACATCTTTTACTGGATCACATACAAGATCATTCGGCATGAAGATGTCCACAAGAAGTAGATGTGCCCTTCAGATCCCGGGACCTTCCGGCCTAAGTGTTGTGCTTGTAAATACATTTGAAATTGTCTTTATGTCACTTTGACAGAGGAGAAGATTGAGGGTGGGGGGAGGGAGCATCATGCGGGAGGGTTTCCTGGCACCTACATGAACAAAAATAAGTTATCTGTGCAATGGAGGAAAATGCTTGCACAAATTTAAGGCATTGCAGAGTCAAGTAACTCCCTTCTTAGTCTCCAGCATTCTTTTGGATGGTGTATCAATTAAACATGATATGCAAGTTTTTGAGGGCTATTTGTGTTTTGGTTTAGTTTTGACTAATTCTGGTACTGAGAAATTAGCTTAACACACACACAGACACACACACACACAGAGAAAATGCTTACTATCTGACCATAGTGACTAGCTTAGAGTCAAGGACCAACCTTTTTCAGGAAAATGCTGCCTTGTTTCTAAAACAAGCCTCCTGAGCTATGTTCTTTACAATGTCTATAATTAGTGTTTCACCCAAGGAATCCTTTTATGGGTCGTAAATTATTTCTACTTATCAAGAAAACTACCACCACAACACACACACGCCAACCACAAAGAACAGATTTCTACTTTACTGTCCGTGTAGGTGTGCATTTTAAAATTATTTTCTTTCCTAGAAGTAATTTTGGGGTTCAAGCTGTGTGTTGTGTAACTGATTTGATAGTATACGCTCTTAAAAATAAATGCCCATTTTATTTTAGATTCAAGTTAGCGCACTGTATTTTATTTTATTTTTTTTGCTTTGGCTATATTTACATGCAAGCTTAACTGCTCCAGTGTAACTCAGCCATTGCAACCTCTCAGCCACAGTATGTAATGGGGATGGTGTGTCCTGAATGGTGTAGCACATAGTAGCTTCAACTTTCCATTTCTGCTCTCATTGTAGTGTAACTCCTAGTCCTAATGTCAACTGGCCCATGATTTCTGCTGTCAATCCAAGTGAATATTGTTTTAAATACCCTTAAATAACTTAAATTTAAATTGTACTGTGATTTTCATAACACGTTGCCTTTTTGGTACCAGAGCTACGTGGTTTGAATCCTGGCTACATGTTTTAAGTAAGAAAAAAAAAATGTATTTTTGCTTACTCAGATAAAAGACAACCTGTAAAAATATAACGAAAAAATTAAATTTTACATGTGCTGTAAAAGGGGTTATTTAAACAAAGTGTTTGTTCAATTTCAATAAAGCTAAGTGTGCCACAGAACTTCTCAAAGGGTCTTTCCATTTTTTTCTCTACAGTGTAAATAATTTAGATGACAACGGTTAAGTTGGAATTTCATTTTGGTCTTCCTCATAAACATGAAACACATTGTTATCATGTCATTGTTATAATGGTAGCTCAATGCATCTGCATGAAGAAAGAATATGTTGTTCTCATTGTAGAAATGGTATAAATGGAGACATGAAAGCTTTAGGAGCCATTGTGAACAGGTGAGCAGGATCTGACACTGGAGACTTCATATGAGAAAGGGAAGTGTTCTGAGAGCACTGAAGAATCAAAACTTCCAGTTAAGAGACATTTCAAAGACCAACCTATCCACCTACCCATCCTGATTTTGTCAGTAATGAGGTTCCAAGATTAAAGAAAAAATGATGGTACCACCGACCTGCCCACGTGAATGACAAAATTAACTGAAAAAAGGACGGAATAAAGTATGTCTGTGGAAAATGCCTAAGAGAAATAGTTCAACTGACGCAGACAACATTAAGAGCATCTTCATGGAGTCAGGATCTTGTGTGACTGAATGGCTAAAAAGATATTAGGGCTGAAGTAAAAGATCAATGGAATTCAATTTATAAGGTGCTTATTTCCATTTATGAAGGAGGGGAACTAACCTTCATGTTGTTACACATGCCCCCACATAAGATGTGATATTCCTACCTTCATTCAAATGCATTTTTAAAGTAACAAGTAAATAAAGTAAAAAATAATAAATGAGATATCACCTCAAGATTTCCCCAAGCTGAGGGTAGTGTATACTTGATGTTTTTAGATCACAAGCCAGCATTTAGGAATACATTACCACTTTGGCATAAGTAATTCATAAATAGGTGAATGTACCTTCAAAAAGAGAGCAAAGCTCTAGGGTGCTCTTTGTGATTTATGCACCCACCTGGCCTTCTGGAATGGCCTAGGGCTGGTGATGGAATGGGTCTTGTGCAGACTGAAGCCTCATCAGAAGCTCCAAGTCCACAAAAATGATAGAACCAAAGGCAAGGAGACCCTTCAAGTGCAAGGATGAAGACCAACGAAGACCTCATCAAGGTCAAAGGGTAATCATTTACAAGCTATTCGTGCTTCCTGAGGAGAAAGATTTAGATGTGAGGTTATGAGGAAGGGAGAAGAGATTAAAGGCAGACAGAAGCCAGAAGGTTCCCTTTAAGGTATAAATCAGATAGTGTCACTGCTTTAAATCTCAAATAATCCCATATTACTCAAGAATAAACCAGAGCCCTCACTGTCACCATATGATCTAACCTCTACCCACCCACCCCCACGACCCTCGCCCATCCCCTCTCCTTCCAGGCATTACGGCGAGTGTGTAAACATGCCAGCTACTCTACATCAGGACCTTTGCACCTGCTCTTTTCTCTGTAGGCACCTCCTTCCCTAGACTAGAGTTGTCAAACTTTTTGAGGCCAGATAATAAATGAGGTATCATCTCAATCCCGTGAGGGTGGCCTGTACTGAGAAGACCAGAAACAAGTGTTGGCAAAGAATTCTCTCATACACTGTTGGTAGGAATGTAGAGTGGTGCAGCCTCTATGGCAAACAGTATGAACTGTTCTCCCTCAATTAAAAATTAAATGGTAGAGACACTATATGGCCCAGCAATTCCACTCCTAGGTATGTATCCAAAGAATATAAAAACACCAATTTGAAAAAATATATGGACTTTCACGTTCCTTGCAGCACTATTTATAATTATGAAAGCATAGAGACAAACTAAGTGTGCAAGACAGTGTGTGGTATTTTTACATAGTGGGCTACTACTCAGCCATTTAAGACAAAAAGATGTAATCTTACCATTTGCAACACTATGAATTAAATTGGAGGGAATTACAGTAAGTAAAATAAGTCAGAATGACAAAGAAACACCTGATGATTTTGCTCAAATGTGGACTATAGAGAAATGAAGCAAAGGAATACCAAGAAAAAAAATGAAAATGAATAACGGCAGAGCTGAGGATAACAGGAATAGAAGCGGTAGAATCTCAGGGTGGAGGGGTCTAGCTGGTGGTGCGGAAGATGACTGGGGCTTGATTGGTGGGTGTGGTTTGGTAACATACGTTTGAAGAGGTGTGAAACTGCGCTCCTACAGTATGTATTACCACAACGACAAGAATTAGTCAATTCCTGACAAATACTCAGAGCAATTACTAGCCCATAACAAGTGTTCAACAAGTATTATTAGTATTATTTTAGACAGACACACCATTTGTGAAATAAAGTAACGAAGCAAGAGGCATCAGGGAACAGTGAAAACAGCTGACATTCAAACTGAATACTTTCACATCGGCCCTTTCTCTGTGCAGTCTTTTTAGAGCATCAGTGAACATTCAATTTAAGAGAGAAGGGCTGTAGGAGCAAAAGAGGTGAAGAAGAAAAACCTTGCCTTTCCTTCTCCCTCAGGGGAAAAATTTAAAAGAGCCATGGAGAAGCAGTATTATTTCTAAGAGCTATGCTAGAAAATGGAATTGCTTTTCTGAAAGAAAGTTGATGATGAATACCTGGAGGGTCTAAAATGTGATTATGATATTGATCTCAGGAAAACCCTGGGTGGGTCTGACTTTTCTTTTTGGCTCTTCAGTATCATTAAAATGGGTTCACATGGAAGGGCCCGCAGACGGCAAAAATCTGACTATCAGAATCAAGGGAGGCAAAAGGTCCTGTCAGGGAATCTGGGGACGCAGCTTTAACATTCAGCACGTGTACGCCAGGTGGCAAATCGAGCCACAGATGCCATGTCCGGGCTGCAGCCTGTGCCTTGACTACCTGGTGAGGGGAACACAAAACCCCTTCAGGCTGATTTTCTATCTTCCTCCCTGGCCCCACTGGCCAGACGAATTTGTTTTCATTCCAGCTGTACCTCCTGGGCTTCTTCTTTTCCAGGCAGCTCTGAACCCTGCAACAGCAGCCACTTTGCCTACTAGGCTGGACCGACACATTTGCTTTAGTTTTAAATACATATCTTATGTTTGAGGGTGGATCCTTTTATACAAATGACACTGCCTTTTCACCTGAACTGGTTGTTCTTAGTAGACACCATACAGGTTTATTTTGTCTTTTTTTATTAAGATGTCTCAAGGAACTCTCACCCAGTTCCAGAGGGCTGCCCCAGGGCACGTTCCCACTGTCAGTGGAGGAGGGTGTCTCTTTCTCCACATACTCTCCAACACCCAGTGTTTCTGGAACTCTCAATGTGGACAGAAGTGATGGTGGACATTTTCTCATGTACCTGTTGGCCATATGTATGTCTTCTTTGGAGAAGACTATTCAGATCTTCTGCCCACTTTTTGGTAGAAGTATATGTGTGTGGTATCTGGGGGGCAGCTGCTACAACCCACTGTTTTGCTGGGAGTCTGTGGTTGTCTTCCAACACAATTCAAGCCTGAGTCTGACGGCTGGAGACAGGATTTCTAAGAAGTTGTCTTAGCGACTCATTATGAACATATGAGGGTCCTTCAGTTTGGTTGTGGGGGGGGGGGGTCAAGTGGGAAATGAAAGGTTGAAAGGTGAGGCCTTCTGGGGATCTTTGATTCTGTGGTTCTATTTTACTAAACCATTCAGCCAAAACTCAGCTGTCCTAACTCCTTCATACTGAGACTATGCCAACTGCACATAGTTCAAAATTGGTGGATCTTATTCTGGAATGGGAATGAGAAATGAAACAGGAAAGGAAAGCAGGGATGGAAATATAAAGTCATACTGGTTAAGAATCTTGGGATTCCTCTCATAAATAACAGTACACCACTAGCAGGTTTTAAGCAGGGGGTGGACAAAATCAATTTGTATTTCAGAATATAATGCTGTCTATAGAGTATAGAAGAAATTTGAGGAAAATCAAAGAGGACTGATCTCTAAAAGTTTAGAAATTAAATACTCCTGGTGAAACTGGACAAGACCCATCTGTTCTTGAACATGACTTGAGCAAAGGAGAACTTCTAGTCTGGACAAAGGAAAATAATGGACCCTACAAACATGGGTAAAAATCATCACCAGTTAAAATTTGTCAAAATCAGCCAAAATCTCAGCAACATTCTACTTCCAGTGACAGTCAAGAGTTCAGCAGAGAACTTAAAGCCAGGGTGTGTTAACACAGGCCTCAGCATCAGAAAGACCCAGGTTCAAACCTTGCATGTGCCTCGTCCTGTTCCTGAGACATGTAACTTAGTCCCTTGAATTGTTCCTTTCCCTGTCTGTACTGGAAACCATGGCGGCAGCACCTAATCTGCGACAGCAGCAGGAGACATGCATGCGAACAATGCGCATCTACATGAGAGTCGTGGGCATGGTCATGGCTCCCACAATTAATGGTTTCCTTCCATGCAGAGGGAGCGCCTTAGATATTCCTTCTGCTTGCTCTTAGCCCCACAAAGAAAGGAAGAGTGACTGAATCTGGGAAGTCCTGAAGGTGTTTTCCTGCCTCCTCTTCTTTCCTTTCTCTTGAGGGATGGATGATCCTCCAGAACTGTATGTTGTGCTCTGGTGCTGCCATATGTTCTCAGCATACCAGAAATGTTTTTCCATGGAGAAACGTTTTCAACATTTCTTTTCAGGGAAAGCCTACTGTGTTCCAGCACAATCTATGGCTCAAGAGATAAGTCTGATTAATTTTAGAGAACAGTATTTTTTACTGAGCTAACATTGGTTTACAACTTTGTGATTTAGAGCTAGGATCTCCACATTCAGATGTTGTTACCACACCAGCACACCCACCCAAACACCCACACTCCACCACTATAGTCTGTTGTGCCGACTCCCCACTTAGTTCTTGCCCCTCTCCCTCATTCTCCCTGTACTTCAGTAAGATTTCTATTTTTTTTTAAGATGCACCTATTTATGCATACAAGAGCTCAGGTACAGGCCAGAGTCACGGGAGGTGAGAGGATTCACCAGATAGAGTGGGGAGCAGAACAGGCAGACTGCCAAGGGCAGCAGCGGGTGAGGCAGGAGAGGTCGGCTGTGCCATGTGGGTCCCCTCCCTGGCCAGCAGCAGGGATCGAACTCGTGCTGCAGTGGCTGCATTTTGCTTCACAGTGCATTGCTTAACCCACTGCACCACCAGGGAGGCCCTACAGTCAGATGTCTATGGTTTGCTATTGGGTTGGCTTTATCTGACCCTTTATTTGGTTTCTCTGTATTCCACGTTTAAGTGACACCACCTGATATTTGGCTTTCTCCTTCTGCCTTATTTCACTTAGCATAATCCTCTCCAGTCCCATCCATGTTGTCACAAATGGCAAGGATTCATGTATTTTTTTAGCTGAGTGATAGTCCACTGTGCATGTTTATATATTCCGGATCCATTCATCTGTCTTTGGGTACTTAGGTTGTTTAGAAAGCTTGAATGTTGCAAATGAACATCACAGTGCGTATTTCCCTTCAAATTAGTGCTTTTGTATTCTTCAGGTAGATACCTAGGAGTGGAATTGACAGGTCATACGGAGATTCTTTTTTTATATTTTGAGAAAATTCCATAGTGCTTCCCATAGGGCTGGACCAGTCTACATTCCCACCAACAATGCAAGGGAGTTTTTTTCTCCACATCCTCACCAACACTTGTTTTTGAGATGGGTCATTCTCTCAGGTTTTGATTTGCATTTCCCTGATGACAAACAATGATAAACTTTTTTTTTTCATGTGCTGTTGGCCATCTGTATATCTTCTTTGCAGACATGCCTGTTTAGTTCTCCTGACCACTGTTTAATCAAGTTAATGTTTTATTTTTGTTGAGTTCTTTGAGTTCTCTGTAGATCTCAGATATCAGCCCCTCTTAGGTTGTACGCCATTCTTGAATGCAGTATTTTAAAGCCTGCTCACTCTTAGATGTAAATCACATTTTTCAGTATCAGAAATATTTACAACAAAAATTACCCAGACATACTACACAGAATGTAGCCTTGGTTAATGTTTTCTCAGGAAAATGCCTCTTGGTTTCTCTTATACAAACTTTACTTCAGTATTTTTGAGGGAATAAAAGTTGTATTAAAATTATCTTTATGCCTTTTTAAAAAAATCAATATAATCTTCAACAAAAAAGCATGTGGGAAAACATATGAAGTTTCATTCCAAACGCAAATGACATTTAGAATAAATCAAGTTTAGATACATCAGAGGCATACATAGATATTTTGAGTGCTCCAGAGTGTCAACACAGGGATTTGTGGTTAGGATGTTGCTGGCACTAACAAAAATATCCTAGTAGATAAAGCCATTGCTTGCTAATAACCATATTACTTGATGCCAAGAAAGGGATTATTTTAAGCCTTTGCCTCATGATAAGATAATTTGTTCTTTACATATGGGCATCTTAATGTTTCATTTGGTTGGGGGTTTGAAGATGATATGTAATTATGTAATGCATAGTAATACTTTTTCCCATTTAAAATAATTGGCTGAGTAGATTAAGAAGACATTGAGTGTGTGTGTGTGTGTGTGTGTGCGCACACACGACAGAATATTGGGCCTCCCTGGTGGCACAAGGGGTTAAGCGCTGCACTGTGAAGCATCGGCAGCCACTGCAGCACAAGTTTGATCCCCTGCTAGGGAGGGGACCCACATGGTGCAGCAGACCTCTCCTGCCTTACCGGCTGTTCCGCTCAGCAGTGTACTTCAGTCAGTCTGCCTGTTCTGTTCCCCACTCTGTCTCTGGTGAATCCTCTCACCTCGCCGCCCCTGCCTCGTGCCTCTGGCCTACACCCCAGCTCTTGTATGCATAAATACATAAATCTTTTTAAAAAAATAGACTACTACTCAGCTATTAAAAATGATGAACTCTTACTATTTAGGACAACATGGATGGAACTAGAGGGGATAATACTAAGCAAAATAAGTCAGAGGAGAAAGACAAATACCAGATAGATGGTTTTGTTCATATGTAGACCATAGAGAAACAAAACAAAGGAGACAAAACCAAACCAAAACAAACCCTAGAAACCTGACGTAAACTGAGGCTATTGTTATGGAGGTGGGGGTGGAGAACAAAGGCAAGAGAGGCCCAAAAGATGATAGGACTACGTACAGAAGCCAGTGGTGGGTGTGGTATGTGTACAGGGTAACATACATCTGAAGAGGTGTGATCCTCTATTTCTGAACCATGTACAGTATTGTAAACCAGTGTAACATTAATGAAAAAATTATGTAAAAAAAGTAACTGGTAAAGGGCTCCTTTAGCATTTTTACACAGAACACCTGATTTCATTGCCAGAAAATCAACGTCAAGCAAGAGAAGACTACACTATCGGGCCTCTCGTCTGACTCGTCTTATTTTTCAAGTAGTTTTCACAACTTAACATAAAAAGCTGAGGGCTGATTTGCTGGTTTCCCCTGATAAATAGAAACAGGCAAAAAAGTAATAGGATGTCACTTCTGAGGTCAGGTGACAAAGGACCATGACTTCCATCTTGCATCTCTCTGGCACTTACTGCTTCCTTGTTCTGAAGAGGCAAGCTGCCAAGTTTTAAGCTGTCCTTTGGAAGCCTATGTGACAAGGAACTGAGTGGTCCTCTGACTGACACCCAGCAAGGAAATGAAGGCTCCAGACCTATGAGACCTACGAGGAACTGAAATCTGCAAACCATAGAAATGAATTTGGAAGCAAGTCCTCCACAAGTTGAATGTCGACTGCCAGCCTGGCCAACACTTTGATGTTAGCCTTGTGAGAGTCTGAGCCAGAGAGCCCAGTTAAGCCATACACAGATTGCTGACCACAGAAACTGCAGTAAGGAATGCTTGTTGTATTAAACCACTAAGTTCTTAAGCAATTTTGTGTGCAGCAAGAGATAATATACTCGCAAAGGCATGTTGGTGAAGGAATAAATGCATGACTTAATTGCTCACCAAGCCGCTTGCCTGACTCTGAGCCTTAGGTACTTACATCCAGGAAATAGACCAAAACTTTCTGAAAATGCTCTGGTATTTGTGGAAAACCAAATAGGGCGTGGTCCCTACCAGTTTAAGCCAAGCCTAAATTTAGAGGATCATTGCCTGGAATGGAATTTTGGGGTTGTTAGCCAATGCTCTCACTTTATAGGAATGGAAATGGAGGCTCAGAAGAACTAAGTGACTCCAGGACCACAGGGTCCAAAGAAGGATCATCTACAAACCCAGGACTTCTGACTCCCACTTGGGTTCCTCCATGGAATCCCTTGGCAGTGTTAAGAGGACAGGAACATCATGAGCGTTGGACAAACCTTGAATGCAGAAAGTGAGGCTTAAGCAGGCCTAGGGAGGGCGGCAGAATTGGGGAACACAGTCCCAGGGAGGGAGCGACCTGAGAGAACAGAGGTGGGACTGCACTATGTGTGAGGGGCGCTGAGAATCAAAATCTCCATCCGAGGTTCACTCAAGCATCTTGAAGCTCAAATGAAAGGTCACGATGGGGGGGGGGGGCTGGAAAGAACTGTACCAAGGAGGAGCGGTCGGCAGAGACAGGAGGGCAGGTCTTGGTAGAGACACAGACCATTTGCATGCGACTCCTTGGCAGACAGCCAGAGTGAATGCAGGCGCAAGAAAAATGGGTGGGCAGGCAGATGTGGTGGGCACTGGAATTTGATAACTTGCTAGTCTCAGACTCTCGAGGCAGAACAAAGAGGAAGGGCTTACTCTAGTAGAGAAAGGGCGTGGATCTGTGCTTAGAATGTGGCAAACTCCTTACTGCATCATGGGGCATGTGTGCCATGCATTAAGTGGCCGACAGCTGTCAGATACCAGCACGTGGCATCTAGTCAACAGACAAATAAAGCTTGGAGAACTTACATGCAAAATTAGCCCATAATTATTGAGAAAGTATCTATTTCTTTAAATTATTGGTACTTCACACCTGGACCAAAGAGCGCAGGATGTGAGCAGCCTGTGCTTTGTGGGTAATTCCCTGACTCTTGACCCAGACACCTGGGTGCCGGAGAGGAGACAAAGGACAGTGGGCCGGAGTCACAAGTCTGGGTGTAGTCCAGCGTGACTGAACCTCTCTGCACTTCATTCTCTTCCGCTGCCCATGGGAGATAATCAAAGCAACCCATCCTAGGGCACAAGGCTTTTGTGAGGGCTGAAGTTTGAAATGCATAAAAGAGCTGTACAAATGTCTGGCTGTATATAAAAAAGTTCCACTGAATTTTCCATTGTAGCCATCAAAAGGACTTTTTCACTCTGTAATGGCTTCCTTCACAAAGAACAAAGAGGTTCAAAGGCTAAATTACATAAAATTAGATCATTGTTACAGCACATGCCATAAATAAGAGTGCCGAAGATGATTCACAAAAATAATTGGATCAAGGCAGTGCAACCTGAGGTATTTAATTCCCACGACACCAGCCTACCAGGAGAGGCAGGGAAGAAAGCCTTCATGTTTTCTGCCACGCCGAAGCACCAGAATCGAAATGACGAGAGCAGGAGGCGGTGGCAGGATTAGTGAAGGTAACACTATCTTCTGTAAAAGGCGAAAGATTTATACGATCTGAAGAGAAACCAGAGTATAACACTATCTTCTGTAGCAGGCAAGTCCCCAAGTCTCAGAGGTGTAATGAGTACAAGTGGATCACTCAGCCACACAAAATCCTCAGGCATTTCTGACCAATGGGTGGCTCTTCTCTCTTCCAAGTCGTGGTCTGAGACGCAGGCTTCCTCGATGGTTTCACCATCACCATGAGCTCAAGGAGCCAGGCTGCGTCCCCTTATGCGATGCACAAAGGAAAAGAGGAACCTGCTTTCAGCTCCTTGGGCATGGGGATGACAGCACTATCACTCACGTTCCTGGGGTGAGAGTAGTCCTGTGGTCCCACTGGATTCAAGAGGAGAGGGAGTAGAATTCCTGAATTGCCAGCAACAACTCAGCAGTATGAAAGGAGAACCCAAATCTTGGGGAACAGGAGCCATGTTTGCCTCAACTGAGAAGACACAGCTCTACCATTGTGCACCTTTCCCGGTCACTAGTGTTTCTAGAAGACACATACATCAAGGGTCCTTACAGCTAGAAACGTCACCAATAAAGTGGCCAGCATTGCTTGCAAAGACTTTGTCATGCTTCCTAAAATACATGAAAATAGTCTGGCATCTTGCACAATTTACTTAACCCTTCTAAACATCAATGCCGTCATCAGCAACATAAGCACAATAAGCAGATCTGGATAGGATTCTGAGGAGACTCACAGAGAAGGCCTGAAAATTCTTGGCCCATAAAAGGCACTCTCAAAATAGTGTCCTCACAGCGTTTACTGAAGTTGAACACACACATCCCCCACAGCCCAGCAGTTCCACGTCCAGCTATACACTCAACACACACATATTTACTGGAAGCCAAGCACTAGTCTGTTCAGTCTGTTCATGAAAGCTAAAAAGAAAAACAACACACATGCCCACTTAGAACAGAATGGACAAATAGACTGTGGTTTCTCTCAGATGCAATATTCCTCTGCAATGAAAATGGACGCACTATGGCTACATGCCCAGCTGGGTGAATCACACTCTTCCTGAGTGAAAGATACCTGAGATTACCTACTGTGTGATTGCATTGATCTAAATTCCAGACAAAATTAATCCATGCAGTCAGAAGTCAGAGTGATGGTTACCCTTGGAAGTAGCTCTTGGTTGGCAAAAGACATGAGAGCAGCTGGTGGGAAGCAGGTAATTCTCTTTGGAACAGGGGTGCTGGTTACACAGTGCATACAGTTTGTGAAAAGTCATTAAGCAGGACATTTACAGCAATACAAATTTTTAAAAGTCACATCGTTCCCTTGAGAGATTCCCACAGTGCTTAAATATTGCTCATGGTGCCACCAGCCTTTGAAAGGGGGAAAGGGGAAAAGGAGCAGGAGGAGAGACATAGCAAAGCAAGCCATAAAGAACGAGGACGGCGAGCGTGCAGAATAAAGCCGCAGGCTTCCAGGAACCGGAGACACCTACCACTTTTGGCAACCATGCCATTTTCTGCAATCGGCCCCAAGTCCCTGACAATAACAAAGGGGGCCAGGACACTTTCTCACAGTGACACTGGAATTCTTATTTGGGCTAAGCTTCAGTGCTGCTAAAAATACAAGTCTTCCCTATGGGCAATCCACAACATGTCTTTCAGATTAAAATGTGTCTTTCCGTTCCATATGCCTCCCTGTCATTTCTGTCATTGTGATTCTTCTTTCCTGTGTTATTTGGGGAGCTAGGATTATATGTACGTGTGCGCATGGGGTGGACGGGAGGAGTGTGCAATTTACCAATTCCACTGCAACCTATGTCCCTATCCTGATCACTGATGAAGGCTTCTGAAATCATGACCATATACAATCATTCTCTGCCAATATCACCCCCAGATAGCCTCATTGCTACCAGAGCAATCACTTAGTTGAGCCTATACTAACTGTACTTGTGCATCTGAATGAGGCACCCAATTATGGCCATAAATCTGTCATGTATAGTCGTTACATAATAATAAAGGATTCCTAAGGTTACAATACTAGACATCACTGATTACCAAGTTTGGTTTCATTTTATAGTGTATAAAAGTTAGCATCAGTAGGAACCTTAAGACACCACCTTTCCATTTAATCTAGGAGAAAACTGAATTAGTACCTATCCTACACAGACTATTCCAAAAAATCGAAAAAGAAGGAGTTCTACCAAACTCATTTTATGAAGCCAACATCACACTAATA
>JAGFMF010011596.1:522466-642918 GCA_019455555.1 Galemys pyrenaicus | reverse complement strand
ACTGGTGAGATGGTGATGGGGAATACATGGGGATTACAATTAATGGCAAGTATATGTAAATTTTAAAATATTTTAATAAAAAAAAAGAGAAAAAAAAAATAATGTAGGAGAAAAAAATGAGGCCAAGAGAGTTGAATTAGTTGCTTTAAAATATATAGTTGTGGCATGAAATGAATATGATTCTAGCACTCGCCTTTCCCATTTTAACCATAAGCCCCCAGGTCTGATGTCCACATGAATAGGTATCTTGGCCTTTGCCTAAAACAAGTCAACTGAAATAATGTTGTGAATAGGTTTCTAAAGGAAGTTGTAGCAGTAAGTTTTTGTTGAGGTTTTTTTTTACACTTTTTAATTTTTTTTTAATTCAAAGAAATTATACAAGGATATTATAAACACTCTCCCCCATATAATTTCATCCAGAAGGATCAATTTTTAGCATTTTGAGAGTTACCTTATAATCTCTCTTCTTCCTGTTTTACGTCTCTTTCCCTTCTCTTGCTCTCTCTCTCTCATTTCTTCTCTGATAAACATTATTGCTTTTTCTCTGAGAGTGGGTTGCATGCATTATAACACTTTACCTTCTAACACTTTGGTGTGTAGTTCCTAAAAACAAGGACGTTTTCTTACACAGCGGCAATATAATTATCATATTCAGTAAAATTAATATTGCCATGATACTATCATCTATTCTACAGTCCATATTCCAATTTTTCCAACTTTTTCAACAACTGTCTTTTAGATTACTTCTCCTACCCCTTCCAAGAACTGGTCCACTATAACAAATTCCATTTCATTTCCATGTCTCTTTTCTCTGAAGAGTTTTTTGGTCTTTCTTTTCTTTCAAATAATGATTTTTTTTAAAATGTAGGTCTTCTTGTTTTAATAGAATGCTCTTTTTTTTTTTAAAGATTTATTTATTTATGCATACAAGCACTAACATACAGGCCAGAGGTGTGGGGAGTAAGAGGATTCACCACAGACAGAGGGGAGCAGAACAGGCAGATAAACAAGTACACTGCTGAGGGGAGCAGCGGGCACAGCAGGAGAGGTGTGCTGCGCCATGTGGGTCCCCTCCCTTGCCGGCAGCAGGGATGGAACTCGTGCTGCAGTGGCTGTGGTTTGCTTCATAGTGCGTTGCTTAACCCACTGCGCCACCAGGGAGGGCCCAGAATGCTCTTTAACTTAGGTTTCACCACTAAGCTTTCCTAGATAGAAAACCACCCCAAAATTTAGTAGCTTAAAACAAATTTGTTACAACAAGAAAGTATCATTTCTCACAATTTAGTGGGGTCAGCTTAACCAGGGTTATCCTAGGTTAGGCCAGCATGTTGGGGCTGCATAGTCTCAGATGACAGCACTATCCTGCCAGGCAGTTGGCTGGTACCAGCTCAGGTGACAAAGAGCACTTAGTCATGCTTCCCTCTAGCATGGCAGGCTAGCCAGGCTCATTAAAGTGGCAGTCACAGTTCTGAAGCCCCACAGGAGAGCCAGCCCCAAGGCATGAACACGGTCCAGGCCTTTATATCTGCCAATGTCCCAGTGGTCGCAGGAAGTCACCAGGCCAGCCCTGCAGCAATTTCATATTTAAAGCTATAATATAAAGCAAGAGTAGTCAAAATAGTAAAGCAATAGCATAAAAACAGTGACTAGAGGCCAATAAATAAACTCATGCACATACAGTCAGTTAATTTGCTATAAGGGAGTCAAGAATAAACAATGAGGAAAGAACAGTCTCTTCAGAAAATGGTATTGGGAAAACTGGACAGCCAAATGAAAAAAAAAAAAACGAGACTGAACCACTAACTTACAAAATACACANTAAAGAACAGTCTCTTCAGAAAATGGTATTGGGAAAACTGGACAGCCAAATGAAAAAAAAAAAAACGAGACTGAACCACTAACTTACAAAATACACAAAAAATTAAATAAAAAATGGATTAACGACTTACAGATCTTGGCAATGATTTTTTTAATCTGACACCAAAAGCAAAAGCAATAACAACAAAAGTAAGCAGGATGACGTCAAACTTAAAAGCTTCTGTACAGCACAAGAAACCATCAGCAAAGTGAAAGGCAACCTAGCAAAGGGAGCAAATATTTGCAAGTCGTGTATGTGATACATAAAATACACACACACAACTAAAGAGCAAACACTTCAATCAAAAATGGGCAGAGATAACTGGATTTAAAAAAAAAAGCAACTATAGCATCTATGCTCAGTGGAACTATTAAAAAAGATGATATTCTCCTTTTTGGGACAAGGTGGATGGACCTTGAGATGATGGTAAGACAAGTCATAAAGTCAAAGACACACACAGGATGGTTTCATTTCTTTGCGGAATATAAATAACAACAACAAAACAACAGACTGGCAAACAACAGCAAAAGTAGTTCTTATACTGAAAAATATTCAGGTTGACCAGAGGGAACAGAGGGAGCAGGGAAATGGGGAAGAAAGGGATAAGGCATTGGCACAGGAGGTTTAGTTATAGGCGAGTGAAGCATGTGCACATATGAAGGAGTAAAATTATAACCCCACAGGTTTATAGACACGTGAACGACTGACAGAGCAATTAAAAAACCAAAATGGACGGAAGAGGTAAATAGCCATTTTTCCTAAGAAGAAATACAAAGAGCAGACAGGTACATTAAGCTCAGCTTACTTGGATGGAGGCTTGCCTCCTGCTATTCCGCCCAGTAGGTTGGGCCCCTCACTTCTTACACATTTGTTCCTTTGTTTGCCCTCCCTGCTACTTCACCTCCTCAGCCCTTCTAATGCCTCATCCCACCAGTTCTCTGAAGAGATCTGAGGAGATCTGGTGAGACTAGGCCACACCCGTACCAAGAAGGTCAGCACCGTTTTGGAAACGAAAGGGGTTGTGGGAAAGGGAAAAGCAGTAAAAGGGGGTTTAAACTACAAAAAACTTCCATTGGGGATGAACTACAGTCATGTCCGAGGACAAGGACACTTCTGGTGTGGCAGAAGACAATCCAACTAGTTGGATATGAAGGTTTTGTGTAAAAGGCCCTGGATATTTCAAGTTGTGATTTTAAAATTAAAATTTGTGGGATAATTTTGTCCCAGAAGTTTATTAAAATTGGCAAGAATCAACTCTAAATTCATAGTAGTAAAAAAATTCTACAAGCTCTTAAAATGAGACCCAGGCATTTTTCCAGTACTATGCTTCAAACAGAACATATAACTGGTTAAACTATTCAGTCAACGGTCTTTGTGCCCTCCTCTGGTGTTCTTCAGCCAAAACTGTAAAATATTTTTGACTTGTATCCTGAGTAGTTTCAGCAGTTTCAAATTACTGTTTAACTATTGCTGAACACAGTCATTCATTTTCACCTTTATTAAATATTTTAGGAATTTTTTTATCTCGGCAATTTTCATGTCACAATGGGACAGCTTTTCCAAATGAAGACACTGGAATCATACAGAGGTTTCATTTTTTCCCCCTTTTTATCTTTTCTTTAGTGGAAAGTGAAGATGTGGCAGATTTCCCAGCTTGGTAGCACTGAGATAGCTTTGTGTTGCTGTTTGTGCTGGTGTTTGCAAACGCTCTTCAAACAAGGTATAATTGCTCAAATTCCTGTTTCCCTGTTGAGAAACTTAACCAGCAGCCTTCCTCTAACCAAACTGACATTCATGCGCACTGATAAAAAGGAGTGCATTTATGCAAGCATTAGAAGGGACAGAGTAGAGGAAGATGGAAACCTTGCTGGCTGACGAGGACTCATTTAATTTGCATTATTGAGACAGTCCTCCATGGAAAGGATGTGGACGGACACTTCGATGAAAATGAAATTCCACAAGACGATGGCCATACCGCCATCATTTCCCACAGATCATTCAGTCTTCAGCTTTCCCACAAACTGATGTTCTTTCAAGTTCACTTGAGGTAGAGCACATTATTAAAAGAGATGGGCCGGCAAGGAGAGTGAAAATGATGAAATGTGCTCCTTTAACTGAGGATGAAGTGGGGGAGTCCAGATTATCATTGAGCAGTTACAGGGGGACGGTCTGAGGAAAAATGGTATTTTGAAAATTACCCTGACCCGTGACTTCAAGTTTGGACCCTAGAAAAACAGTACTTCCAGACCCACTACTGAGAATGATGACACCGAAGCAAGTAGAATGGACACATCAAATGGCAATGAGGTGTGAGGCGCTTCCTCACAGCTGTAGAAATGTTAGTGGGCTCCATCACTCGTACGGTTTGGGGTGAATTGTAACAATGAAGAACTATAATTTATCTGGTAAAATGATTAGAAGATGAATTTAGAGGGGTCTTCACTGTGAAAAAAACCAAGAATGATGTGTTGGACTGTGCTGGACATTATTTCCAACAGTGACGTTCATCATCACTGCAGCATTTTTCTGACTAGCAAAGTGATAATGTAACAAATGAGATTTTTCTCATTTAATAATAATTTGGTAGTGTTTTGTAAAGCTTCTGTCTTAAAATGTCCAGGTCTTTAAAAAAAAAAAAAGATGGGGCAGATACACTGTTTTGTTTTTCACATCACATCTTTTCTGCACAATGGAAATTTTTAACTCCACTTTGTGTGTTCCGAGTACCCCCCCCTCCCAAAAAAAAAAAAAGGTAGCATGTTGGCTAACACTGGAGCAGAGGGCACTAGAACAATTTCCTGAACTCAGCTGTTGTACTAGTCCCACTTTAAGACATAAATTGTTCTTTAGCCATTTATCATTCAGGAATGACTTGCCACACAAGCCTCTAAATTTTAGATGGTGACTTTCAAGAGTTTATTTGGGTATGTGTCAGACCAGGGTTTTCTTAATTGATGGAAAAGAGTTTTGTGGAAAAACATTTTGATAAATTATTACACATGTAGAAAAATGGATCACACCGACTGAAGCTGTCCACAGCATGGAAAAGAAACTGAATTCTCAGAAACAAAAAGATGCTGAACATTATTAATCCTCAGGGGACTGCAAATCAAAATCACAACGAAAGAGCACTACATGCCTGTTAGAATGGTTATTATTGAAAAGGTAAGAAATAACAAGCGTCCAGGAGGATGTGAGGAAAAGGGAACCCTGTGCACTCTTGGTGGGAATATATGGAAGACAGTACAGAAGTACCTCAAAAAATCTGAAATTTAACTTCCATGACACAGCAATCCCACTTCTGGATAGTTATATGAAGGAAATAATAACACAAAATTGGAAAGATAGATGCACCCCCCCCATGTTTATCACAGATGTGTTTACAGTAATCGAAATATGGAAATAACCTCAGTAGCCATCAGTGGATGAATGGGTAAAGAAGCCACGATATACATAGTTTACATCTATATTACATATTGCTGAAAACTTCTTTATATAAATTATACATAGCGGTATCACATAGAATATATACATATATGGATAGATGATTGATACGCACATGCGCACACACACAGTGGGACATTATGCACCCATGTAAAGAAGGAAGTCTTGCCATTTGCTACAATATGAATGGACCACGGGAACATCATGCTAGTGAAATAAGTCAGGCAGAAAAAGATAAACACCGTACGATGGTGGAATCTAAAAGACAAAAAAGAAACCCCAAACCCACAGATACATAGAACGAACTGGTGGTTCCCAGAGGTAGGGGTGCGGGTGTGTGAAATGGGTGGAGGGGGCGAAAAGGTAAAAGCTTCTAGTGGTAAATAAATAACTCCTGGGGATGTACACATACACAGCATGGCGACTAAAGTTAATAGTACCATATCGTATAGTTGAGATTTGCTGAGAGAGATCTTTTTTAAGATTTCAATTATCAGCAGAATATGGGTACTTTGGGGCTGGGATGGTGTGGTAACACGTATCTGAAGAGGTGTGCTCTCGTGCTTGTCAATCATAGTCAATGTAGTAAAGCAGTGCTATGCCAATTTAAAAAAAGAAAAAGAAATTTTAATTATTTTATTGAGGTAGCACTGGTGTGCAATGCTGTATAAGTTCTGGGGGTACAGTTTTACACTTCTTCAAATTCATGCTACCACACCATACCCACCAACAGGGTCCACTGTGCCCCCCCTTTGCTCCTCATCCCCTCTCTTATCTCTGAGGTAAGAGAGTAGGTGTTAGACATTCTCATGACAGGAAAAATACATATAAATATGCATGTGTGGACACTAACTAACTAGACTTACTGGTGTGATTATTTCACAGCATATACAAATAGTGAATTGTGGTGTAAATAGTGCTAGTATGATGTGATGTGTCACTTATACCTCAATTTTTAAAAGCCATAATGTAACAGTTTAGTATTTGAGGAAGAGTCTGGATAACTGTAAATAAATTAAATTACAGAAGGGAAAGGGTGACAATGAGCACAGAGATGATGAAGGTTTGAATTAGGCATGGGAGAAGAGGTGGAGAGGGGGTGGGCATGAGAGAGGCCTTCGAAACAAAGGACAGCAGCTCGTGACTGGGCGTGGGGTGAGACAGCACAAGCAGTTGTAGACATGGGGCAGCTAGAAGTGAATGGCGTCATTACCCAGGCTGGGTCTCCTAATCCTTGAGCAGCCGCAGGTTTGGGGTGAGGGGGTGCAGGTGACAGACTAGAAGGTCTGGCCAAAGACCGGGTTCCAGCGGAATAACAAACAATTACCTCAAGGAAAGTGGTCAATCCTGGGCCTGTGTGTCTCTTCACTTTCCAGAACAGTGATTACAGGTTTTATAGAACAGGCAGCAACATCTCAGGCTCTAAAAGTGAGTCCTGATTATGGCTATAGGTGGAAGGAAGTGTCAAAAAGAAAAAAAAAACACTCTTATGGACAGATGGCAGATGAAAGAGGATAGAGCAGGGGCACAGTGGTCAGCTGGAGGCCATCCATGAGGTGCTGAGGGCCTGAGGCAGCCGGAGAAAGACAGCAGTAGGCATAGAAAGGAAAAAGGAACTGTGTCAGGGCTGTGAGGTACACGGGATTTAGTAAGTGGACACAGAGTGACCACAAAGACTAAGATGAGCTGGGCAGGATGAGTGGAAGGTGGTGATACATGGGAACAGACTGAAGCAGGTTTCCGACAGGGCCACGCCTCGCTGGGGTTGACAAGCATACTCTTAGAGGGCTAGCCCTCTCTTGAGAGGAGGGCGTGGTGAAGTTGAGCCTGGTGTAGACTTGACGGTTATGCTGAAAGGGCTTGGAAGCAGGATTGGGGGTACGTAACATGGGAAGAGGGACATTCTGGATGGAACTGTCTCAGTGGAGGGAGGCGGCCACATGGCGTGCACACACACACGTAACCAGAGAGAGCCAGTGCCCTGATATTAGCCTGTGTTTGCGTGACTGCGGTACTGGGGTCATGCTTCTCCCTGCAGCAGCAGTGTGGCCGTGGAGGAAGGCCCTCATGGGCAGTGCCCTACATTGCTTCACCCCGGTATCTTCAGAGGACATGCTCCTTGAGGAGGGCGTGATGGCCACCGAAAGCACAGCAGCCACCCCACCAGGCTCCCATGTCTCCGGTGAAAAATGC
Organism: Galemys pyrenaicus; assembly: GCA_019455555.1. Classification (NCBI taxonomy): domain Eukaryota; kingdom Metazoa; phylum Chordata; class Mammalia; order Eulipotyphla; family Talpidae; genus Galemys; species Galemys pyrenaicus. Next base: position 635,423 of record JAGFMF010011596.1, on the reverse strand, counting down.
CAGCTAAGTCCTCTGGCTGATACAGGAAAAACAATGATTAAATGCTAGGTCTTTTCAGAAAACATCAACAGCAGACTCAATAAATTCTTATAAAATCAAATATTTCTGTGGCTCACAACTCCTGAAATAGCAGTCAATTTGTCTCCTTGCACCAGGCTTGCCTCCTGGTTAGGGTCCTCCTCCCTAGGGTTAGGGTCAATTCCTTGTCCAAAATGTAGCCAGGAAGATATATTTTAAGTGAATTTTAATTTTTTATTGGATTTAACCCTTTAATGGGTTCTCAGTATAAAATCCAATTTGAGTTTGAATATGGCTTGCAGGGCAGTGAGCAAGCTAGCACTGGCCTACTTTTCTGAGATCTGTTTGCATTACTGTCTCCTCTGAACTCTTGAATTTCAGAGGCTGTATACAGCTTAGAATGGTGGGCTGGTACTAGACTGCTAAGCTTCCTATAAGCCATAGTTGATGCCCCCCTTCTAGATTTCAAAAGTCCAATGCCATTATCCTATGACCCAATTCCACTTCTAGGTAGCAATGCTGTTCACCAATGCCACACAAGAATGTCCACAGCAGGACTATATACAATAGCTCCAATGGGAAACCACCCAGATCACCCACATTAACAGATACAGTATATTCTTAAAAGGGAATACTATACAGCTGTGAGACAAAAGCAACTATAACTATATGAGGCAATAAGAATAACTCTCACAGCCATGACAGCAGGGGAGGGAGCAGAGTTAGGCAATTTCATTACATTTCATATGTAATGTAATATACATATTATACTAGCCCAAGTATAGAAGGTACAAAAATAGCCAAAACTCAACCATGATGTTACAAGTCAAGCTGGGGTTTCCCTTGCTGAGAAAGAGGGCAGATTACACTCTGGAATGGAACACAAGGGCTCTGGGGATGCAGGTTATCCCATTTATTCATCTGAACAATAGTTGCAAGGATGTTCACTTTGTGAACATTTGTCAAGCAACATACTTAAGTTTTACACACTTCTTTGTTCAAACCACAATAGTTTATGCTTCTAAACAACTCTCTGCCTTCTTATGTCCTTTTTTGCCTAAATAACTCCTACTCTTCCAATTTTCAGTATCACTTCCTCCAGAAGCCCTTTCCTGAATTCCTAGACTCTTAGCTCTTCCTGCTGTGTGCTCAAAGTTCCCTGTTGCTTGCTATCTTAACAACTCTCCACATTTAATTACAATTACTTGTTGCCTCAAGTTTTGCAAATTGGCTTTATTTATCTTTTCTGGCACATTGTGAAAGTGTGCAGATTTTAATAGACGGTATGTGAAGGGAGTAAGATTTAATAATACTCTCCCAAGGGTAGAATAACAGACCCAATGCAGTGCAAAAGGTAGAAGGGTAAACAAGTTATCTATTGCTCAGGAATAAATTAGCACAAATTTAGCAGCTTAAAACAATACATTCTCTCTGTGACGATTTCTATGCCGCACAAGCCCAGGTACAGAGTAGTTGGGGCCTCCATTTCAGGGCGTCAGAAGGCTACAACCAAGGGCTTCATTCCTTCCGGGAGCTCAGGGGCCTCTCCCGTGTTCACACAGCTGCGGGTGGAATCCAGCTGCTTGCCGTGGTAGGACTGAGATTCCTCATTTTCTTGCTGCCAATCAAGGGCCAATCTCTACTCCTAGAGCCTACCCACCTTTCTTATCATGGACCCTCTAACAGGCTCTCAGGAAATCAGTTTCCTCAAGCCCAGTAAGGGAGAGTCTGTCCTAATGGGCTAGGAGGGACTCATATAATGGAAAAGAATCATGAAAACGAATCCCGTCACCTTTGAACCTACTCAAGGGGTGGTATCACCTCTGTCATGTTCTGCTGGCTAGAAGAAAGCTGTAGCTTTGGCCCACCTTCGAGGTTATAACTCATTATGGGTCACCTCAGATTCTGCTTAGCAGAAGAGAGTAATATAATATTTGGAGGCTAACGATTTCACCAGCAGCCTCGAACTCCACAGCAGACATGTGGGACTTGCCCCCAAGAGGGTCCCCAGTGATAACAACCACACGTAACCCCTCCCACACTCTATCAGAGTTGGTCTAGGTGACCAGAAGAAACCGGGAGAAGTGATGACAAGTGATCTCGGAGGCTAGCTCACAGAAGACAAAGCAGTTTCCACCTGTGTGCCACCCATTCTCAGGGAGACTGGCCACCGTGCCATGAGGATATTAAAACAGCCCCTCAGAGAGGACCGCTGGTAAACAATGAGACGTGCTGCCAAGGAGGCCAACACATAAAAACAGAATGTCAATTAATCTGAATTCCAGATAAACAATGGCAGCTTAATAAAAAGGTGTCTCAAATTTTGTATGTGACATACACATACTACAAAATTATTCACTGCTTTATCTGAAATTCAAATGTAAGTGGGCATCCTGGGTTTTGTTTGGGAGTTGGTTTGTTTTCTGAGGTCTAGTCACCCTATCTGCCGATAGGCGTGTGAATGACACGGATCCCCAGCTCAGCGTCAGTCAAATCTTCACCTGACTGTCGCCACAGCTGACATCTCGATAGTAACCTCACAAGAGACCTTGAGTCACAACCTGCTGGCTAAGCTACTCCTGGATTTCTCACCCCCAGAAACTGCGACCTCGTACATGTGCACGCTTGCTATTTAAAGCCACTACATTTGAGAGTGATTCGCTACACAGTAAGTGACGACTGAGACAACAGGTAACTGTCTACATATTACCTGAGCCAATCAGCCTGCCTCTTTCATGAGACCTAACAATGGAGAATGGTTCCATCATGCAGGAAGCAAGCCCCCTTCTCTAATAGCTCAGAAATGACAGTGAAGTTTGTCATTTATTAATGAAATGCCTCAGATTCTCGTTGACTGAATTAAATCTGTCAAGCAGGACTTCTTTGTTAAGGCAGGCAGAAGGCATTTTTTTGTTGTTCTTGCCACTGAAGTTGGCAACAGCAACTTCAGCATAACAGAGCCTGACAGCTTGTTTCAGCTAGAAAACGCTGCTGACAGGCAAGTGATGTCTGCTGTGACTAGGAAGGCCTGTAGCTCCTCAAGGAGAGGGGACAGCGAATGTGAGACCTGCGAGTGCCGACTCCGCCACCAGAGGAATGGAAAGGCATTCACAAATGATTTGCACATTATTAAACATCTAGGTGGGAAGAGGGAGGAGATGGGGAACCGGAGGGTTTTGAGAGCCCTGGTTCTCGACTAGGGATGATTTCCCCCTCCCAGGGAACACTCGGCAGTGTTTGCAGTCATTCTGGCTGCTGGAACAGGGTAGGCGGAAACTACTGGCATCTAGTGGGCGAAGGTCAGGGATGCTGGCCAACACCCAGCAATGCACACGATGCCCCCACAGCACAGACCTGTCTGACCCCAAATGCCACCAGTGCTAACATGAAATTCTGCTTGGAGAGATGTAAATGCTATTGGGAAAATGTCCCTGTGAAAACATTCAGTTCACTGATCACGCTCATTCTCTATTCATTCATATATTCGTACATTTGTTCATTCAACACATTTTTATTGACAACTTCACTGTGTCAGGTGCCTTGGGAAAAGCGAGTATGTATAAGAAATTCATTCAGCCATTAAATAAACCAGTAAGCACCTGCAAGTGATATGGGCGATGAACCAAACGTGTGTTCTTCCCTCAAAACAACAACAAAAATTGAGTCAATACTAATGCAAAGAGGAAAAAAGAAACAGAAAAAAGGAAGCAAAGCCTTGCTGATCCAACAGCCAGAGCTCCGTGTAATTGTAATACGGGGCAATTGTCCTCATGCAAACACTTCAAGAGCAGATGTCACTAGACGCAGGCCGGGCAAGGGAGGCGCAGGGCTGACGCGCGAGACTAGCTGGCCAAGTGTTTGCCCTGATTCACCTTCACTTTAACCCAGCATGGCATAGAGTCATTTATGAAGAGATTTCGAAAAGGTGTTCGTGAAAAACAGCTACCAAGTGAAAGCCGGAGCTTCGGCAACGGGGGGAGAGCGAGCTCTAGGCCACACATGTGCCTGACACAAACCTGCAGCTCAGAAGGTGCGAGCGACACTTCGAGTTAGCCAGGGGTCTGTGAGGACTCTGAACACACCTCTAGGGAATGGAGAAGTGTCATACCAGCACCATTCAAAGCAGGCGCTAGATGGGAGACTCTAGAAGCCTTAGGAGGGTTTCAAAGGCCAGAAAGCCAAAGGTCCGTAGAGTTGCAAGTAGTCTGGGTCTCACACAGGTGCAGGGAAGCCCGGGAGGAGGATACCAGGAGATGAGCCAGGCTGCCTTGGAGAGGGTCTTGCCACTCGGTGAACTGGTACAGGGAGAGGGCAGCAAGGAGTGGCAGTACCTTCACATCCCCCACACTACTTCAGCGACGATGCTTTAATTGCCTCACCTTGTTAAAATGGTTAATACCAAAAAGACAAGATGACAAAGCGGTGGCAGGGTGTGAAGAAAAGGGACCCCTGGACAATGCTGGTGTGAATGTAAACTGGTGTAGCCACTGTGGAAAACAGTATGGAGGCGGGCTCAAAAAACTAAAAACAGAGCTACCACAGGATCCAACAAGCCCACTTCTGGGTACTTGCTGCAAGAATAGGAAAAGGCTAATTTGAAAGGCTCTCTGCACCCCCGTGTTCACGTTTACTACAGCACTAGTGACGGCAGCCACGGACACAGCCCAAGTGTCTGTCCATGGGTCAATGAGAACAGAGGAGGAGGTGCATATGCACAATGGAATGTTATCCAGCCACCAAAAAAGGAAATCCTGCCACTTGAGACCACATGGACGAGCCTGGAGGACATTCTGCAAAGTGTAATAAGCCAGACACAGGAGCAAAAATACTGTGTATTTTTATTTGTATGTGAAATCTAAAGAAGTCAAACTCAGAAATAGTAGAATGGTGGTTGCTGAGGGAGGGGGTGGGGGAAATGGGCAGATGTTGGTCCAAGGTCATAAACCTTCAGTTATGAGATGAGTATGTTCTAGAGGTCTGATGTGCAGCCTGGGGACTGTATTGATGACTCTGTGTTGTAGACTTGAGCGTCGCTAGGAGGGCTACTGTTTAGGGTTCCCATTACACAGCTGCTGCTGTACTGACTGTGCCGTCAACGGGTATGCTTATTAAGTGCACTGTGGTAGCCATTTCACAATGGGTATGCATACGAATCACATTATACACCCAAATACAGACAATTTTGGCCAAATGTGCCTCAAAAAAGCTGGGAAGAATGTATTTTTAGCCAAAAGGATTTCTTGGCTCTCATAACCAACAGGAGTGTGATGATTCTCACTGAGATTCTGGAAGAAGATCTACAGCACCAGAACGTGCTAGAGGTATCAATTTTTCTTTCTTACTGTGTCCGATACAAAGCAAAATCACCCTTGCTTACAACTCCCAATCTCACCTCTCCGCAGTTCAAAGAAATCTCAGAGAACGAGTCTGGGCGGCCTGGACTGAGTTGTGAACCAATTTTTTGAACCATCATGGCATGAAGAGGGGTACTGCATAATGGCTCTGACCCAAATCTGAGATTGGGCTGAGAAAGGAGCAGTTGCGCAAAGGAAAGAGAGCAAATACAAAACAATAAAATGGGTAGAGAAGTTAGGGTATATCCGAATATTCCTAGAAAGAATATTAATCAGCCACTTAAATTGTTTAAAGATGTTCCATAAATTAAATGAAATTTCAACAAATGCCAATATTCTTTGTCCAGGGGTAGGCAAACAAATTGCAGAATTCAATGAGAAAATAGATGAGACTAGCTAGGCCAAGGCTTGAAAAATAACAACAACGGCAAAGAAAGACAAGTGCCTAATGAAAATACAATTCTAGTGACACAATAATTTAAAACTATGGAACTAGTACACAATTGGCAATGCCAATGTAATGGAACAGCCCAGAAACACAGTATAGGAGCTGGCATGTGACAGAAGCCGTATCTCAAACCTGTCTGGTAAAGCTGGACATTTTAGTAAATGATGTGGAGACAACAGGGTAGTCCTGTGGAGAAAGATGAAGTTGGCACCCTGCTCCACACTGTGCACCGATCTAAATGCATCAGTGTTTAAAGGTAAAATTCTAACCTCTCAAAAGTATGATAAGGAAAAAAAAATGGGCAAACTTCTTTACAACCTGGGAGTAGTGAAAGCTTTATGATTCATGGGAAGCAGATAACTCAGAGGAAAAGTACAAATGTTCTGACGCATATTTTCATCCTTTCACAGGAAGCTGAGAATCAGATTGCTAAAGCCCAGCCAAGTCTCTTTATTGGCTGTAAACTAGAACATTCCCTTTTGGGGTCCTCTTCAATTTCCACTCTATTATTTCCATTCCTCTGCCCCAATCATTTTATTTTGGTACCGTAACTCTAACTTTTCATTTTTCTTTCAAAGAAGGGGCTCCTTCCCTTTACTTACTAACTCTCCTTCCTTTCTTTTCTCCGCTCCTGCAATTCTTCATTGCCTCATACGGATCCTCTTTCAAGACAATTGAAGCAGAGTACAAAAACTTTTAATACGCAGTGATCTCCTGAGCCCGACGAAACAGAAATGGAATATCAGAACAAAGAAAAGGAGAAAGCATGCTCCCTACCAAGGTAGCTGTGATACCCATAGTATCGACCCCCTTAGAATTTGAGATTCCTAGAAGAGAGGGCATTAAGGGGGAAAGGTGGGTACATATATTTGGTTTTCATTGAGGAGAGTGAGTGTCAGTTCCTCTGAGAACACGCAGCATTTTCCCGGCACTGAAAACGCAAAGAAATTGAAACATACTGATGATAACAATGCCGGCCTCTCGGGGCAGCTAAGCACATACATAACATCTATCAGTTGCGAACTATTCCTTAGCACTAACGTAGAACTCTTTCCTACACGAGCATGTTTTCCTACTGCCAGCCCTTCCCCTGCCCTCCACACTCCAGCTTTCAACATGATCGATGCGAGGCTGTGAGTGCATGACAGGGGACCCTCAGGAGGACCAGGCTCAGTCAGAAAATGGGTTTTGAGTTCCCTTGGGGACCCGGGCACCAACAGGAAGCATACCGAGTCCAGAACAGCTCAGTGGGCTGGAAGAGTCCAACTTGTAGACAAATTCGAAGCAGCAGGAAAGACTATTTATGGCCTGGTTTGGTCTCAACTGGACCTTCCACTGGCTCACCAAGGCACGTCTGTGGGCCTGGGGGTTGAGCCTGACATAACTCTTTTGTTGTTGTCTGAGGAATACAGGGGCTTCCTGGGACATAACTCATTAGACAAAGCAAAATATCTTGTACCTGCCTGATGCAGTTATAGTGATGAGAACTGGGGTGACTGAGGACTGCGTGCAATCAGTTTGGCAGCGCCACCCCTCTGTGCAGCGTCTACCATTGGGCAAATGTCCATCTCTCCTGATCATTCAAAAAACTCTAAAGTCCTGGGGCACAAGAAACTGCTTTACAGAGCATGCTGGAGGAAAGAAAGCCCCTCGCGTGGCTCCACACCAGGTCTCCCGGAGCGACAGGGCCACAACAGTCACCAGTGGCCACAAACTCAGCTGTGGCCAAGGGGCCTGTTGGGTGCATCGGCAAGCAGAACGGGGATGCAACCAGTGATTAGGCTGCAGGTATGTCTTCTACCCCCTGCTAGTTTTCAAAACCATTGGAGGGGGAGGTGCCCCAGGCCCTGCCATCGCAGCAAAGCGGACGCCAGGAAAGAGCCTTTCCAAAAAGCTGCTGCTCTTCAGCACGGCCTGCGGATCTTTTCAGAGCGCATTCTGGTCATCAGTGATAAGCAAGTGGTTCCCCAGGGCCACTTCTCTGGGGCAACGGCACGTGTCTGTCATGTAGAGGGTGATTTAGATTTGAGAGAAAATCTGGCTGCTAACCAGTTAAGCAACTAAAGCATTCACTGATCAGATGACAGCAGAGTAAAGCAGTGAGGGCTGGTCAGAGTCACGTGACCATCTTGTACATGCAGTCCTTGCGCCCGAGAAGGATTCTAGCAAAAAGGGGTCTGCTAGAGCAAGGGCAGAAGACTCACCCTCTGCACCACATTGGAGGGATTTGGAGGCGGTGAGAGGGATGAAGCTGGGCAAGTGAGCTGGAAGAGGAAGGAGAAATCACGGGAGAAGTGCTGGGTGTTCCTGTGAGGTGGACTCTGAGTAACCGGAAGGTGCCCAGAGGGCAAAAGTCGGCCACGCGGCCCTGTCTGCTGCTGTCTGCAGATTTCTGCTCTGCCACACAGAAACCTGGTCCTCTCAGGAGCCCTGCCAGGCACTGCAGGGTCTGAAAGCAGCTTTTCAAAAATACAAACGTTCATTAAAATGCTGAAATACAGAAAGGTTTACAAACCCATCTAAAGATTCAAGAGTCTCTCTTAAATGACAGTCTGTTGTAGTGTAGTTCAGCTGTCTTTTCCCAGAGGCCCACCTCTGAGGGCTCCTGCTGAGAGTGTCAGTAGCCAGAGACCTATCACCGCTTTGGAGAGCATGAACATAGCAAATTATTTTTCCAAGATGGGACAGTAGTATCTTTGTATCAGTTCAAATTCCTGAGACTACAACTTACATTACTCAGCGTTTTTTTCTTTGTCAATTCTATGTGCTCCTAATAGATAAATATCCAGTGTTGAACACTTACTTTGGGGGGTAATTACTAGATTAGTATAAAGTCACAATTACAGTAATTTGATGATTTTGAATACTCTGGCTTTTTCTTTCACCAGGGTGACTGAACTTGGAATCAATAGGTTGAACTTGGAATCAATAGGTCATACAAAGATAAGATGCCTGGGCAACACTGCGTGTGGAAATATTCACTCCCAAATAAGCCTCATTTCAATCACAATCACAAAGCACTACCAATCTTTCCTTAGAAATAGAAACTAGCACATCCTGTCTTCCTCAGTAATATTCATTCTCTTCCTTCCACGCCCAAGAACGTGGTACATAGAAACAGCCATCACCTAACACCACTGTCTCACACCGGCTGCTTCCCAAGCACTGACGTGAGCAAGGCAGTTTGCCCTAAACCTGGGCTCCTCCAAACTCAAGACAAGACATACGTGCGCTCTCTAGGACCCACATATCGCCAACGCACAGCCCCTCAAGCTTTTGCTTTTGGGACATAGGAGGTTCCTCCCTTCCACCTTCCCCAATGTCCAAAACAAAGTGAAACAAGACAAACCAAAAAATGCCTACCAGGCAGGAAAAAGTCTTATTTAAAGAAGGAAGAACAACTGCTATTTCCAGCATTACTCAGCCTATAGTTTCAAGGATTTAAATCACCTCTGCACAGTTGCTAGGAATTTCTTTAATCCAGTGGTTCCTAACCAAGAGTGATTTTGCTCCCCAGGTGATATATGGCAACATCTGCAGACTTTTTGATTGGCACAGCATGGGGGGTGCTACTAGGATATGTGGGGAGAGGCCAAAGATGCTGCCTCCAGGTGCACGGAATTGCCTCCCATGACAAAGAATGACCCCATCGAAAATGTCAATAGAGGTTGAGAAGTCCTGCTTAACCCAAGGAGGGCATGCGGTATCACCTGTCAACGCTGATTAACTGTGCTAAGTAGAAACACTCATTCTATTGTGTCACATAATGCTGACTAATTCTAGACTGCCACCAGTGGGACAAGGGGTGGCCGAGGACTGGCGAAGTGGGACAATGGCAGAGTTGACGTGGGCGGTAGAACTATGGTGGCCAGCTTTCCAGGTTGCAACTTTAATCCGCAGAATAATCCTCTGAGGTGCTTAGAACTGTGCTCACTTAAAGGAGCACAAACTAGGAGAATAAAAGAAGTTTAGACATAAAACCAAAGTCCCGAGTTCCAGGTCCTCGTTGGGTAGCATGCCAGCATTTTTTTCCCGGCTCTGTCTCTCCAGTGGTGTTTGGAAATAGAAGCTGGTATGTGCCATGTGACGAGCGTGCGGGAGGAAATGCTGTGACTGAAACTGAGATCCGTCTTAACTCCTATGTGCTGCCACGGGCTTCTCCAGACCTCTGCCTGAAACGGCCTGTACCTGTAACTATGCGACAGCAACTGCCGCCAGCATGGAAGCCCACAGTGCCTGACAGCCTTTAGCGGCAACTCTGCACTGTGAGCGCAGCCCAACTGCTGGTCCTCGAGCGAGCCAGAGGTGGAGGAGAAACTTGCGCACTGGCACTGCCCCGCAGGGCCAGGCAGAAGTGTCCTTGGTGGGATTACTCTGCAATGACACTACTCACTACCATTTACTCCATTCTGCTCACTCCAGTCTTCTCCTGCCAGCAGTCCAGTAAGAACTCAGCTGCACACCAGTCCTTATCTCTGGGTCTGCTTGTGGGAAACTTAATGCAAATAAAGGGGTAATGTGGGGGCCAGGGAGGCTGGTGATGCATCTCAGAGCAAGAGAAGAGTTAACTGGGCTCTGGTGGGTGTAGCCGACTCAAGACAGTCAAGGGAGGAGTGGGGACAGGATGACAGTGGGAGATCTGAGAGACAAGCTGCACTCGGTGAGTCTAACTAGGAAATGTGGATGTATCCTGTGAGCAATGGAAAGCTATTAACAATTTTTTCAGTAAGGGAGAGCATTCTGCATGAAATAGAATCAGCTATATTAATAAACCTTAGCCGACACTAAACGTAATGCATTGGACATATTCCAAATGCATTACTAAGTAATGGGGGAACTTGCAAGTACAGCAAAAGGAAAATGAAAAATTCCTAGGTGTTGATTACTTTGTGTGTACAAAAGTGCTTCATGCTTGAGAAATACAAGAACAGATCAAATGACTCTGAATGTAATTATGGCCAATCATGAGCAGGAGGCTCCTTTCCCTGTGGCCTGGGAGTAATTATTTTACCAAATGAAACACTTGTCTCTTTAACAAGCTAAGTTTCTCACATGAAACAGGAGAGCTACTTAGTATCTTCATGTGCATTTCGTTTACTATTAAATATTTCCTACCTGCTTACTATAGGCCAGGCACTAGATAGATTATTTAAGGATTAAATACTAGAGTTAAATACTGAACTTCTTTCTGGGTTTTTGAACTCTACATTCTGTACCTATAATCTGAAGGGTGCTTCCTGCAATATTAAATCTTAGTCCGAAGGCTAAAAAGTAAGTTATTAGTGATAATCAGGTAGAAGTTCTACTAAACTCTTAGTGCTTAAAATATTCTGAACAATATTTCGAGTTTAGTTGATACTTCATACATGTTACAATTTAATTTTCAGGTAACATTGATTGCCAAGATCATGAGTAAGCAAATGTTTGCTGTAAACAATCAGAGTGATTATTTGAGGGCTTCTATACCAATTGGTTTGCCACATTTACCCAAACCTACAGTGTGGTGCAAAAGCAGCCACAGAGCTTTATGGACTCTGAAACTTGATTTCATGAAGTGTAATTGTCATGCCTCACAAACTATTCTTTCGATTTGTTTTCACTCATTAAAGATGAGAAAAGCATTCCTAGCTCATGAAGAGGCGGTGGGTTTAGTACACAAACCTGGTGTCCCAATTTTGGATCTCCCCAAAGCAGGGCTGAAACAAAGGCCTGGGGGTAGAAGAGGTAGAGAGAGAGGGTGGGGAGGGAGGGAACATGGGAAAGAGATAAAGTCAGCTGGTTGATGAGCTGGTTTCCTGTTCTCTACCCAGTGAGGCCTCTCTGAGGAACTACTGGAAATGACCTCTGCAGGGCGGGCAAATGGAAGCATTACCTACGGACTGGTTTCTTCATTTCAAGTTGCCCTACCTGTGGATCAAAAAGTTCCCATCCCTATTTCTTTCCTGAGGCAGAAGAGGGAAGAGATGGCACTGGCACTCATGATAGGAAATTGCCACCAACGCAGCTGCCACATTTGGAGTGGTCAGATACCTGCCTCCCCACTCCAATGAAGGCAACAGCTACAGCTACCCGAGGCAGCTGCCTGAGGCAGATATGCTTGCGTTAGCAGGATGTGCCTGTATTACCATCACAGGTAGGTTGAAGGAATGGGGCACAGGGAACAAAAAGTGTTTGCTACAGACAGTAATAACCTTTATTTCTGAGATATTCTATTTCTTGAGGAGCCTAAAATCACAAATCTGGGGGCATCAATATTCTGATAGCTAGGATACTCACAGGCTGCAAAGGTAAAAACCCTGAATAAAGTCAGTATCTTGAGGATTTATTCATTTGGTGACATGCCAGGAATATTGGTCAAACTCAAACTGGAAATTAAAACAGTAGTTCAATCGGGGATCTAGGAAAACCAAAGGCTTCTCCCTAGATCTGCAGTTGTCAGAGAGGTGGGACACAACGGACATGGCGGAGAACTGTGGGTGCTTCGGTGATGGGAGAACTACAGTGACCACGCATCAGGGCGGAAATCCTACAAAACATGGGCAAGGATGTGGAACAGGCACATCAGTAACAACAGAGAAGACAACGAAAGAAGATGATGATGACAGGTATAGCGTGCTCCTAGCTGCTCCTGCGCAGAGGTGACTCTGCAGGTGTCAATGGGAAGTGAACTCAGCAGACACGGTCACAACCACCCAGGACAGCAGCTGTCGTGCCTGCCCAGAATCTAGTTGCCTCTCTGGTCGAACGATACTCATCTAGTTCCCAGAGAGTCGCTTGGGACATTCCATTACTTATTTGTGGACAGTATTTGTGGGTATTTCCAGCTGGACCTCACCCCTTGTGATAGCACTGCAGCCTCCAACGTGGTCAGTGTCTCATTTCTCTGGTTCCAGTAAGTCAGTTCAGAAATAATGTGCAGCTAGCTGGGACTACCAAGAAGCAATTAGCCTTCCAGGACTTCTTGTAGAGCGGACAGAGCCCCTTTGTCCCAGCTTTAAATCTGAGAGGTCATAGAGTCTGTTGGGGCTACAGACAGCACTTGAAATCCCAAATTGAAAACCACAGCGAAAAAGGAGCAGAGTGAGGAGATGATGAGAGGCCAAAGGCAAAATCCAGCCCATTTGACTAGACCAAGATGGTGGCCCAGGGCTCCCCAGATGTGTCAGTGTGCATGCAGATGAGCAGGGCATCTGGCTACCATGCAGATCTGACGCAGCATAAGGAGGCTGTGAGGAGCCTGAGAAGCTGCACTTGCAACAAGCTCCCAGCTGATGTACGTGCTGCTCATCTGCCGACCGTACTACAGGAAGCAAGGAAAAGGCCCTAAATCTGATGGCCATAATCTAGGAACCCTGGAGTTCCAACCAGGCAGGGCTGAAGGAGCTAACTAAGTTGGGTGGCTCTTCCTAGTGACAGTGCAGAGCTTAAAGTGTGGAGGACAAAAATGCCATCTGCCCGAGCTTCCATGTGGAGGTACAGATTGCAATCAAAGATCGCTAAGCATGCTTTAACATGGTCTCTCTTATGGCACTAGGAATGAAATATCCAAAACTCTAACAGACTTTGAGTGTGACCGGGTCCAAGTTTGCCTGCCAAGTCACAGCATCAGTGGGAGATGAGGTCCTGTCAGCTCTTTGACATGAACAGTGACCTGGAAAGTGTGTTTTGGCAATTTGAATGGAAAGATCTAAAACACTTTGAGGACCCCAAGTCCCCATGTCCTTGTGAAGTGCTTCTTCCCGGGCCTGCTGTCTGCAAAGCAGTCCTTCTACCCTGGTTTAGAGAAGGGGGTCATTTCCCAGCCTGAGCCTATGTCCTTGCAGAACAAAATCAGTAACGTACACCCTGCCATCAATGGCGTGCGGTAACTATAATCAGATTCCAGCATGCCCTGGGTGGGGTGAGCATGGATGCAAACCAGGGTCAGTCTTGACCTTGGCTGCAACCTCTCCAATGCCAAGATCTCCAGGTTTGTGACACCAAAAGCACTTTTTCCGAATAACACCTTTCACAGGTTGTGGATCGAGAGCCCAGTGGGTTGAACTATGTGAAATGCAAGCACGCAAAAGTGTTCCAGTGGGTGGAAAAAATGGGTCAAAGGCAAAATGCAGGTTACAACTCTGAGGAGAGTTAATGCCTGTATGGCCTCGGTCACTACATGGTGAATTTCGTGGGAGAAGCAGGTGCAAGGAGGTGAGAGGGAGAACAATTTCCATATTCCTCAGAGTTTTAAGTATTCGCTCACTAGTGAGTCCTTTGGGATTTGTTCCGTTCTTGCTGTCCTTATGAAAAGTTATTTAAAACACAGATGATGCACACCCACATTCACAGCAGCATTTTAACTCACAGAAGCTAAAATGTGGAATCAACCCAATGTTCAGTGACAGACAATGGAGAAGCGAAGTGTGGTCTCCTAATAAACACATATTATTCAGCCTCTCAGAAAGGAAACTGCAACCTGCCACAACATGAATGAACCCTGAGGCCATTCTCCTAAGGGAAATAAGCCAGTCACAAAAAAAACCACACAATGATTCCACTTATATGACGCCCTTGGAGCTGTCAAAATCATAAGGACAGAAAGTATATGGCTGCTTCCAGGGACCAGGACCGAAGGCAATGGGGAGCTGTTGTTTAGCTGCTATGGAGTATCTGTTTTACAGGGTGAAGCGTTCTGGGGGCAGGGGGACGGGCACAACAACTCAAATACCTTTAGTACCACTGACCTACATGCTTGGAGAGAGCTAAGATGGCAAATTTCACATAAGTGCACAGTACCGCAAGCAAAAAAAAGTGTATATGAAACAAAGGGAACAAGGAAATAGAAAAGGTAGCAACAGACTTAAGTCTATAAATCAGAAATAAAAGAAAGTTGATTTGTTCATTTTAAAGTTTTTTAGCCCCTTGAGTATAAATAAACATATAATATATAGATTTTGAATAAAGATAAAATATATATAAAAATATGAATATATAAAAACAGTAAGAATTAAAAATCAAAGGAAAATGGGAAATTAATATAAAATTAAAGAACAGCGAGCAAAGCAACAGAAACAAAGTTGAGAGGTATGGGTAAAACAACTCAAAGTGTTTTGGTTAAAAGGTGAGAATAAAAATTATCAGAAAGGGAGGGAAAACCTGGCCCAACCGTGCCAGAGGCAGTGTCCTAGACGAAGGTGGGGGGCTGGAGCTGTATTTGAGCGAAACAGTGGAAAGCTGCCCCCCACAGACTGAGAACCAGGAAGCCTACCGGGGAGCGCAGGCAGGAAGACGCACGTGCGCAGCACTGCAAGTAAAGATCTAGCCCAGACAACTGACCCGACTGTGGGTGCAGAACTGAAAAGACAAAAGGCAAAATGGGAGCGACAGTGCATCCCTGGGTCAGAGGTTTTAGGGTTACTGGAACTTAAACGTTTGGAAGAGAAACCCTGTAGAATTAGGGCCCAGAGCATCGGAGGGAGCTGGGGGTCATGGTCTAGTTGGTCCTGGCATCACTCAGGGGCACAGCGGGGCTAGTTCTGGGACTGTGGCGAGTACCAGACCAGCTGCCAGTTCAAAGAGCAGACCACCGCTGCCCGGGACTGACACAGCGATCCCTTCTCCACCTTCCAACTTCAAGTCTCCATAGAGCGCCCTCTACTGGCAGAGCCTAGTGGGGCAACAGCTGGCAGAGGTTTGCAAAACGTTTCCTGGCATGACAAAGCACAGCGGGTGCTGTCCAGTCTGGTTGTCACCAGCCACACACAAGCGGATGCTGAAGTTTTAATTTAAACACATGAACACTAGTGGTGAGTGGGAAAATCATACATTGTACAAATATGAAGGATGACATAATAAATAAAATAAACACATGAACATGAAATAAAATTAAAAAGTCAATTCTTCACTTGGCTGTGTTTTGAGTGCTTCAGAGCCACATGTGGCTAGTGGCTACCATCCACAGCTTCATTTTCAGTAGCATTAAAGCCACGGTTATCTTAATTATACTAGTCAAGACATGGTTGGGTCAACCATTAGCTTTGTGATATTAGAATAGTTCTAACAATGCCTCTACACCTCAGTTACTTTACTTATAATGGTACTGTAAAGACTAAGATGATAGAAACATGTAAACTATCTAGAGCATTCCTTGCCACGTGTAACTGTACTAATGCATTTCAGGGGGCCCACTAAGCACACATAAGAGACAAAAACAATAGTCCTTGTCTTTCAAGCACATATATATTCATCTGTTCACTCTACAAATATTGCTGAATGCCTGTGATATGGCAGGCACTGTTCTAGGTTCTTGGGATTTATCAGAGAACACACCAGACAAAAATGTATGCCGTTACAGAGCTAACACTATACATTTAGCACCCATTCTGTGAAAACATTAACCCAATTTGTCACAAATATACACAGGAATCTTCCCTCTGTGTAATAAGTTAAAAGATTGTAAAACACCCTCTGAAAGGAACCCTGATGAACGAATTAAGTATTCTTGACAGCAGGAATTAAATATGTAATGGGGGAAATTATAAGTTAGATGTCAGAGAATCTAGGTGTTAGCCTTAGCTATGCTTCTAACTCCTTGTATTATCACTTACATGCTGAGCTTCAGTTTTCTCACCTGCCAAAATGGGAACAGGGTCTCAAAGTTATTTCCAGTGATAAGCGTCCATTTTCTATCTATCTACTATAATCATACTAGTAAAAAAGACTAGAAAATATACTTTTTCACAGTTAGTATCATAACCCACAAGCACTATCATGTATAACTTAAATTTAGATGCAACCTTATGGGGGGGATTGCATCTTTGACTGAAGATAAAAGCAGTTGTTTGAAGCACCTCAAAAGCAGAGACTAAGACAAGGAGATCGCCTCAGCAGACGGTTATTTGTTTGAGAAGGGGTCCCAAGAAGTTGGAGTAAGAGAAAAGGGCAGTGAAATCGAGAAGATAGTTAACCTCGGGGTGTTTTAGTGGAACTGCTATTGTACAATTAGGATCCAGATCCATACGACCTTCTGGAAGAAAGAAAAAAGAAAATACCTGAGAGAATAATTCTTCCAAAGGAGAGGAAACGGTTGCATTTTTTCAGCGGCCCATTCATCACTGCTTGAACTCTGCTCCAAGGTGTCACTGCTTGTGGTGGCAGGAAGGGGCACAGAGCAAGTTCTCAATGATTCCGGCAGATGAGGTAAGGAAGAGTCTTGGAGCCCTCAGTGGCTTTTATGCTTTTATTATCAGAGGCGACCAGGTACACGGCAGGCAGGGAGGCCAGGAGGCTGGCAGGCCTCCTAGCTCCCGGCGCAGCTTCACTCTCTGGACTCTCTAGCCTCTCTTTTCTTTCTCGTTCTTCTCTCTCTGCTTGTCTTCTGCTGCGCTGCTCTGTTGGCGTCCTCGTGACGCCACCCTTATACGCCCGTGTCTAATCCCAGATGCGTCCACTTGCGCATGCCCACTTAGGCCCACGTGCAGAACCGCAGGTGTCCATCATCACACCAATGGCGGGAGGGTGGAAAAGCTTGACTTTTCCATTTACCCTACACACCTCCACCTCCCAAGCCTAGCAGACGTCCACAGCTTCAGCTTTAAGAGGTCATAAAACACAAAGCAAAGAGGGATTTTAAGGGGTGACACCGTTATGGATTAAACTGTGCCCTCCTCCAAACTTCATATGTTGAACTTCTAACCCCCAGCACCTCCAAATGAGACCCTATTTGAACATAAGGTCTTAATGTGGTGCCAGGAAGGGGCACTAAGTAAGTTCTGGATGATGCCAGCAGACGGAGGTGAAGGAAGAGTCCTGGAGCCCTCGGTGGCTTTTTCGGTTTTTATTGCATCATTATCTCAGAGGCAACCAGGTACACAGCAGGCAGGGGGGCCAGGGACCAGGAGGCTCGTAGGCCTCCTAGGCCCCGGCGCATCTCACCCTCTCGGCTGCTTTGCTGCTTCTACTGCTGCTTCTCTCTTCTGCTGCTTCTGGTTCTGCTCTATGTTCTGCTGGCGTCCTGTTCCCCTGGCATCCTCGTGACGCCGCCCTTACACGCCCGTGTCTAAGCACAGGTGCACCCACTTGCGCATGCCCACTTAGGCTCGCGTGCAGAACTGCAGGTGTCCATCATTACGCCAATGGTGGGAGGGCGGAAAAGCCTGAGAACTTTTCTCTGACCCTACACTTAAGAAAGACAGCGAAATTAAAAGGAGCTCACTAGGGGAAGCCAACATGACAGTGTCCTTATAAGGAGGAAATTGTGGACACAGAGACAAACGTTCAAGGAGAATAACACATTAAAATTGGACTTGTGCTGCCACAAGTCAAGAAACTGCTAGAAGCTGGGAGAGAAGCACAGAACAGATCCTTCCCTGACCTAGAAGCTCTAACTTCCAGAGCTAGGGGAATCCTGTTATGTACGCCTCTAGGGCAGGAAGGCACGGGGCAGGTTCTCTATGATGCAGGCAGATGGGTAAAGGAGGAGTCCTGGAGCCCTCGGTGGCTTTTTCAGGCTTTTACTGCTCTTTCTGCATCAGAGGCGACCAGGTACACAGCAGGCGGGGTGCCAGGAGGCTGGCAGGCCTCCCAGCCTGCAGCGAATCTTCACTCTCTCTGGGCTCTCTACTGCTCCTCCTGCTGCTTCTGCCGCTTCTCCTTCTGCTCTCTCTGCTCTCCTGCTGGCATTCCCGTGATGCCGCCCTCATATACCCAGTCTCTCAGCCCAGGCGCGTCCACCTACGCATGCCCACACCCTACTCCAGGTGCCGTCATCAGGCATGCGAGCAGGACAGCAGGTGTCTATCATTGACACTAATGGTGTGGGGCAGGAAACCCTGATGATTCCATTTACCCTATAACGCCACTCAGATTTACGGCAGCCTTGGCAAACCAACAGACCCTGTGTGGTAATCTGAGCATGCGAGGAACTGTATGACACACGGGGCAAAAGTGGGAGGAGTAAGGAAGGACTCTGGGAGGACGCGGCAGGGTGAAGATACAGGGCTCACCTCCTCCACATATTCACAACCCAGTTACAATAAAACAGTCAACAACCGCTGAGAGCGAAACAGCTGACTACCACATAGAGCAGAAGAAACGGTGTGGCAGAAAGGGGCAGGCAAAGCTGCAAGTGCGTGTCTGCAGTGACACCAGGCTGGTGCAGCCTCTAGAGGGACAGGAGGCTGCTGTATGGAGCCCCTTTCTGTTGCCGACTCAGGGGCACGCGTCCACAACGGGAACTCTGGCGAGCCAGCACTGCGCTGGAGAAGGGGGCCAGAGCCAGCACGCAGGACAGAGGGTGCACTACTGGAGAACAGAACAGAAAGGGTGCAGCGTGGTGATTCCTGGCCGCGCCCGAGGCTCCCAAGCCAGGACAGCTCAAGCCAAACCAGCAGGGAGCACCACACAGAACCACCTGTCTCCTCAAGGAAGAAGCTACGATTTGCAGCCCGAGACTGAGATTTGAAACACCTACCTTATCCCCACGCAGGCCAAAACCTAGAAAGCAACTAAATGTTTCACTAACCAGAGTTTGAGTACCTGAAACTGAGTAACAGAAGAAAGCACCCCAGGGTGAGCGGATCGTAGCCGCCCCAGGCTGAGTGAGCTCACTGCTGACCAGGGCAAATGGACAAAGGAACCTTGGAGGGCTATTATCGAGCAGCAACAACAAAATAGAGGGAGGTAACAGATGCCAAAATTACAGTGTGGAGGAGGAAGAGAGTGAAAACTGGGGCCCATCAAGACAAGTTTGAGAGAAGACTGTCCACAGCCCATAAAAATAGTTCATCATATGCTGATGTCAGCAGATCCGCAAACAAAAATCAATAGAAGTAACACGTAAGACAATGGAAATGGAACCTAGACAAAACATAAAAGATGCCAAAAAAGAAAAAGACAAATCAAAAGATTTTAAGAATAACAAAATGGCAATAGCACTTATGTCTAAATAATCACATTAGCTGTAAATGATTTGAAGTAAGCAGTCAGAAAGTATAAAGTAACATGAGATAGAAAAGATACCAATTACAAAAGGCAATAAGAGACAGACAAGGATATTACATTATGATTAAGGGCCTAAAATAACATGAAAACCAGAAATATAACACACACACACACCACCAAATGATGACACACCAAGACAGATTAGAATTATTAATAGAACTAATAATAGTTCTATTGACAACAGCACAATGATACAGGGAATCTTAATACTCTACTTACAACTCTGAACAGATCAATTAGGGAATTAATAGAAGGGCAAGGGAGGTGACATGGGCACCAATGACATTTACAGGCACCATAGAAAGTGAACATAATCCTGTTATCCTGAGAGCTTATCCTGTTGTTTCTCAGTTCCCTCTAAAGAAAGGGCAAGAAAGTACCTGAAATGATTAGAACTATAACCCAAACTATCATGAGGTGTGTCCTATGTGTTCATTGTATCATCCTCTCAATTGCTAATATACCTCTTTTTCCTAAGGCAGCCATTGACAATTCATGTCCTCTTTCATATGAATCAATTACATTTGTTAATACATTTGAAAAAGGGACATTTTAACAGCCTGAATTTCAGTGTAGTCTCCATTCTTTCTATGGTAAAAATGACCAAAAAGTCAACGCGTTACATCTAATATTCTTATATTTATATTCGTAACAGTTTATATAGGAAAAGGCTTAAAAACTGTAGAGTTCACATATGTGTCCTGGAACTGCAGAGGAAATTGGGAACATGGGGTTTTACCTAAAATTTCAGATTCTTTAACTGGGTCAGGAATATCTCGCTAAAAGCATTGCTCTCAGACACTGTCATTTTGTACTTTCCTTCTAAAAGCATCAACCTCAAAAGAAGTATGCAGAGAAATTAGTGAGAGGACTTTTCCAAGATGCTAAATATGTTTGCTCTGAAGGAAAAAGCAAGACTCTGTGGAAGCCAGTCACTTTATTATGCCCTACTTTGGCTGGAACCTGTCTCCCTCCCCATCTGGCTGACCTGCTTCTCCCTGAAGCTAAGCCATTTTCTGGAATACATAAATACAATGAATTCTGTTGGCCAGCAGAAATCAGGAGCTGAGTTTCAATGTCAAAGCAACATTAAAAAAATTAAACATATTGTGTGTATTGTAGAATTCTGCTTTGTGGTTACTCTGAGGTTTATCTGAAACATCTTATATAAATAACAGTCTACTTTAAATTGACAAAAACTTAATTTCTTTGCATATGAAACTCTATCCTTTTATCTACTTCCAACTATGGGAAGTTCTCATCCATTATTTCTTCAAATAAGCTGTCTATTCCTTTCTTATTTTCTCCACTGGAACCCTAGTGATGCCTAGATCATTTCTCTTAATGGCTTCCTTAAGGTCCCTTGACTTTTTAAAATATATTTTCTTATTCTGTTCTTCTAAATAGATAATTTCTAATGATCTACCTTTTGATCTGACTGATTCTTCTCTTTGGTCCTGTCTGAAGTTAAATTTCAGTTCAGTCATTTTTTCTCTAAGCTCCAAAATTTTCATTGGGTTCATTTATGGTTTCTACATTTTTGTTAGACTTCTCATTTTATTCTTTTGTTTTCTTGATTTTGTTAAATTGTTTATCTTCATTCTCTTGTATTTCTCTGATCATCTTTAGAGAAATTATTTTGAATTCTTGATTAGGCAATTCCTGTATCTCCACTTCTTTGGGGTCAGTTACTGGAAACTTACTTTCTTCCTTTGATGGAATCATATGCCTACGATTCTTTGTTACCCCATTATCTTTATATAAGTTTCTACATTTAAAGAAGCAGAGAGCACTTCCAGACTTCATAGGCTAACTTTTATGCTGAAAGGTATTCATTCACCTGTGGGTGCGGGCATACTGGAACATGCTGTGACCCTGGGGCTTGTGGTGCAACGTGCCAGTTTCATGGTTGTGTGGTGACTCTGGGTCTGAGGGGCTCTGGTGACTCAGATACTGGAGTCTACATAATCAACAGCTGCATGGCCCTTGGCAAGCACTGTGATGCATCCCAAGAGGCTACAAAGGCTGCTGAAGTCCTCTACAACACTATTACAAATGTGTCTTGTATGTAAGCAAATGGGTGCCAAGCTTCTGTTCACAAAGAGTCAGACTGTGGTCCAAGCTAAAGAGTCAAGAGTCAGAGCAGGGTAGTTAGTATAAGTGGGGGAGGAAGAGGATAGGTAATATATTTTTAAGTGGTTTAGAGGTAAAATAAAAATTTTCTGAAGGTCCTGAGAACAGGGGAAGGAATTTATACAACAGGAGATGATACAAAGGTTTTCAGATTCGGTGACTGAGTAATACTGCTGTTAATTAAACTACAGCATACCAGAGGAGAAAAAGATGAAAGGAAAGATAATGAGTTATCATGTTGAAAATGGCTGTACAAGATGCTACTGTGATATGCAGTTCAAATCATGGATTCGGATCTAAGGAGAAATGTGGGGCTACATATATTTGGATTGCATACATATCATTCTGTGGAACACAGAATTCAATGAAACTTTCATCACATTAAATGTTTTCAAAATTGGCTCCTTTAGTATCCATGACAACTCTGGCTTGCACATTATTTTTACTGATTAAGACACAGAGTTTCTGAAAGACGAAGTAACTTCTGATAAGACACTTACAGCTAGTAAGTGGCTGAACCAGGATTCAGCTCTCACTAACTACAAATTTTCTTACCTTTGTCTTTCTGACCCTGTCTAAATCACAGCAGTGGGAGGACTCTTCAGCAAAGGGAGGAGTGAGGCACAATACTGGGTGTGATAGAAAAATCCAGCATAGTCAGTCCATAGTTTACATTCCAATCAGGGAATGAAATAGAGGGTGTGACTGAGAGAACTGATAAGCCACCCTGCTGTAGTGATTCTCACACCTAATAATAATGGCTGTTCCTCTACTTCCCAGGGAAAATTTCATTAGTGTCTCTGAGTGAAAGTACCTTTGCAAAATAAAGAGAAATCAAAAACACTTGGTTAGCAATATGAGAAAGGGTGTCTTCGATCTCCAGCCTCTTGGTTTCAATATGATGCTTTAAATGTTGTCAAGTAGACATTTGATAGACCACCGCTGAGAAACATCTCTATTGTAAATTCAATACATTTTCAGATTCTTGTTGTTTGTTTCTAAGTGTGTGTTGTTTTCAACCACTAAATTTTCGGTAACTTGTCAGAGCAGTAATAGAAAACTAATACAATTGAGTTTAGCCCATATATATAAGGTCACTGATGATTTATCTTATTCTCTAGAGAAAACCAACAGATCCTCACTTAACTTTGTATGCAAAGTGAAAACAAAGTTTTCGACTATTTTTGTTTGGTTTTGTGGGTTTCTCTTTGCGCTAATATGAAAATGCAAAAAGGAGTGGGAAAAATTAAGAATTGTTAAGCAAAAAAGGACCAGCACTTGGTGATTTGGAAAATTCCCAGCCTATTCAAGTAGAAGCAAAAAAAAAACAAAAAAAAAAAAACAAGAAAGTGAGCTCTGGAGAGAAAAACCAAAGGTGTGGCTATCCAGCTGTTTGTTAAGAATCTGGACATGTGGCTTATGGATCTCATCAAACAGAGAGCGTGGCGTTGCACACACTTTGATTTTAGATGTCTAGCCTCTGGAAATATAAGAAAATAAATTTCTATTGTTTTAAGTCATCCACCCAGATACTGACTAGCTGATATCTCCTCTTGCATGGAAATTACATATACTGTATCTGCTGGGGGCATCAACAGATAAACGTTTTGAATTAATAAACAAGGAGATTAAATTAAGTTAGCAATTAAATAATTTAACTTAAAATATGTTTTAAGACATGTCATTATTTTGGTCTTCTGGTATCTACCTTGTACCATAAATTTCCTCTCTCCCCTCTTAAATGGTTATGGAAAATACTAGACAGCATGTTTGCATGTGAAAGCCAATAGGATAAACGTCACAGCTCATTAGCAAGGGGTTTACATGCTGCGCTGGATCTATGCACACTCAGCCACTCACTGCCAACTGGAGTTGTGCAGCGAACTGACCACAGCAGTGGAAATGAGGAAATGACCAAAGCAGAAGCACCGTGTTCATCAGAATGACCCCCAGTGTGGCTGCTGGAAGCACTGAAGGGTGCATCCACACCAGCTTCCAAAACCCTGTGCTCAAGCGGCTGGGAGTTCACACTCGACTTAGCCTAACTTTGCTCAATTCCTGGGAGAGTTAGGAGCAGCCTGCACTTCACATTTCTCTGTTCTTGAAAATGCAAGGAATCCTCTCTGTCAGCTTGTCGCTGATCCCACCATCCAGGTGTCATTCCTTCTCATGGACAGCTGTCGGTCCTTAGGGTCTTTGGAAGTGTGACCTGTCTTCACATACATCTGAGTGAAAGGGAGGGAGCGCTGGCTTCCTTCAATTCTGCCTCCTTAACAGCTCTTGAATTCATTACACTCTAGTGTCCCTGCCCTGCCTCACCCAGGCATTTATAGTTCCACTCAGAGAAAAAGTCTTATAACTATTCTCCCACCTCTACCTGGATTGTGGCCCTCTGACCACACCAGAAGGACCTTTCTAGAATGCAGTTTTTAAGCATAGAACTTCACTCCTTTACATCTTTCAAAAGCTTCCCTCCATCGCTTCTCGGCCTTTTGGCTAAGATCAAGTGTAGTATCAAAAGCTTCCCTCCACCGACAGGATTCTTCCCAAGTCTCCATTACTAAGCCTACCAATCTGATCTCATCTGCTACAATGTCCCTGTACCCCAACATTCTATTGCTTCTGCTCACAGAGTGAGCTATTCCTTCTTATGCTTCTCAAATGTCTTGACATTTAATATGGTTTGCTTCTCAGTCCAGAAGATAGGAATTCCTAGGCTAACAATCAGTGTTTAAAGAAAACACTGATTTGAAAGTATACGTGTTGCAAGGGTGTCTCCCCAGAGTGGTACTTTTGCTTGGCAGAGTACTTGACTAAAGTGTATAAATGAAGCATCAGGGTCAGGGTTGAGTTCAAGGGTGGGGAAGTCACTTGAACTCAATGCACTAGAGAAGAGCAATGATGGGTTTCAAAGGAGCAAAGTGAGGAGCGCTGGGTGGAACGGAGCGAGATCTCTGATGGAGGAGGAGAGGGGAGAAAAAGAGGTGACAATGAAAAAGAGCCTGGTGCCATAGTGGTACGTGTGACCTGAGCATCCATACCGCTGACTGAGCACTCCCCAGAGGTAGGGATGGCCAAGAGAGTCCTGGGAGCTGGGTGTCTGTGGTTCTACTTTACGTGGCTTGTCTTGACTGTTCTGAGCTGTGATCTCCCTTTATTTCCCCTACACCTTCAATAAAAACCTCAATAGCATGTAGTGCTGGCATAGAGCAGAGCTCCACATCAGCAGGGAAGGAGAAAGAACTGGGGGCCCAGGCAGCTGACATCAGGGTGACAGTTAGAGTTCCTACAACAAAGTTATAAAATTGCTATGAAGTAACTAAATACTTCCAAATGAGTAAATAAATGCAATAGGAATATCTAAAATATAAATTAAAATGGACATACTTCTAGAAAAGGGTTCTTAAAATCTAGAATATTACAAGATCACTGATGAAAACTTGAAAAGATTGCTCTCTTGTCTCTAAATCTTTAATTTACGAAAAGGTCAGAGAAATAACAACATGGTTTTGATTCAACTTAGACAAAAAGAGGAAACATGTGGAACAGAAAAGGGAGAGGCTGATGATCACTGTCCTAGAATTTTCATGATTTCTAATCTAAAATTTCAATAAACTAAGTAAAATTTACAGGATGGCTTACGTAATGGAATTTATATAATAAGCAGGTACAAGTCATCAAGCTCAGGATGTCACAATTCAGGACATATTTCAGTGCCAACAGAAATCATTTCAAACATAAACTATACCTCCAAAGCTTAAAAAATAGTTCCTTTCACACAGTCCCAAGAGTTCTGCGTGAGAACATTTGGTTCCCACTGCCATCACTGAAGTTTTATAGAGACTAACATCTCTCTAGAACCTCCATGTTGATTTGAATTTGAGAAAATGTACAAATGAGTATGTATGTGAGAGATTAACACATCCTGATTCCCAAAGCAGAAACAACAGTCCAGGTATTTGGGGGTTCTAGAATTCCAGAACTTCTAATTAACTTTGATGGATTACTCAGGATAAGTGAGAACATGCTACAGTAAAAATTCCAACTTCCTCAGAGGTGCAGTACAACAAAAGACTATTTCTCACTCACAGAAAGTCTGCGGCCGATCCGGGAGACTGGGCACAATGGCTATTCTCCACGTAGTGCCAGTTTTCCAGGTCACTTAGATTGTATGGTTTCTCCAACCAGCAGAGGCTCTTGCTGTGGTCTTGGAAGAAAACAGGGAAAGTCATGAGTCTTTCTGGTGTCTGCCCACCCCTCACACTCACATTCTGCCACAAGACTGTGCCTAATATCAAGAGGACAAGTGCCCAAAAATCTATTTCTTAAATAAAGAGGATAAATAATCTTGGTGGCAAATATTAGCAGTATATATAGCAATATATAGCAGCATATATGGTATGAACAATATGTAAGTATATAAGAATATCACATAGTATAATAGTACAGATATGTTGGGCCTCCCTGATGGTGCAAGGGGTTAAGTCTAAGCACTATGAAGCATCCTCAGCCACCGCAACACGAGTTCAATTCCTGGCCAGGGAGGGGACCCACATGGTGCTACAGACCTCTCCTGTCTCCCGCTGCTTCCCTCAGCAGTGTACTTCAGTAGATCTGCCTGTTCTGCTCCCCACTCTGTTGCTGGTGAATCCTCCTACCCCCTAAAACTCTGGCCTGTACCCCTGTTCTTTGTGTGCATAAATAAATAAATCTTGGAAAAGGTAGTATGCATACATAGATGTTTAGATTTTACTTGTGCTTTTATAGGAAAGACAAAAGTGAAAAATTTCCAGGTACTTTCAAGTACACAAAGCTTTTCCCAACCTTCCTCCCACTTGCTCCTTGCTTCAGTGTGGTGTGACCAAGGAAAAAAAAAAAAGGAAAAGAGATTTCAAGCACATTATTTACATCAATCCAGTCCACATCACTAGCAAAGGACTAAGCTTTCTTGTATCTGCTAATGACATTCTGGGCTGGATCGCTCTAGGGGACTGCCGTGTGCTGTTGGGTATGTAGCAACACCCCGGCCACTATTGTTAGATGACAGCAGCACCCCTTGTGTCCTGGCTGTGACAACCAAAAATATCTCCAGGCACTGGTGAATGCCCCGGGGGTAAAATCATTCCTGGTTGAAAGCCACTTTCTAGTTGCTTCCTTTGACCACTAGGGGGAGGTAGGAAGGGTTCAGTCATCTCACACATGGAGTAACAGGACAGGCAGACAGGTGAAACAGCCAAGAGAACGCATTTTCCCCACATCTACCACTTATTTCCCCTGTGACACTGGGCGAGTTTCAGAACCTTTCTTTACCTTATCTCTAAAATGGGGAGAAAAATATCACTTGACTCCCAAGTTTATGTAAGAATGAAATGCGACACTTAAGAACCTGGCCTTTTCTCTGTGTGGGGAAACTAGTTTTGCATACCCATAGTTGCTACATCGACATGGGGTCTATTTCGGGGCTTTCTGGTCTGGTCTACGTGTTTGCCCGCACAATCCCGTGACAGGCCCCCACAGTGCTGATAAACCACTGCTATTCTGATCCCGCTACCATCAATGGGTGACTTGTTTGGGGAACTGGAAAGGGCTAGAAACAGAAGTAGAGAGAAAGATGCAGAAGCACAGCAAATACTTTTCTTCTGAAGCTATTAAGCTGGTTTATAAATGATTTCTTCTCAGCCCTTGCACCTCACACACAGGTATTAGCACCCAATAAATGGCTGCTGAGAGATGGACCAATTTTCAACACAAGTCAAACAAGCTTCTTATTACTGGGCTGTCTCGTATCACCATTGGTTAGAAGTTCCAAATCAAGTGGAATGGGGACAGGGACGGTATTAATACAGACAGGACCAGCGTCAGCACTAAGTGACAGGTGACTGACATTAAAAAAGGAAATTAAAGGGCAGATAGTAATTAAAAAATAAAAAACACATGCTCTGGAGAGTAAGAAGCCCTACATATCCCAATAACCCCTTAGCTGCATTACACTGTCAGTGTGCATAATAATTGACATCCCTAATAATGACTCTGACATTTTAAAAAATGCTAATTTCTATTCAGCATGTTCTATTTTTAAAAAATTTAGTATAGTGTGTAAGGCAGTTGAGAAAGATTTCCGACAGAGACTTATACAATATTCGATTTGCAATATACCTCTGGGACCACCTAATCTGTTTTCCAGGTGAAGAAAGTCAGTTCCAGAAAGGTGAAGTGCACTTGCCCAAGGTCAGACGGTCAGAGAGACAGAATTACAATGAAATCTTTGCTTTCCTGTCTCCATGGCAATTTCTTTTTCCACTACAGCAAAAAATATATTTATATTCAAATAAAATCTATTCATATAAGTTCATGTATATTTATTCAAATATTTTAAAATGTACTTATATTCCAAAAATATAAACTTATGTAATTAAAACTGTCAAATTTAATATTTGGTAAAGCAATAAGGGTCGACACAAACAAAATGCAATTTCTTGAATTGAGTGATTAATCCACTGGTCCTCTTGAGCCTTTGTAGTATTAAAAAGTAATAATGATAGTATAGTTCTGGTGGGTGTATCAAAGGAGAGAGAGCGCATGAGGCTTGTTGACTGAAGTGATAGAACTTGCTAGAAGGAAGGAAAGATTTACATGTCAGAAGTCGGAGGAATGCAAAGGTGTGTGGAGTGTGGCAATGAGTCTGTGTGTGTGAAAATGAACTCCGTATGCTCGGGAACCAACACATAGGCGTCGGCAAGCCATGGCAAGTGGAAAGCCCAGAGGTAGGGTGTGGCAGGTCCCTGAGCTGAAACCAGAGGAACTGATATGCAGACTTTCAAAAAAAAATGTCCACGTGTAAAGAACATTAGGAAACCTGCAGAGGAGCTGAAAGTCTGGATCACATTTTCAAAACCATTAATCAAACAAGTTATCAAACAAGTATGCATGAAGATGAGGTGCTAGTTAAGGGAAATCTTAGAAACTTAGTCTCTCCTGGAAAATTAAAGTTGAAGGAACAAGAGAATAAGGGAAATAGCTCAAATGTTCTAGAATAGCACTGTCTGATAGAAATATAATACATGCCACAAGTCATTTATAATTTTCTAGTAGCCACAACAAACAGAAAGCAACAGTTGAAATTCATTTTTACAATATATTTTATCTAACACAACATGTCCCAAATATTATTACTTCGGTATATCCTCAACACACACAAAAAACAGTTAAATATTTTATATTTTTTTATCATACTCAGTCTCTGAAGTCTAATGCGAGGTTCACACTCACAGTAGGTCTCAATTTGGATGCTAAATTCAGTGAAGATGTCTGACCTACATTTAGGTATTGCAAAATTAAGAAACGGAAAGATAAATTCATCACATACCCAAGTTGTTTCTGACACACGGAAAAGTTTTCGTTAAATGAACCAAGTACCAATCATGTTCTTGCTTATGTTCACATTCCATTGACAAACTGCTTCATTTTTTTAATTGAAATGCCAAATTCATTAAAAGCAAATCAATGAAAAGTTCAATTTCTCAGACCCATGGGCTAAAGTTCAAGGATTCGATCACACCCGTGGCTGATGGTTTGTACGTTAGACTGAGCAGGTCTAGAGGTGAAATTTCCGGGCGGAAAGCAGGGTTGCCAGGAGACATTTGGCCCTGGACAGCACACGGAGCATGCCCACGTGGACAGGGATTCTGCACGAGCGTGAGCACACGCAGCCCAGTCACTTGATGCTGTTGGCCAAGAAGGAAGGAGAGCAGCGAGATGAAGTAGGTCTCTAGGAGGTTATTCACAACTGGATGGAGACAAGGAAAAGAAAAGAAGGAAGCCAGTGGACAGTGGACAGCAGCTGATTAAAAGTGAACTGATGAGGACTGGGGCTGAGGATGGGGAGGAGAACTAAAGGACCTGAGAGGCTGCTGGAGGGAAGAACCAAGGAAACTGAAGATCAGACGAGACCCAGCAGATCCTAGAGGCCTCAGATGGACCTTGGTTTTGTCTACTTATTTTGTTTGGAATTTTTTTTGTGTTTATTCTCTGTTCTGCATCCATTTAACAGGGAAAATTATATTCCAAAGTAGTTTTCGGAAGTTTATGGATTCTTGAGTTAAGCCTTGAATCTTTGGAATATAAAAAGCTCTATTAATATGGAAAATGAGAGAAGAGAGGAGGGGAAATGAGAGGAGAGGGGAAAGAGAGAGTGCGAGAATAAATTTTAAATTTAGGACTTACCAAAACAGAGATGACAGGTCAAAGTATCTGAGTACTGAGGTCACCTAAGGAGGTTTGTGGAATGAGAAGACAGGAGCCACCCATGGGACAACATATTTTTAGGGGCTGAGAAGCCGTCAAGGGAATGCTTACAATGCACAAGGAAGGCTGAACCAGATGGTCCAGGTGCTTGCTCCATGGCCTCATTCATTCCCTCAACCAACACGTATCGACACAGAGGCCTGCCTACATGTTGAAATTCCAGACACTAGTGAGAGGGACCATCCTGGAGGACTGACCCCCAGATGCCCACTACCTGCAGCAGCATCTCTGTCCCAGCGCAGTGGAGCAAAAGCCGTGTGCAGAGCACTAGCCTCCAAGAACCTGAATGCATCCTATTCCCTTGAGGTTTCACCACCACTTCTAACGATGACCTTCAAGCATTTTACTAACAACAACAAAATCATTAAATTCATATCTTACAGGAAAAAAAGATGGGGGTGTGTAGAGCTGGGATGAGAAGAAATCTCCCTATTTAGAGCAATGGCAACACTGGAGGCAGAACAAGCTTTCGGCAAGGAAGTTGCTGTTTTTCTCCCATTATTTAGCTGCTACCATGAGTGTGGTCTTGTGAGACACAAGAAAATTGCAAAAACACTGCAGTTCAATATGCACTGATGACACTTTCCGCCACTTAAGTTTGAAAAGCAGTGGTCACATTGGATCAGGATAGAAGGGTCTAACTTATAACTTCTCTTTCCATAGAAACGTCACGATATTTTCCATTAAGAATCAAAAGGTGGGCCTCCCTGGTGGCGCAGCGGGTTGAACAACGCACTGTGAAGCATCTGCAGTGCAGCAGTGCACGAGTTCAATCCCGACCAGGGAGGGAACCCACGTGGTGTAGCAGACCTCTCCTGCCTCTCCCGCTGCTCCCCTCAGCAGTGTGTTTCAGTCAATCTGCCTATTCTGCTCCCCGCTCTCTGTGGTGGAGCCTCTCACCTCCTGTGACTCTGGCCTGTACTCCAGTTCTTGTATGCATAAATAAATAAATCTTTAAAAAAAAAGAATCAAAAGGACCACCATATTTCCCCTGCTCTAACAAGAGATTTTTATGCTACCCTGGTGAACAATAGCAATTTTATATTTGCTAGTTATAAAACCTTTATTTCCCCTGCTTTGTAATTTGGAGGACAGTTTAGTATTCTGAGTTGAAACTGTGAAATACAATAGAGAAAATTACCTATCTTAGAAACATAATTCCTTTTTATTGCATAGTTGATTTTTTTAAAAAAAGACCTTTCAAGGAAGAATTTATTCATGAAGCATAATGATCTGCATAAAGCAACGCTCTCTCTCCATTCACCCCTTCTTTCTTCCCCAAATATTCTTAAGAGATAGAATTCCATCTCTTTAGTGCGACACTGCTTTGTGACATTCAAGATGATGAGTCAGAGAACCACAGGACTTGCAACTTGCTTGCAGCACAAGCAGTTGCCTGCAGTGTTTCTATTCCCCCTTTACCTGGGAGCTCCTGCACCCCAGCATATGCTGCTGAAACATCACCTCTGGGGGAAAGGAGCTGACTCGTAGAGACTTGTGTGTGCCCTCGCAGCAAGCACCTTCACTCTCTTGGAGGAATCTGCTGCTGTTTTTCTTACATGTGACCACATCCGTACGTGCCAAAGGAAGTGCATCATGCACCTCTGTATCTCCAGAGATCAACCAAGTAACTGATCTAGGAAACACTCAGTAAATATTTGTGCAAGAAACAGAGAATGGATAAATAAATGAAGGAGCAAATTACTGAATTATAAGAATTTGAATCAGAGCTGAAACTCTTATTAGCAGTGTTATGTTGAGTAACTGACTCCATCTCTCTGAGCTACAATTTCCTCATCAAAAAAAGAGAAATACCATGTCTGCCTAGTGGACATCTCAGGGCACTGGAACGGATCATAAATGACAATATGTGAAAGTTCCTAATACATGGAAAAGTACTGTGCAAATGTTAGTTATTGGCTGGTGTCTGGATAAAAATATAAAAACCTAGATAACCGTGAGACAGGGAAAAGAAATGAACTTCCTATGTCTGGAAATAGTATCACTGTTGACTCAGATCGGAAAACAAAATCCTTAAGAAACTCTTCCTTCTCCTTCACGCCTTAAAGTCAGTTAGACCCAGTATCACCTGCTTCACCACCTATCATATCATATCGCCTCTCCCCACACTTGACCATGACCTCCAGGGTTTACTCAACCCAAGGGCTGGGAAGGATGGTCTTGGGGCATTCAAATGCTAAATGGAGAATCAAGTGAGGGATAGCGGT
This sequence comes from Galemys pyrenaicus, assembly GCA_019455555.1. NCBI lineage: Eukaryota > Metazoa > Chordata > Mammalia > Eulipotyphla > Talpidae > Galemys > Galemys pyrenaicus. Next base: position 602,955 of record JAGFMF010011596.1, on the reverse strand, counting down.
CTGGCAGAGTCCTCCCACAATTTTGCTGTTGCACACAGCTCCTATACAGGTCACTGCTGCTGGCAAGGCTGGCCACGCGCCCAACTCAGGCAGTGAGGAGAGCCATAATACCATGTACCACAAAAGCCAGGGAGGTTAGGTCAGGAGGAGCCTCGGGGGCAGCCACAGACTATGCCCAAGCAGACTATGCGCCAAATCCCTCATCTCAGTCCCTGTTCAGTACCCCACTTTCATCAGGCATACGTGCAGGATCTCACTACCCATCTCTACCATTAGTTCTCAGAGGAGGTCTTTCTAGCCTAGACTTACAGATCTCCCCAACTTTGAACCTTCAGAAGCACGTATAATGTGTCAGTATCTTTTCCCATACTAAGTCATGGGCACCTTCTCCTATATTTATACAACCGAGCGAAGTCAGTGGAGTTGATGTAACCGTAAGGTCAGTTTCAGGAACACCATCTTCCTCCAGCATTGCGTTCAAATTTGCCATAAAAGGCAATCTATTACCCAAGCAATCACAATGTTCTGCCATTCTGAGTGCCAAAATATTTCCCAATTCCATTCATTTGCCTTGCCACCAACCTGGACAGACCAATTCTCTCACTAGATTAATGTGGCAGCACGCTAACACTGATTTTACAAGACCTGGTCAATATTTAATTCTCCAGCTTTACCTGTCTTTCCTGCCTCCCCCACTCACCAGTCAAGTGGTAGCCTGAAAATTCCCTGAGGACACAAAACCAGTTCAGTCATACAAGCAGAGCTCAATTTAGCTTGTTTTGCTATATCAACTGGACCTGGGTTGCTTCTTGTTTCTGCCTCTGAAATCATAACCAAACTTAAACTCTTTCCCACAGTTGATATGAAGTGGCCACTGACCAATTCTGTATTATTTTAGAAAATCCTGTGAAGAATCGTCACTGCCTTCTCACTAAGTGGCTTTGTAACTATCTACCCCGGAACCTCACTCCATGTTTTGGTTTGAATGCTCCTGATTTGCAAACTGTTTTTTGGTACTTGCACAATAAATTTTTATTAACTACTACTTTGCTAATTCGTTGGCTTTACTTCAGCTATTTCTGATCTGTTGACTCAGGACAGACAATGCTAAACAAAGAAATGTACGAAAAACATGAGGATTGCACTGAATCTATAGATTTCTTTGGGTAGAATGGACATTTTAACACTATTAACTTTTCCAATCCATGAATATAGGCATATTTCTATATGTATTTATAAATTCTTTTATTTCTTTCATTAATGTTTTCTAGTTTACAGTGTACAGATGAACATCTGACTTTTATCTATTTTTCTGTTAAAGTGGTATATAATATTTTCTCTTTTTTGTACCTTTTTTTATTAGATTTAGTTGTATTTGACATCATTTGTAGTCCCAAGGGGGTTCCCACCACCATTCCACCTCAGTCCCCCTGCTCTTTATGCCCTCCTCCCTGTCCTTGCCCTACCCTCCCTCTGCCCACCCCCGTGATTCCTTGAGTTTATCTTTGACCTTTTGATCTTGTTGAGTTTTTATTTGTTTGTTTTTGGTTATGATTGCCCATTTCCTTGGGGTTTTTGTGTGTTTGTTGTTTATTTGTTTTGTTTTTTATTTTTTGTTGTGGTTGTTGTTCTTTAACATTCCTCCTAAAAGCGAGGCCATCCAATATTTTTCTCTTGCCTTCTGGCTTGTTTCACTGAGTATAATTCCTTCTAGCTCCACCCATGTTTCTATAAATGTCCCTAGTTTTTTATTTTTGATTGCTGAATAGTATTCCATTGTGTATATGTACCATATCTTCTTGATCCAGTCTTCTCCTTTTGGGCATTTGGGCTGTTTCCTGGTCTTACCAATTACAAATAGTGCTGCAATAACATAGGGGTACAGGTGCTCTTTTGGATCGGTGTTTTTGTGTCCTTTGGGTAGATCCCTAAGAGTGGGATTGCTGGGTCATATGGTAGTTCCATCTCTAGTAGGCCGAGGAACCTCCATACGGCCTTCCATAGTGGTTGGATTAACTTGCATTCCCACCAGCAGTGTACCAGGGTTCCTTTTTCTCCACATCCTCGCCAACATTTATTGTTGTTGGTTTTTTTGATGTGTGCCATTCTTACCAGTGTAAGGTGGTACCTCACTGTGGTTTTAATTTGCATTTCCCTGATTATGAGAGATGTTAAGCATTTTTTCATATGCCTGTTGGCCATTTGTATATCCTCTTTGGTGAAGTGTCTTTTAAGTTCTTCTGCTCATTTTTTCATTGGGTCATTTGCTTTGATTTTTTTTGAGTTTTATGAGTTCCACATTTTCTCTTTTTTCACATGAAGATTTATTTATGCACACAAGAGCTGTGGTACAGGCCAGAGTCGCGGGAGGTAGGATTCACCAGAGTGGGGAGCAGAACAGGCAGACTGACGGAAAAACACTGCTGAGGGGAGCAACAGGTGAGGCAGGAGAGGGCTGCTGCCCCATGTGGGTCCCCTCCCTCGCCCAGGATCGAACTCACACTGCTGTGCCGCAGATGCTTCACAGTGCAGAGTTCAACCCGCTGTGCCCCTGGGGAGGCCTAACACATTAATTTTCATATGTTGAATCATCCTAGCATCCCAGGGTAAAATCCCATGTCATGCTGTGTGATCCTGTAATGTGTTGTTGAATTTGGTTTGCAAATTTTTTTAATCCGTATTTATTGTGTATGTTGACCTATAGTATTCTTTTTGTGTGGTGTCTTTGTCTGAGTTTGGTATCAGAATAATGCTGGCTTTGTAAAATGAGTTTGGACATGTTTCTTTCTCTTCCATTTATTGGAAGAGCTTGAAATAGACCAAAGTTAATTTTTAAATGTTTGGTAGATTTCAACTGTGAAGCCACCTGGTCCTGGAATTTTCTTTACTGTAAGATGTTTTATGACTGATTCAGTCTTTACCTTATACATCTATTCAAACTTTCTATTTCTTCATGGTTCATTTTTTATCAGTTGTATATTCTTGGAACTTACTCTTATCTTCTAGGTTATCAATTTTTGGGGCATATAATTAATTGTTCATAGTATTCTTGTGATACGTTTTGTTAATGGGGATCAGTCTTAATGTCTATTTTATAGATGACTTTATTTATTTCAATGTGCTATTTTTTCCTTTGTTTAGCTAAAGGTCTGTCATTTTGTTTAACCTTTCAAAACACCAACTCTTAATTTCACAGAATTTTTTCCATAATCTTTCTACTGTTTCTTTCTTCTCTGATCTTTGCTATTTCATTCCTTCTTAGATTTTCCTTGTTTTAGCTGTTGCTGTTCTTTCTAAAGGAATAAATTTCCTTGAGGTGTAAAGCTAAATTATTTATTAGAAATCTTTACTTTTTATGTAGCCTTTACTTTATTGCTATAAACTTCATTCCGAGAAATATTTTGGATGCATCCTATAAACTTCCGCGTGCTCTTTCTGTTTTAATTTATCTCAAGATAATTCCTGATTTCTGTTTTGATTTCTTTATTGATGCAGACTGTTTAGGATCATGTTGTTCAATATCCACATATTTTCTTCCTGTTATTGATTTCTAGTCTCCTATCATTATGCTTGGGAGAGTCTTGGTATGATTTTAGCCTTCTTAAATTTATTAAGACATTTTTTGTGGTCTAACATACCATCTACTCATAAACAGTTGAGAAGAATGTATACTCCTATCAGACGGAATGTTCTGTGTATGCTTATAGGTTCATCTGGTCTAAACTACAGTTCAGATTCAATATTTTCTTACTGATTTTTGTCTTGATGATCTAACAATTCTTGAAAATTGGGTACCAAATCCTCTAGTATCATCACATTATTTTATATACTTAGGTACTCTGATGTTGGATGTATATATATTTACCATTATTTCCTCTTGATGAACTGGCGCCATTATTATTATAAACTTCTTTGTAGCTTATTACATTTTGGGCTAAAATGTGATATAAGTATAGCTATCCTGCTCTCTTTCAGTTTCCATTTGCATGGGATATCTTTTTCCATCTCTTTGATCACAACCCAGGTGTAATCTGATATTGGCCCCCATCTGTCCCTCAAGTCTTAAAGGTTTATATGGTATTTTAGCAGGCTTTAATCACATGCAGTATCTAGTCGGTCTTAGTATCACATTTTATTTCAAGGTTATGTCCTTAGGAGGCCTCTGGAAGGAGGGAAAGCAAGTGGAACACACATTCCCAAGGAGATGAGGTGGTGGTGAGAAGCCACTAATTGCCTGGGTCCAGCTCCCAGGTCAACAGACAGTGACATTCTTTTGATAGTCTTCCCAACAGCATCTGTTTACATGTAGCCCATGTGTGTACTTACTTGAAGTGAGATTCTTGTAGGCAACAGAGTTGAGTTTATTTTAAAATCGACTCACTCATGCTATATTTTGAGTGGAGAATTTAGTCCACTTACATTTAAAGTTATTATTGCTATAAAGGGATTTACTATTGCTATTTTGATCATTTTGGGGAGACTTTTGTACATAATTTATTCCTTTTTTCTTCTACTGTTGTCCTCCTTTGTGAGTTGATGATTTTTCTATTGAGTTATGCTTTGATTCTTTCTTTTCTACTATAGGTTTTTACTTTATAATTACCATGAGTCTTAAGATGAAACATCTTGTAGTTGTAATAATCTATTTAACCTGTTAAAAAGATAATTTTGCTTGCATACAAAGCCCCACACTTTTTACTCCCCCACCCCAATTTATACTTTTGGTGTCACAATTTACATCTTTTTATATTCTGTATCCACTGACAGATAATTATAGCTATAGTTATTTTTACTATTTTTATCATTTAACCTTTGTACTAAGGTTTTGTGATTTACACATCACGATTACAACATTAATATATTCTGAATTAACTATATATTTACCTTTACCAGTGAGTTCTACATTTTTATATAATTTCATGTTACTAGTGATCATCCTTTCTTTTTAGCTTCAAGGACTCCCTTTAATATTTCTTATAGTGATGCACTCCTTTACCTTTTTTTTTTTTCCTTGTGGGAATATCTTATTCCTTCAATTGTGAAGGATAGCCTCAATGGCTAAAGTATCCTTCATTGGCAGTTATTTTATTTCAACACTTTGCATATATCATCCTAATCTTTCCTTGACGACAAAATTTCTGCTACAAAATATGCTTATAGCATTATGGGAGGACCCTTATACGTGAAGAACATTTCTCTGGCTTTCAAGATGCTCTATTTTGTCTCTGATTTTTGACAGCTTTATTAGTGTCGCAGTAAAGTCTTTATTAGGTTGAAACTGATTCAGGACTTTTGAGCTCCATGGACCTGGATGTCTATATCTTTACTGAGATTTGGGAGCTTTCTTTCATCCATTATTTCTTTAAATGAAACTTCTGCTGCTTTCTCTGACTCTTATCCTTCACTGGATGGCAGCTTCTATTCTCAAAGGCTTTCTTCATTTTTTTCATTCTTTTTGTCACTTTGGCTATATAATTTCAAATGACCTGTCGCCTAGCTTACTGATGTTTTATCCTAATTCATCAAGTCTGCCATTAAAAGTTACTATTGTGGGGTCTCCCTGGTGGCGCAGCGGGTTGAGCGCCGCACTGTGAAGCATCCGCAACACAGCAGCGTGAGTTCGATCCCTGGCCAGGGAGGGGACCCACAAGGCGCAACAGACCTCTCCTGCTTTCCCTGCTGTGCCCCTCAGCAGTGTATTTCAGTGGATCTGCCTGGTCTGTTCCCCACGCTCTCTCTGATGAGTCCTCTCACCTCCCCTGACTCTGGCCTGTACCCCAGCTTTGTATGCATAAATAAAATCCTTTTTAAAAAAACTTACTACTGCAATTTTTAAAGTTCAGTCACTATATTCCTGTTCCAAAATTTGATCTTTTTTATATTTTCTTTGTTAAACTTCTCATTTTTTCTTGTATTGTTTTCCTGGTTTTGTTAAATTATTGATCTCTGTTTGTAGATCATTGATGTTCTTTAGAACAATTATTTTCAATTCTGTCACACGCTTTGTGGATCTCCATTACTCTGGGTTTGGCTACTGGAAGATTAGTGTTCTTTACATGGTATCAGTTTCCATAAATCTTCTTAACCCATATAACCTTGTTTATGTGCCTGCATAGTTTAAGCAGTCACCTTTTGCAGACTTTAGAAGCACATATCAGTAAGAAAAGACCTTCATCTGTGGGTCAGGGAATGCTGAATCATATCTCACTGTGCTAGGCTATGGGCCTAGTGATGTGGTGCCTCAGAGGCTTAGGCGCCTATAGCTACACCACTGACAACTGCATGATACTTGGCCGTGAAAGCTGCAAGATCAATAGTGCTGCTACAATGAATGTGGGGTCCTTATTAGTGCTTCCAGGTCTAGCAACAAGGGACTGGGGTAAATGGCAGTTCTAGCAAGAAACAGTGCCATGCATATGCTTGGCTGTGAGCTCTTAATGCAGGTGCCTGAGTGGTGGAAGGGGCAGGCTGTATGCACACACACAATGGTAAGCACCAACAATGGACACATGAACAGCTACAGGGAACCCAGCTGTCAGCATGCCTTTGTGCCTACAGGAACTTGCATGGCAGTGGAACCTGGTGAAGAGTGGGGGCCATAGCTATGCACATAAACATCTGTAGGGGCTATCTTTGGGCAAAAGTGATAGTACAAACCAGTGACTGGAGTCAGGACTGGCTCCAGACCTTCACTGAACTACAGTGGCTATACCCAGGTTCACACACAGCGGTAGGGATCAGTGATGTATGTTAGGGCCTATATGTTAGTAACATATAGGAGTGCAGCTGCAGGGGCTAGCTACTAGCCTATCTGGAGGTGTATGCCTGTGACAGAGGTCAGGAACAGCTCTTGGTTCATGAGCAGCTTGAGAGTCTTTGTTATCAGTGTACACTCATATGGCTACAGGGATGAGCCATGGCCATGCACATAGCAGTAAGAGTTGGTGATAGGAGTCGGGGTAGACGCCTGTAAGTGTGAGGTTGCATGTGCTTGCTGTGGGTATATCAGCCATACAAGCCAGTGGCAGGAGGTGAGCTGGATATGGACACAGTAAGATCTTCATGGGCCTGGATGTTGATGAGCATTCATGTATCTGCAGGGACTAGTTTTGGGCACACATGGCACTGCAGCCAGTGACAGGAATCAAGGTCAGATCTGGTCCCATAAGGAGCCTTGGGGGCCTTGACAATAGTTAAGCAATCATGTGGCTCTGCGGGAGTATGAACAGCACTCGTCAGCAATTACAGGTATTGGGACTTGGGAGGTGAAGGTGCATGGTGGCAGGGGTTAGCTGTTGGCACACAAAACGATGTAGGTTAGTGACAGAAGTTAGGGCGAGATGCAGGTCCGTGAGTAGCTGCAGGGGCCTGGGCTGTCAGTGTGCACGTATATGATGGCAGGGGCTAGCTGTGAGTGCACACACCACAAGCAATGATGGAGGTTGGTGACGGGAGTCAGAGCGCACGGCTGTAGGAAACAGCTCTGAGTACATGCACAGCAGAAGAGGCCATGACAAGAATCAGGCTACCTACAGGAGTATAAGCAGCTATTAGGCTGAACATTTGACATGAGCTCATATGTCTACAGGGTCCAGCTGCAGACATGCATATGTCGATGAGGGTTTGCTGCAGAGACTTTAGCTGATGTTCAGTACTTGCATGGCCACAGTAAGCCATGACTGGTTGCCAATCTACATCTTACGTTTTGGGCTCAATAGTAACATGGCTGGATGGAGTAGCATATAGAGACTCAGGCAACCAGTGTTCCCAAAGATAAATACCTGTGAGGTTCTAACTGGCAAAAGCTGCAGGAAGTCCACAGCAAGTGCAGGCTGATGGTTCTCTTAGTAGCAAAGCTGCCGGGATCTTCTATGAAGCAGTCACCTGAGGTCTGTGATGAGTTTCTTTGATGAATGCTGCAGGAATCTACAGCATCTGCAAAGGCTGTTGAGGTCCTCAGAGGTGGTAGCTGCTGGGGTCCTTTACAGAGCAGGCCACGCTCTCTCCCAATAAATGGCTGATACATGTGGCCTCTGGTCTTCTTGTTCCTACCCATTTCTAGTCTCTCAGCTATGTTGGTCTCTGGGTGGGGTAAAACTGAAGTGGGTCTTTCATACAGTGCTCTGAAAGGTTGGGAAAGCGAGGGAGTTCCCTCCTGGCATTGAGCAATGCTTATCTGGGAGATAGGATGATACGGACAAAATGAAACTGTCCTTCCTAAGTGCTTCCCACTCCTTTTTTCCTCCACTATATTGCAAAATTTCGTAAGAGAACTCCTGAACTCTCCCAGGGCTATTTTCATTTGTGGGTAGCCATCTACGTGATGTTCTTTGTGGTGGAATGGAGGCTGGAGTCTCGAACTCCACCATCATGGTGATGTCATTCCCCTAATGCCAGGCATTTTAATTCTACAAATAATTAAAGCTCAAGACATAACAATACTGTTCTGTATTTATTCATTTATATTTACTTACTATATCTTTTTATAGGCTGCTGTCTCCAAGCATCTTTTCATGTCTTTCATTTCCTCCTGCATTTTCATATTTCCATACAACATTACATTCTTGCCTGAATGAATTCCTTTAACTTCCTGTAGAGCAGGCTTGTTGACAATGAATTTCCAGTCTTTGTCTGAAAATGTCTTTATTTAACTTTCATTCATACAGCATATTTTTGCTAAACACAAAATGTAGGTTATAAGTTATTTTTAATTAGCAGTTTAAAGATGGTATTCCATGTGTTTATGATTTCAGTTATATTGTTGCTCTTTGAAAGTAATGTGTCTTTCTTCTCTAACAACTTTGAAAATTTTGTCATTGATTTTGTCTTTATCAGCTGTTTTTCCATAATGTGCATAAGCATGATTTCCTACTTTTTTTCTATTTGGGGTTCTCTGAGCTTCTTAAGTCTCTGGGTTGATGTCCATTTTTCATCAATTTTGAACAAATCTTCAACAATTACCTATTCAAGTATTACTTCTGAGGCATTCTTTTTCTCCTTTTCCTCCAGGCTTTCAACAACATGAATGTTAAACCATTTGAGTGTGTTTCACATGTCTCTTTTTCTATTTTTCCCTGCCTCAGTTTGAGTATTTTCTAGTTATTTATATCCCAGTTCACTAATCCTGCATTCTGCTATGCTTAGTGTTTAGTTTCAGAGTTTACATTCTTCAGTTATAAACTAGGTTATTATTTAAAGATCAAATTGTTTTAATTTTCCCAACACTGTCCTTTACCTCTATTTTGAATATATTACTTAACACATATTTTTTTAGAGTTCTTATTTGTTAACTTCAATACCTGCATCATCTGTGTATCTGCATTTGTTTCCTATTGATTAGCAGTCATACAGTATTATCTCTTTGCCTATCTAAAAATAACTGTTGTATACCAGACAGTGTGTACAGAAGAGCTACAGAGGTTCCAGGAAAACAGGTTTCCCTTTTATTTCAATAAGAAAGAAGGGTGAGTGGCTAGTCAGCTCAATCCCATTAGAAATTGAGCTTGATCAGGAATCTATTGAAATTTTAATAAGACTCAGTTTACCTCTGTTATGTTCTTGTTCCTAGATTCTGGAAGTACAGATGTCATCAGTCCTGGAAGCTACAAAGACAGTTCTGACCTTTGGAAGTTTTCAGCTTAGTCATTCAGCCTCTTACTTCATTTGGTTTCAAAATTTGGCAAATATCTTGAAGGGAGAAGCCAGTCATGTATTGGAAGCTGATCTCTCTCCTGGCAGCACTGTACAATTGAAAGCTTCCCCATTTCTTATACAGCTACAGAACTATGAAAATATGACAAGGTGAAAACAGTGTGCACCTGAAGGGTCCTTAATGTTTCCATGTGTCACTACAGTTCCATGCAAGTGCTAAAATACTGCTGACTTCTCTGTCCCCAAGTAGAAGCCCTTTGCCTAGACCAAACATGACCCGTACTTACCCCCCATAAATAAAGGCTAGCAATTGTCAAGTCACTTTGGAACAATTTTTGCTTTTCTGTAATTTTAGTCCATCCAATCCTTGTCCCCACAGCTCTCTGATGCCTTTAAAATGTTAGTTTTATAAGTTATACAGTTCCGTCTGTGAGAGAGTGGGCCTGTGACAACCTATTTTAAACACTGTTAGATGAAAGTCCAGTTTTTTTCAACGCAGTTTTAATTTGCATTTTAATGTGTAAATTTGCACATTATTAATATTTATTTGTATTTCCTTTCCATTAATAATTTTTTAAAGTCTTTTGTCCTTTTTTGGATGGATTCTTTCCCTTTATCATTTTCACGACATTTTCTCTATATTGCAGGTAAGTCCTATACACGATATATGTCCCAAATAACATTTTTCCAGTGTAACCTTGGGGTTTTTTTATTATTATTTCTTTAAATGAAGACATTTTGACCTGTCTTCTTTCAATGTCACTGAACTTTATGGCTTCTGGATTTTGTGATATAGATCAGTGTGTCTCCCCACCAAGGTGATGTGGAAATTACTCCTTGTTTGCATCTCATGTTTTTAAATTTTTTAAATTCTTAAAACTTTGGCTTATGTCAAATTAATCCTGGTGATGAACAGTTTCTCCTTTTTGCACAGTTGCTGACTTCGAATTCCTAAGACCACCTTTTCCTAACCAAAAGTAGAATGGCAGCATTATACTGTTCTAAGTTCTCACACGCATTTGGTCCCATTTCTAAACTTTCTATTCTGTTCAATTCTGCTGTGTTTTATTTGTTCACTAGAAACATATTTTAACTTACTGACATTTTACTATATATAATATTTAATAGGGTGAATCTCCATCCCCCAAAGCTTTTCTTTTTCAAAATGTTCTGGCTTGTACATTTTTCACAATAACCTTAGAATCTGTTTGACTTGTTCCAAAGAAAATCTGTTGGCATTTTTATTTGGATTGGGTTAAGTCTATAAACTGAGTGAACTGATACATTAATGACACTATATCTTCTGATCTAAGAGTACTACATGTATTATTTTTTCAATCTCTTTTCAATCCTTCATCCAGGTCTCATACATCTCTTATTAGGAGTACTTCTTTGTTGTTACTCTAATTATGACATACTTGCTTTCTTATGTAGACTCACTTCAAGATGATAGTTAGAGTGAAAATTTTCAATACCTGAAAATGAGATTGTTCTTCAGCACCTAAAAATACCAGAGAAGCTATAGGGATGTGCCAGAAAGACTGTTTGAGAGTAGGGAATGAAGAGTGCTTTCACTGAGCCCATTTAATAATCATAATAATAATAATATAAAAAAACCCTTTTCCTAAAAAGGGGTAAATTCATTGAAGGAGTTTAAACTCCTCCTCTCCTTAACTACTCTATATCATTAACACTAAATAGTAGTCTTCCTTGACTACTACCTTTCCTTCCAGCGACAAGAATCACATTTATAGCTTAAAAAATACATACAGCCATGTTCCACACTTGCCTGTTCTGACTCAGATCTAGGATATAGCTTGTTTTGTGTGTGTGTGTGTGTGTGTGGAGAGACACAGAATTCAAGTGACCCCCCAACTTTAGTGAAACATTCATAATTTTTTAAAAGTCATATTGATCACACATCTTAAATATCTCTGCAATATGTTTCTTCCTTTTACCTTTGCCAATTTAAATCCATACCTCATCTCTCACCTAGACCACTCGAGCACCCTCATAGCCATTCTTGAATTTACTCTTTGTCCTTTACGGTCCAGCCTCCAAATAGCTAATAAGACCCCCTATGTAACTTAAAAAACCAGGCCAACCACTTGCCAACACAAATTCCTTAAAAAATTTCCATTTATGATTCCTAACCCTTGACGCACTGAAGAGGACCACTCCAAAAGTTCAACTGTGATGTTGCACAGTAAGACTGAGAGGAAAAAAAAGCAAATGTGGTGATTTTTTTCCATGAAACCAAATGTATTCAGTTTAAGTTACCTGCATCCTATGATATATCTACTGTTAACAAAATATTTTATGTAATAATGGTTGCATAGGTGCTACTTTTTATATGTCCTTATCTTACAAAACAAAAAATCAAACCTGTGCTGCTCTCTCTAATTTTTAAAACTATACTCATCCACGTGGAAAATACTGACTGAGAATTAAGTGAAACATTCTTAATGTGATACATAACATGGAAAATCCCCACCCGCCAAGAACACACGCACGTGCATATGCACGTGCATACATACACACACACACACACACACCAAGGTTGGCCCTTTACTTGAATTCTTAAAATGACATTTCATTAATTCACATTTTCTTTTTTTAAAAAATTACACTACTATTAGATAAGTATCAGTTATATACAAAGTGCTATACGAGATGGGACACAAAGATTATCAAGACAGAAAAAGGGTCCTGTCCACAGAGAAGTTAAGATTACCAAGGGATTTACATTTTGGAGCCAACAGCTCTGATTTCAAACTGGAGTTAATTAGAGAACCTGCTTATAGGTAGTTACTAAATTATAATCATGGTCACTGGAAAGAAGTAAAATATACTACAAAACTGTATACTGGGAGGACGTGACCTGGTTGTGAAAGCTCAGAGGTTTCCATGAAGAAATGAATTAAAACCGAGATTGAAAGGATGAAATGGCATGAACTAGCTGAATGGGAGAGTAGGCACGGAGGGACGAGCATAGATAATGGGAATAGCAAGTGCAGAATTTGAGGCAGGAAGAAAATGTTGTACTTGAAGAACTGGTGCGCTGTTAATGAGCAGTGCCCACGAAGACAGGAGGGAATACTAGCTGGGCGTGGGAGGTAGGCCAGATGATACCACACTTTATATGCCACTATGGATTCTGACCTCTCGTCTAAAAAGTAATGGGACAGCACTGAATGACAATGAACCAACACAAAGATGGTGGGCAATATATTTCAGACCAGATTTGGTGGCTGTTTCCAGAAGAGGACTGGAAGGCAGCAAGAGTGAAAACACAGAGATAAGTTGGGAAGCTGATGACACAGTTCAAGTAAATAGTAATGGTAGCATGGAATAAATAGGGAGGTAGCAGTGATGAAGACACCTTGGCAAAACTGGAAGATATTCTGAAGGTCAAATTGATACAACCATCCACATACAACCCTATGCAAACATACTATTTAATTTTTCATTGCCTTTACAATGACTTACTGGCATTCCTCAAAAAATACCTTAACTTTCAATTTTTAAAACTAATGTAAAGGATAGTAAGTGTTGGATTAGTTTCCTAGAGCTTCCAAAATAAAATGCACACCATGAGTGGCTTAAAGTAACAGAAATCGTTTCCCAGTTCTGGAAGATAGGGGTCTAAAGTGCAGGTGTACGCAGGACTCCTCTGAAGTCCTGGGAAAAGTCTTCCTGCCACTTCCTAGCTTCTGGTGACTTGCCTGCAACCTTCGGCATTCTGTGGCTTGCTACTACGTAACTCCAAACTCTGTCATCACTTTCGATAGCATTCTCATGTTCAGGACCATCTACTCCCAAGGATGCCGGTCATATGGGAGCAGGGGCCCACCCTACTCCAGTGTGACCTGGGCCCAGGCACATCTGCAGGGATCTTATTTTCAATAAAGTCACATTCTGAGGCACTAGGAGGTTAGACCTCAACACATCTTTTGGGAGGGGACACAATTCAACCCGTAACAAAGGTCTATGTAAAACATTTTAGTAGTGAAAAGTGTTCCTCCCGTAACCCAGGTAGGTCTAAACCAACCATCACAGGGCCTGGTGGTCGGGGCACGCCAGCACATATGAGTCATGGAGCAGGTTTGGGGTGAGCATGTTTCTCAGAGGTGCCTCAGATTCGTGACAAGGTCAGAGGAATATAACAGAGGCAGATGACTCATGAGAGCAACGAGGGCGATACTTTCTCAAATCTTGGCTTTTCCAGTTTGGCAGAGATAGAAAAACTACACTGAAGAACAAAACCCACTTGTGAAGAGATGATTTAGTATCTAAAGAGTAATACATTTTGGTTGCTTTTATAAATAAAAAAGTAAGCGCTGTGCTAGTTTTTTTACACTAACTCCAACAAACTATTGTAGTTAAGTTCCATTTACAATTGGAAATTGCATTTTATAATTTAGTTCCTGTACTCAGTTGTCCTTTCAAAACCTATCATGGGTGGTTTCAATGATAGCAGATGACAGACACTGCTTCCAGATTTCCAATTAATCCTAAAATGACTGCATTTCCAGAAAGTCTGAAATATTTTCAATTGATCATCCACAGAAATAGAGCTGTAGAGTCCTATCGAGTTTGCAATGGACTACTTAAACAAGAGGAAGCATATTTATCGATGATCTTAAAAGCCAAAACCAGAAAATAATAACCTATATTCTTTACAATCCATTTGCATCATCAGATAATTAGGTACATACACTTCTTAGGCATGGGGGCTGAGAGGGTTAGCACTGCAGTTACAAGCATGAAATGCCGCTTCCTATAATCATCTTCATTTCTTCCAACTGAGATGGAAGCTTCCATCTCCCTTAAGGATTTTAGAGCAAAAAGGATCAGAAACAACCCTTTTGACCCATACCCTTTTGTGTCTTTTTCCCTTTCCAGGCATTTTTGTATAACTTCAGAATTTTAAATTAAAAAAAAAAAAAGAAAGAAAAGGTTGAGCTTTCTTCCCTTTGGACCCCTTAAAAATCATTTCTTAACTGAAGTGATTTTTCACTTATTTTTAAATTTCTCAGTCCCTAAGGCGCACTATATTCTTTAAGTTATTTTAGTAAGAATTTTATATTTTAGCTTTGCCTAGAGTTGGAATTTCAGATAGCTTAAAGGCATTTTCCATTTTTTTTAAAGAGTAGCCTGTAAGGTATGCTTAGTCTTTTGAAAGTGATATGATTTTCAGAGAAATGCCCTAAAATGCTCACATTCTTATACTTACACAATTTCAGGGAAGCTTTCTAATAAAATTTAAATTAGCAAGGGTTTCACATACTTTCATTTTAATGGTCTCACCCAAACACGCAGCCATTTGAATTTCCCAGGACTTCGATGTTTACATGAACTTGTGAATCCTGACAATCTTACATAATTTATCTATTTGAAGTTGATTTTTATATGCTAGGTTTAACTAAGCAGGATACAATTAAAGACTTGTACATTTTTAAAAGATTTAGACCAAAATACTGTTATTTCACTTAAGTGGTAACAAACTGCTAGGCAAGGTTTCTCAACCTTGGCACCATTGACACTTTGGCGTAGATTATTCTGTGTTGTCCAGTTAAGAGTAAGATGTCGAGGGCCTCCCTGCTGGCGCAAGGGATTAAGCACCGCACTTTGAGGAATCCGTAACCATTACAGCAGGAGTTCGATCCCCAACCAGGGGGCTGACCTACATGGCACAGCAGACCTCTCCTGTCTCCCTGCTGCTCCCCTCAGCAGTGTGTTTCAGTAGATCTTCCTGTTCTGTGCCCCACTCTGTCTCTGGTGGATCCTTTCACTGACCCCTCTGGCCTGTACCCCAGTTCTTGTATGCATAAATAAATTTTTAAAAATCGTTTTAAATAAAAAAGAGGATGTCAAGCAGCAGCCCCAATTGTGCCCCCTAGATGTGAACAGTGTGTCTGCCTCACTGTCCTCAGCCCCTTATCTCTGACAACCAAACACTGTATGCAGACACGACAAATGCCCCCCCGAGGCTGGGTGCGTGGTCATCACCAAAACCAGTAAGCCTCAACCTTTATTTTTATAAAGGAGGCAAACAAGTTCTTAAAAACTAATCCAATTAAGTTTGTAATTATAAGCCAATCAGTTTCTGTGCAGTAGAGTCTGATTTTAGCTGAACTTCAGATAATTTCAAAACTATTTCTCTGTAAAGGGCACCACTCACTTTTAGGTTCGTCATCAGGATTTGCTTCTTTTCTCTCTGAAGTTCTTTCCTGTATTGCTGGATGTTTTCCTCTCTGTCTGATAATACAGCCTCATCGTCACTACTCTGTTCTTTGCTCGCTTCACACCTCTGCACCAAGTTGTTTTCAACCTTAACTAAAGCAGAAGAAAGAGAACCAAGGGTAATCAATTCCTTCTCCAAAGAATGTGCCAAATGATCAATCAGGAAATCTTCCATTCCTAATTTTAGCTTTCTGAGGACACAGTCTATAGGGAGAACTCTGGTGAGGTTATGAAGGCACTGGAACAAAACTGTTTGATTCCTAGAATAAAAAAACCAAACACAGTATTACAAAAATCCAGGCAATGCAAATGCAACTGCTGTTGTATACAACAGATTGTAATAATCAATAGTCATCTATGAACACTCTACGACAGACAGGACCAGTAACGCATGCATGTGATCTCTGACGACACTAAGACTATTCCAATCAAATCGACATATCCTATACCAAGTCAGTTAATATGAATCAGGCTGCTTCTGATTAATTTTCACAGTAATAAGATAAATGTCTTATGTTTTAAAATGTCATTGGGGGAGACGCAAGAAAAAAAATCTTAAAATAATTATTAGGCCCCAGTCAACCGAAAGTGAACAAAAATGTACAACACAGAGCTTCAGTTTCTAAATGAGGCCACAGATTCTTTTGTGCTGTACAATGAACAGGACACGGCCCATGATGGCACAGAACTACAGTAAGGACTGCTATTGGACCACGCATTCAACACACACACACAACTAACTTCTCCAGGATTCCAATTTGATGTGCATTACCTGAAATAGATTGTTAAAATCCCTTCAAATGGTGTTCTTTGTTGCCAACTGAAAAGTGTCCCATAGAAACTTCCTGGCATTTTACAAAAGCAAATTTCTGGAAATTCTTCAATCATTTCACATTTCATGTGGTTGAAGAGCCACACCTTCATTGAATTCAGGGCATAAATGGGTGATGTGATTTGAAAACAACTTTTGTGTAAGGCTGCGAGAAGTGCAAAGAGATCTTCCATGTGTTCTACAAAAAAAGAGATGGCATAAGCTCTGTCATTAAACTCTGCCCATTATTGAAGAGAGTTCTCAGGATTTTCTTATTCAATCAGGTGTATGATTTAAAGGAACCAACAAAAATTACCTATAGGATTCTTCTTTGAAAACGTGACTATGTATTTCTCATTTGAAAGATCTTCTAGACTTAAAAAGATCCTGCCACACTGAATATAACCATCTTCACAAGAATCATCATTTTCTCTCTCCCTGACTTGCAGCAGCACAATGCAACCAAAATTTTTGAACGCTAGAAGGGGTGGAAGAGATGTTACAGCAGTAATTAGGTGTATAGAATCTTTCCTGGACGGTGGTTTACTAACAAAGCCTTCCTTTTTCTCTTCGTCAGAGTCCATAGTCAACCTGATCCTCTTTGCCTCGGACTCTATGCCACATGGCACTAAATGTGGTGCTGGAAAAGACTCCCTTCTCAACTTGATCACTCTATTTTGACACTTCACGAAACTGAAGTCGGAGCCATCAGCTTGAGTCACTAATAGCGATAAAGTCACATGATTCGGAGATCTGCAAAAAAAAAAATTCAGAGTTCAATTTCATCTAAAAGTTCATTCTTTAAAATTAAATAGCTGATGAAATGCCATAAAAACATTACTTCTGTTCTAAAATATATCAAGAAGTGACGCATAAAAACCAAACACATTTTTTTAAAGATCTTGTAAATATCACTTTTCTGGATAGAGGAAAGTTAAAACTTTATAAATATGTTCGACTTTAGAAAAAGTAATTTTTCTAAACCAAGGAACAGAAAAATAATACATGGATTTTTATTTTTGAGGTAGGTCTTTTTCCTCCCTTAAATAAGAAAAAAGCAACTTCTTAAGAGAGTTTACTTTAATAACAACTTAGAATTCAAATTCTTTAATTCAAAAAGGAAAAATAATACTTTATACTCCCTAAATGAGTTGAGTAAAATCTACTTTTTCATAGAGAATACTGTTTCTCCCTCAATAATAATGTTTAGTATATAATTTTAAAATTAACCTCACCTGTTTCTATTTCTGTTTTTAATATGGCTATTAGAACATTTAAAACTGCATTATACTGGGGCTCCCCAGTAGCGCAGCAGATTGAGCACTGCACTGTGAAGCATCCCCAGCACAGCAGCGCGTGTTCGATCCCCAGCCAGGGAGGGGACCCACATGGCCCTGCAAACCTCTCCTGCCTCGCCCACTGTTCCCCTCAGCAGTGTGTTTCAGTTGGTCTGCCCGTTCAGCTGCCCGTTCTGTCTCTGGTGAATCCTCTCACCTCCCGCGACTCTGGCCTGTACCCCAGCTTTGTATGTATAAATAAATAAAATCTTTTTAAAAAAACCCTGCATAATACTTCTGTTCGTCAGCACTATTCCAGGGCATCAAGATAATGTTATCATGGTACAACTTACTTACAGGTGCAAAGATACAGTTTTCACTCCAACAATCAAGTTATCATCCATTACACGATACCATATCTTCTCCACTATCTGTTCTGAGACTTGAAAACTGCGTGACGGCTTTTCATCAAAGGTGTGGACAGGATTTTCTTCTTTACCACAAAGTGTAACAAGACAGTCCTTATAGAAAACACATGTAATAACTGATTATTAAGGAAAAACCTACCTTATCAAATGCAACAAACGTAAATAATATGAATCAGCTTTAGGCCAGGTCTTATGGCTTTCATGTTTTAAGACAACTGATAATCTATATTATACATAATATATAATTCACTAAAGTAACTTTTATAAAACATATATAATTAATTATCTACTCAGCTTAAGAAGCACAGCCTGATTAGATAAAAGATGGGATGTCCAATCCAGAGTCATCAGGAATATAAACTAATCCAGAGTTCATTTTGACCAATGATTTAAAAATACATGCTCCAGGTATGCTGAAAATGATCCAGTCTTTATTTTATCAGTGACTTGCAGTAAACCTGTAACTATGAATTTATGTATGAATAAAACTGATTAAACTATCTTTGGATCTCTAACAGATTACTGCTAGAATTGTATACTTCAAGCCCAGGCCATACTCATGCACACACATGGATTTAGGATAACGATAGACTTAGGAGCAGGAGGAGTAATGATAACAATACACAACATTTATGGAGGCTTACTAAATATCAGGCACCGTCCCTGATGTCATTCAATAACCCCAGCACTCTAGAGGTCAGCGGTCGCATCACCAACATTGTACAGATAAGGAAATGGACACGGGCGGCAAGCCCCTCGCCATGGTCACACAGTCAGCAGTGGCATAGCTGCAGCTTGAACCAAAATGGACTGGCTCCAGCGCCGGCTCTGTCTTAACTATTACTCTATGCTGCCCCTCCATGTGGTAATGGCTGAAAAAAGATTTTGGCACTTACTTTACAGAGGAGCGCCTGCCAGGATCTGAGATCTGAGGCAGGGTATTCATCCAAAACCTGCAGAAATGTTTACTACCTGCCAGGATAGCTTTCAAAATTAACTATGTGAAGGGCACAAATTGGTACATTACACACAGTGGTTTCAACTATCTATTTCTAAATATCTCTTCCCCTTTTCTAAAACTGACAACATCGTTGAGGTGGGTGGGGGAAGGCCACTTCGACAACGGGGGTCACGAGGTTTCCCAGGACAATTACAACAGTAATATAGAAAGTCAACATGATGTGCTTTTGTTATGCTTCTTACAGTAACAGAATCACATTTTTATACCCAAATCCTCATATTGCTAAGACTAAAGCAGGCAAAAAAGGCAGACCATTACAAGAACAGTTAATAATCTCAAAAGACATCAGAGCACAGGGGTAAGGTGACTTAAATAAATAAAATGCAACATTAAGCTTCTCTATGCCCAGCTTTTCTTGGCTTTCGTAATATTGTTACGCTATGTCTTTCCCTGGATGGAACAAATGTACATCTATGTAATTTTTGTGAAACTGAAACAGTTTTTGCTAACTTTATACATTACTGACGCAGCATACGTAACTGCAAGGTACCTGAAGGTGTTCTTATGGTGAGCAGATAGAAGAACTAAAAAAGCACTGCAATTTAGGGACATTAACTAAAGGAATAAAGAACTTTAGAAAAGAACTATGCGACAGACTAAAAGAACACTTATCATAGTAATGATGAAATTATGTCATCATCAATACGAGTTTAAAAGTGCCCAGGATACTCAGTTTAAGAAGTCAAAAATATATAATTCACTTTGAAGCAATTTCTATTCAAATTATACAAATAAAATGTTGAATAGTTAAATCTTTTTTAAACAAAAGGGTTTATTCCCCAAAGTTCCTGATAACTGAGATTTTAATATCTTACAGAATAATTTGCATATTTGTAAAATATTGGTCCCTTAATCAAATATTTTTCAATCTCATAAAAGCCAAATATTATAATCCCTGTCACTCTCTTGATGCACTGAATAGCATTTTCTAATATATTGCAATATTCCAATTTAAATTAATGTTCAATAGCTTGTATAGTCTCAATTCATGAAATGATAAAATGGTCACATGCTTAATTTTACCTCCTCTGTACATGAAGTACTATCGTCTTCCCCGTGAACCAGATTGATTAAACTTTTGCAAGATTTTGAGACCATTTTTTCCTTAAGCAAGAGATGCTGCTGTAATTCCTGAAGAGAAGCCAAACCAACCTGTAAAGTAGAAAGAAAAATCATTGCCAGAGACATAATTTCAAATGAAACCTGACATACCATTAACTCAGGGAGTACTTTCTCCAATTTTGCTTATTAATTCATTTTCCTATAGAAGAGCAGAGGGCACTTCCCAGAGAAAAGCTGTTTCATGTATTAATTTTAAGCCTCTAATTTTAAAAAAGTACATTTTTTTTCTTTCAAAGGAAAAAAATCACACGGCAAATAACTGCAATAGTTCACGTATCAAACTGAGATGCCCACGTATTAGCATGTTTCAACACTTAATTAAGTAATGGATAGGAATATGAATAAGTCCAATGAATGTGAATAAAAATCAAGGTCTACCAGTACTTCTATACTTAGAAACTGTTTTTCTGGTTGAGATAATTTCTGCTTCAAAAACAGAGCGTTCACAAAAGCAAAGAGAGCACCATCACAGAAACAGTCATGTTTAATGTGATAATGTTTGAAATCCTGTTTAGAACCTTTACAGCAAAATTTTTGTTAACATGTTACAGCCCTCAAACTGTCAGGACTTATGTTTGTGCTAATAAACTCAGTGCTAGGGTCGGCTCTTAGCTACAGAAAAAGAGAACTTACTCTGAACTGGCTATAGAGTGATCCATTCCTTTTTATACTAAACAGATTTTAGCACTAAGGATGAAACATTCATGAAATATATTTTGCTACTGAAAATTTAAAAAGAGTCACATCATTGAACTGACAGCTGTTTTATTTCAGATAGACTCTGAGACTGTTCAAGAATTAATCTGGTTTTTAATATAACATGTTTGTTCTAGACATAAAAAACAAAATGTGTCCTGTTTTAAAACTATGTTTTAAGACAGGTAAATTCCCTTTCTTTTTATCAATGAATACAAGTTGGTGAGTGAAATCTGAATTATATCTTACCTCATTGCACAAAGAATGCAAAGTGTCTAGCTAATATTTTAAAACATCATCTGTTGACCTAGTTCTGTGGGTGCCACATCATTTACACTCCATCATTCTTTCCTGGAGTAACTTGTGACTTAGGGCAAGGGAGATGTACCCATCAGAGGTAGAGAGCCAAATATGAGGCTGCTGGAAGAGCAGGGAGTAGAATAGAGGAATGTGTGGGCAGACAGAAAAGGAGAGAACCCCCAGAATTTACCCCTGTTCTCCCTTCCCCACTCTCCCTTCCATGCTCCAGGCCTAACTGGTGAACCACACTAGACTACTTACATAACTATCTTGCAGTTTGGTTAGAAAATGATGAAAATAAGCACATGGTAAGAAATTTAAACATAAAAGTCCCAACTGCCTTCCCTACCTAGACCCTCAACCACATTTGTACAGTAATAGACTGTTCACCTTTCCAGAACTTTTCCATGTATGTGTTAAGGAATGCTTTCTTTCTCCTACTCCAAATTAATACAGGTATATACTACACCAAGCCTTGCTTATTTTACTTTTTGTATTGCAAAGTTTCTCACGCATGCAGAAAAAGAACATAAAACAGTTTACAAACTAATAATGAAGTCAAGACGTATGTAACCACACTCAAAGCAAAAAGCAGCAATCCTGCTGCCTGGGGGCCTCCCCAGTCACTATGCCCTTTCTCTGTTGGCGGCAACACTACCCTTCCTTTTATAAGAACCTCACTGTTCATCTTCATAATTTGATCAGCATTGTATGACCTCCTAAAAGATATTTTTAGTTTTTTTATGTTTTGCTTCTGAACCTCTTATAAATGGAACCATTCTATATATATTTTAGAGTCGCCAGTTGCTGAAGTTCACGCCTTTCACTGCTCTGAAGTATGCCATCAGATGACTATACCAGTTCTACTTCTCCATCCTCCTGCTGACGGAGATCTGGATGAGACAACTCCAGTTGCGGAGAATTATAAACAATGCTGCTGTGAACATTTCTGCACCCGAGTGCAGGTTTCCCCAAGTGGTCTCCTACTACCCCTCCAACAACTGGTTGGAAAACAAGCTTTGTGGAAGAAAGAACAATGAAATGGACTCGAATGCTAGCTCTGCAAGTTACATAAACTTTCTGTCTCTTCATTTGTTTCTGCATATGTAAAACTCTGCATATGTTGTTAATCTCCAAAATGCATGGAAAGTTGTTTTTTTTTTAACATGTGCCCTAGGCATGAAATAGCTCTGGCCACCAATGCAGGCATCAAACTAGGATGAACAAAGAACTGTGCATCTGCTTTGCCCCTGAGTGATATAAGAATAACACTACCGATCGGGTGTCTCTTTGTCCATTGCCAGAGGGTTAGAAATATTTTTATCTATACTAAGAGCGACCTAATAGCATGGTCATTTGAAACAAGATGCAGGCCTAACTGTCGCTTACTCCCCATCTCTGTGTGTCCCTGTGTTTCTTTCATATGTTCCTGCTTGTCTCTGAGCTCCCTTCTGGATAATTTTTTTTAATATAGTCTGGTTTGCTTATTTGCTCTGTATCTCCTTAAATCAACTGTTAAAATCTCCTTTTTGGTTTTTTTTATTTCAATATATTTTCAGTTTATAGAAATGGTGTTTGGTTATTTTCTGCACGTATTACTCATGATGTCTTGTTTCTTTTTGTGCTTATTCTGTGGGTGGTTCATTTTCTTTGAAAATAACTTGGGAGATTTATGAGAGGCCTTGGATAAATTTGTGTTTTGAGGGAGGATTTTGTTTCTGCCAGGTATCTAGGATACTACTGCTTTAGGTCAAATCTCTATGGGCTCCAGTCTTTGGAGTTTGGCCTGAAAATGTATTCCTTTATTTTTAGCTTTTGGGTACTGGACATTCAGCAGTGAACTTAATGTAGTATATATACATGCTGATACTCAGTGCACATTTTACTTCTATAATGCCACAATGCAATGTTACTTCAGTTTTTTAAAGTTGCTTAAAAATATTTTAAAGTATTCCAATTATTATTTTAAGCTGTTTTTATCAGAAGAGTGACTCTAAATAAATTAGGTAACATACTATCAGAAGTGGAATTTCTGAAAGCCACGTTATCATAAATGAAATTATTTTGGCATCAATTATTTCTAAATCAAAAAAGTATCTACCTTATTCTTTATGATATATGCATACTACTTCATGTTCCATGTATACCATAATTTAGTAGCCATCCTAATAATGATGGCTATTTTTTTTTTAAAGATTTATTTATTTATGCATACAAGCACTGGGATACAGGCCAGAGGTGTGGGGGGTGGTGAGAGGATTCACCACAGAGAGCGTGGGGAGCAGAACAGGCAGATCAACGGAAGTACACTGCTGAGGGGAGCAGCGGGCACAGCAGGAGAGGTCTGCCGCGCCATGTGGGTCCCCTCCCTGGCCGGCGGCAGGGATCGAACTCGTGCTGCAGTGGTTGCGGTTTGCTTCATAGTGCGTTGCTTAACCCACTGCGCCACCAGGGAGGCCCATGATGGCTATTTTTATTTTGACTAAATTGTATTATTTATAACTACTACCTAAATGTTTCTGTACAACAGCCTTTGCTTACATGTACAAGTATATCCTTAGAAGACATTTCCAGAAATGAAACTGTGAGAATACAAAGAAATGTGCAATTCACATGTTAATAGCTCTAACAAGTTTCCCTCTGAGGAGGTTCAGCCACTTTACATTCTCAGCAACACTGTTTCAAAAAGCATATTTATATTAAGGAAAGTAATCCTTTATCACATGTTATAATTGCTTTTTCAACAATTTATCTTTTTCTTTTACTCTGTTCAGAGAACAAAAGTTTTTATAGTAATCAATCTTTTCTGTTATTGTTCTATGTCCACTACAATGTTTTCACCTATGCACATTCATGTCTAATATGAATTTATAATTCAGTAAGAATTTAGTGAATTCACTTTCAAGGTTAAAAGAGCTATAAAAAGCATTTTAAAATAATCTACAATGTGAAAAATATTAACTGGCTCTTTACAAAAAAAGCACCAGAGATAAAGGAAAAAATTAAATGACACCACAATGAAACAGACTCATCTAAAAGGAGGGGCAATCAGCCTGGCCTCCATACTTGTGTCATTTAAAAGGAAGCGGTGGCATTATTCTAGATGAAAAGGTCAATGAGACAGATATCTAACAATCAAATGCAAGTGTCAATTCTAATTAGATCCCCCAAAAAGCAGCTAAAATAGGTTTGTGATAATTGAAAACATTTGAATATAACTAAAAAGCAAATTAGATTAAAAGATTATTACTAGTTTTCTAAGTGCATAATAATATTGAAGTTACATAACAGAATGACCTTATTTTTAGGAGGTTTCTGCTATGATACATAAGAGTGAAGTATTAAATATTTGTAACTTTTAAATGTGTTTATTAAAAATAATTGTTCCTCATCACTTTGTACATGGCTCAGCATGCTATATATTCAAAAAATTAAATAAAAACACCCAACGTTTCCTAAAAATAAATAAATGAGTCTACAAAAATGCACATATACAAGCACAAAGATAAGGCAAACATTATTTTTTAAAAAGTAACAACAGTTTAATCCACATGGGGACCTCAGAGGTAATAATTGATAGAGATAATTTTAAAAAAGACTTTTCTGTATATTTGAACATTTTTAGAAATGAAAAATGGTAGGTTATAAAAATGATAGGTAGTTCCTTTTGAATACTGGTTTCTTTTTAATAAGCATTTAAATATTTAAAATTATTTTAATAAAAAATTGAGTATTTTATAGGAAATATGCATTAACTTCAAACATGTGGAATAAACAAAATCTTTAATCAGGAGTTTTGTATGGAAGACTTTAAGGTAAGCTATTCATGTTTGCAACATGTTATAATTCATCATACTCGTTGCTTAATCTTTAAAGGATATTGTGATACACTGACACTACACACTAGGAAAGAATGTGTTTTCAAAAGTCAGTTTTTCACATTGTATCTTATGAGTTTTTACATTTTATCTCATGAGGTTTAATAAATTTATATAATCTTACTACAAAAAGGTATCATTTTATATGACATATTTATAAGTAATGTCATAATAGTGTTTACAGAGGCACTGAGAAGACCATTTTTCCCCAGTCACGGTGTTGGGCCTTTTCTTTAAGGCCCTTTCTTTCAATATACTTTCCTTCATTTAGAATAGCACCAACCCCCAAAATTCAAAAGCAAACAGAGGCACTAACTTGCACTCTTCTTTCCAGAGCTGGGATGATCAAACACCGATTTTTTTGTGTATCTTCAAATGAGTCATCTTCGTTGCATTCCAGTGGTTCATTCTAATAAAAGAAACTAAAACTGAAATTCTGGAATATTTGAAGCTTCCTAAGATTAACACAATACATATAAAATTTATTCAGCCAATGAGAAGTTTTCTATGTTACACACTAATTTATAAAAGACAAAATATGTATTTCCCCCATCTTCTTCTTCTAACTAGAAAAGAAGGACTACTATAACTGGACACTTAACACTCATTTACAGATTTCTCCCATTATCTGAAAGTGAAATATTCCTACTTGGTATGATGTGGTAGGTTGTGTTTTGATCTGGGAATGCTCAAAATTGTTCCCTAAGCTACAAAGTCATAACAAACAGAATTTTCTACTTTCAGATAGTGGGGAAACCTGTATTGCTTTAAAAAGTATCAACTTACTAGATTTTTATAAATTCCTATTAAGGAGAGAAAATACAAACTATCATTTTACAAATGAAAAAAAAAAACTGAGGATCTGAAAGTTTGGAGGTATGACATCTCTTATGCCCAACATCAAGTTATTATGAATTGCTAATTCTTTTAATAAAGTGGGTTCACTTCATTTTATTTATTATTAATACAAATTATCATGTTTATTGGGCTGAAATGTGACTTATACAAGCCACAATAAAGTTTATTTCACAATATTATCACCACTTGAATGACCACCAGATAGTTCCTATTCCAAATTTATATCAAAAGCAGTCCAAATTGTATAACTTGTTGAAAGGGGATTCAATGTATATATTTAAAAGAGTCAATCTATGCATTTTTTAAAGTTCAAAAAGTCTAAGTTTAAACCACAAATCATTAAATGGTGGGTCAAAGTTTTGAAGCATTTATATTTCTTAAATGTATTAAGAATACATTCTCAATGTATAAAAAGTAAACAAACTTACTGAATAGTTTATGCTGCCAAAATCTGTTATTTTAAATGAACTCAGGCAATCTAAATTCAAAGAGTCCTTAAAAAGTAGTAGTACTTGTTCAGTTCCAGTTCCAATAAAGTCATCTATCAGTACTGACTTAGTATTTTCCCACTTAGCAGCAACCTGAAAGAGAGTAGCAAAGGAGGAACAGAGAAGGAAAAAAAATCAAGTAAATCTTTTTTGTTGCATTTAATTACAATTTGTCATCCTCAAGCTTACAAAATGTAATGAAAATGGTAAAAAAAAAAGATTACAATATTGGGGGATTAAAAAACATAGGAAGCTTTAACAACTTTATAAATCACAGGGTACTTAGATTTAATATTTTATCAATGTTTGTCCGGGGACTGCCATGTGCCTGATTTCCTTATGAAACTTGCATTATAATTTATAAATTCTAATACTTCCCATGACTAAATATTTTGAAATTCTAAAATTTCTCACGAGTAACTCTAAAGATTCCTTCCCTAGCATGGTTAATTTAAGGGCTCCCATAAGCTTTAGTGGATATGTATTTATGATCAAACCAATTAGGCAATGAATTCCATTGCAATAACTAACTAGAAGGTACTAGTAGATGCTTTAAGAACTCTCAAGCAGAATAACCTTAGACAGAGTCAAGATGAATTAATATCCTAAATCATGGTGGGAAGAACACAGGCATTATCAGGGGGTACAGAACGGCAGAGACCCTAATAGTGAGATGCCTAGAAATGTCCTAGTCTAATGGAATGTTTGGACTGGTTTGTAATAAAACATAACACCCTAAATTCAAAACACAAGACAACCTCTTTAAGGTCCATAAAACTGAACATCTCCAGAGTGATGCCCCCGGAAAGTAACTCTCTGGGGATCATATATTCCTTCTCCCGCAGGCAGAAGAGCTAGCAGTCCCACTTAGAATCCCAGAAGCACAGATATGTCATCTGGATGATATGGGAGTGTAGGCTGCATCAGAGCCAGAATGTAAGACTCTCCTATCTACGTAACCAAATTTCAATCTTTTCCCTCTAATACTAATTTCCAAAGCAGTGATTTTTCACTTATGCAGGGAGGAAGCTAATTTGTAAACCCATATTCTCTCTTCCTCCCACCCCACCAGGAGTATCATGGAGCATAATGAACTATGTGAAGAGACATTAGTAATAAGAATGTGCTCAGCATGCAAACACCACAGAGCTGCACACTCATGCGTGTACACACATTTGCAAAATTATCTCTAGTCTAGGATAGTGCTATCCAAAGGAAATTATAGGTGAGCTACAAATGCAAGGCACATACATAATTTAAAATTCTCCCAGTAGCCATTAGAAGAAAATTCTCTAGCAGCAGTGAAATTAATTTTATTGTATTTAGCACATCCAAAATACTATCATTTTAACTCAATATAATCAATACAAATTGTTAATGAGATATTTTCCTTTATTCTTTACTAAACCTTTGAAAGCAGATATGTACTTGACATTTACAGAACACTCCAGCGCAGACTAGCCACAGTTCAAACACGGAATAACCACCTGGGGTTAGTGGTTGCTGTATTAGACAGCACACTTCTAAAACATATTAACATCCTCATTGTCTGCAATATACCAGTGTCTGTTTTAGGAGCACTTGCCAATGATCTCAACTTTGAAATGCCCACTGCATAGACTGCCAATTCTGCAGAGACGATTTTTATCCAAGAGAGAAAGCCTAAAACCAAAGGCATAGAAAAAGGTAAGACTGGTGGTTCCCAGAAGCAGGGGGAAGGGAAACTGCAACAAAGTGCTCAAAAAGTATAAACTTCCAGTTATAAGCTGAACATGAGGGCCGCAATGTTCAACAGGGTGGCTACAGGAAACAGCAGCTGTGCGCATCACAAGGAACACAACTCTTTCCCTCTTTTTGTTATCTACGTGAGATGTCAGGGTTAGCTGAACTTCTTGTTGGTATTCATGTCACAATATCAAGTAAAATCCTGATGCTGTTTACCTGAAACTTTACATAGTACTGTATCTCAATCAAAGTGGAAGGGTGGGGGAGAGAAAGAGAAAACCTAAGAGAAAAACTCCTCGTGTATTTCTCAAGACTCAGCTCTTGTGTTTCAAGTCCTGCCACTTATTAAACATTATACCTGGGGCTTTTATGAGATGATCTGAGAACTGCACGAAACTGGATTGACATAACAGATTCTAATTTATGCTTGTTTGCATTTTACTTACAGAGATAGGTCAGTTCCTTTAGGGATGGGGTAAGTCACAGATGACAGTCCTGGTCTTTGTTTAATCAAATCAAGTGACCACTTACTGCACTGCTGCTGAGTGCCAAGCACTGTGTAGACATTTACCATGTCATTTTATTGGGTTGTCCCCTCTCTACAGCAGGACGATCCCAACTTCATAAAAAGGGAGAGTGAGTTCACAAAATTTAAAAACATTCTTTACGGCAACACTAGCGAGTGGCTCAGTTGGATTCAAACCCAGGTTAAGTTTGTTCTTTCCATCACCCTAACCCCAGTAAGGAGTAGAAATAATGCAGGATGTTTCCCCTGTACCATTTCTTGAAAGGAGAATAGGAAAAGATAAATGTTATCTCCCAAATAACTGTCAAATAAAAGTACAATGTACTTTTAAAAGACTGCTTTCAAAATAAAATAGGATAGCTTTTAAATTACTTTCCTTTTGAGAATTTAAGTCCTCTATGTATTACAGAGATTGAATATGATTATATAATACTTATTATAACAAAGTAACAAAAAAATAACGTTTAAACTTTTAAAAACATTTAACAACACTCCATAGAAAGGTGATAATGTAGAGATAAAAATTTTAAGTGAATTTCTAATTAACAGGCCACAAAAGGTAGTATCTGCTTTCTTTCCATAGTAGCACAGAACTTAAAAAATTGTGTTACATACTAAAAAATTACCTATAAAAGACACATTTCTCTCATCCAAGTACTAACCAGGCCTGACCCTGCTTAGCATCCAAGATCAGACAAGATCAGGCATGCCCAAGGTGGTATGGACAGATGAGAGATATTTCTGTCGAGTAATGATCATTTATCTTGAATTATGAACACTTCACATAACTGACTGATGTGTACCTTTTAAGATTTAATTATTTATGCATGTAAGAACTGGGGTGTAGGCTAGAGGTGCAGAGGGGTGAGAGGATTCACCAGAGTGGGGAGCAGAACAGGCAGATCTACTGAAATATACTGCTGAGGGGAGCAGCGGGCGAAATAAGAGAGGTCTGCTGCATCCTGAAGTGGCTGTGAGAGCTTCATAGTGCTGCCACTTAACCCCTTGAGCCACCAGAAAGATACCTCATACGTACCTTAAACCAGGGTCAGAGAAACAGTAATGGTAGCGCCACCCAAACCTCCAAATTCCTATTCAGTTTCTGTTCCTTTGTACCTGTTACCGAACACTCAGCACCAGTGTATATTTCAAAGCAATTTCTAAACCTTACCCTAAAACATACAATTACATACGAATAAAATGTGAATGCTTGCTCTGAGTTTTAAAATAAAGCTCTCTAAGCAGTAATTTCTAGAAAAATTAATACCATTTGTCTCTAGAGAACAACTGTCTCCAAAGGGAGAATGATACATTGTAAGGAATTTCTCTAGATTTCATTTTAAGTTCAACTCATTACCAACTTTTAAATAACAACTATATAATAACTGTAGCTACATATTTATGTATTTCCAAACAGCTCAAAGATTTTATGACTCAAAATGGCAAGTGAAGCCTTTACCAGGTAATATTCAGGTTAACTTTAAGAAAAAGAATAATGTAACAGATGATTTTAAGCACAGCCCTAAAAATGGATTTGGATAGTAAGACTCCAGGATGAACTCTATAAATCACAGGAATGCTTAATCCATTTAAAACCACACCAACTGAATTATTATGAAAATAAGTACTGTACCTGAAAGTTCTTATTCCAAACTGCACAAGCATCGTGAGACCTAAAGGATACCAAGAAGAGCTGTTCTCCTCCACCGCCATCCATAAGTTGGACCGCACAAGGATCTCCAAAGGGAAGCTGGCAGACACTTTCAGGAGTCCCATTTTGGAATGAAATCAGTTGGTTCTTTCGTGTAAGGGCGACCAGCCACATTCTTAGCTGGTTGTTGACCATTTCGGTTGCACAGACATGCACATAAGTGACCACGCTGCTATAAGCAGGGGGGATAATGTATGAATCACTTAACACTTCCTGATTTTCAAGGGCATATACACAAAATTTGGTATTCTGAATTGCAAAATCTGATTTTGAAAACTTGTCGGTCCATCCTTCCTCAGATAAATAACATCCCTTTTGTCCTAATAAAACCATACCTAGATTTTCAATTTCTCCTGCCCACTCAATAGAGGACAAGCCAATGGATATAGTAACGACTTTGCCGGTTTTGGAAGAGATACTGTAGAAAGTTTCAACGTGTCTCCATAAAAGGAAGGGGCCATTCAGGACCTTTAACTCTTCCAACTCATGGCCAAGCCTAAAACTCAAACACTGCTCAAACTGATTGGTGCTGTGAAGAAATAGTAGAAAATACTTGAAAACATTATTCTTTTCAGTACTTTGTATCACAATATAAGGGAGGTTAATTCCAGTTCTGAAATCAGACACACAGTTGCAACACACAATTTTCAAAGGAGAGTCTTCCTCCTTTAGACTAAAGGATCCCATAGATTTCTGAACAAACGCTCCTGTTTCTCTGTCAAATACCATTCTTCTGACATGTAATAAGGGTATTTCTGCAGGCCCTTCATCTGCAAGAGTTCCTTTAGACAATCGAAAAACAAGAACTTCCCCATTATAACACAAGACCCTCTCTTGTTCATCAGCTGGCATTGCTTGTCTGTGAGTCATTCCACACTCTCAAGTCTTTATACTGGTCCACTTTGATGAAAACAACCAATTCCAGTGGATACTTTTAAACCTAAAAACAAAAGGGGAAAAACTGTCAATAAAGAAGAACTGTTGAGAAAACATGTTTCTGTGAGAGAACTATCAACAGGTAACTATACATTTCATTAATATATTTCAGTTCTTTGTGCTATTTAAAAAGTTACACATCAAAAAATGTATTCTAGATATTATTTTTTGTACAGCTCTCAAAAGCCAGTCTACAGGGCCCTCCCTGGTGGTGCAGTGGGTTAAGCAACACATTATGAAGCAAATCATAGTCACTGCAGCATGAGTTTGATCCCTGCCACCGGCTGGGGAGGTGACCCACATGGCACAGGCGGACCTCTCCTGCCTCGCCCAGTGCTCTCAGCAGTGTTTCAGTCGAACCTGCTTGTTCCGTTTCCTGTTGTCTCTGGTGAATCCTCTCACACCCTGTACCTCTGGCCTGTACCCAGTGCATGTATGCATAAATAAATAAATCTTTAAAAAAAAACAGTCTACAAAGAAGTGCCAGGGCTAGGGGTCTACATAGGTGTTAGGGCGGGGTTAAACTATAGGGTTAAACTATTGGCTGAGAAAGCAAGGA
Source organism: Galemys pyrenaicus (assembly GCA_019455555.1). Lineage (NCBI taxonomy): Eukaryota > Metazoa > Chordata > Mammalia > Eulipotyphla > Talpidae > Galemys > Galemys pyrenaicus. The sequence goes on along the minus strand of JAGFMF010011596.1, from coordinate 570,722 downwards.
GAGTGGACCTGGCTCACGTCCATTTATTGTTGCTAATGTGGGCACCCCTCCTTCAGCTCGGGGTTCGCTCATGACTGTCTCCAAGGTGAGCATCTCATGGCGGCCGTGTGCCTGCAGCAACAGGCAAACGGGTCTGGTCTCCAGGTCTGTGACCCCCTTTTCTCCCCAGAGCAGCCAACTTGGTAAGCCTTGGAAAGAGCTGGGGGTGCCCAGGTTGGGACATTCGAAAACAATGTGCCAAGGTCTGTGGCAGCGCGTGTCTGGGCACAGAGTCAGCAGGTTTTGAAGCTCGTTTACCAGCCCCTGGGAACGGAAAATTGAACAGCAAAATTTCTGCAGTTTTTGTCTTGAGACCTGTCCTGTCCTTGCACTGGAACCTCCCTGTCTCAACATAAATGAATCTGAGATCTTACTTTACAAAAGCAATGCCCAGTTACATTCTAAGGATGTTCTACTTGTCCGAAGTATGTTTATTATTATTTAAAGTATGTTTATTATCCCATCTTTTTAAATGAGAAAACTTTATTTTAATGAACCTCAGAGACTTGTCCAAGGTGACAACACTGATGAACAATGGCAAGAACCAGATTTGCAAGAAGGACCCTCTGACTCCTGCGCCTACACTTGCCCCTCCACCCTGTCCTGGTTTGCATTCTCTAACGGTGGACACTGGTTAGGAGAGGTCACTTGTTTCCATCCATAAGCAAGTAAAGGACAAAGGCACACCCTCTACACTGAACATACATTTAAGAAAAAGATGTTGACCTCTTTTTATTCAGTGGCTACATACAGCAAGTCACTCCCTCTACAGCCGCTGGATGTTTAACACATGCTAAGCAATATGCACTTAAGGGGAGGTCTGCCTTTCACTAGATGTGTGATTTTGGGAACCTGATTTAACTCCTTTGTGCCTCACATCCATATCTATAAAGTGGGATATACTAACAGTATGTACCTCACAAGGTATTCGAATGAACTGATGTAACCCACTTGAAATAGAACTGAGTACACAGAAAGTGTGCAATAAAGATCAGCTACTATCACTATCATCGCCAACACTGGCTCGCATATACCCGACCTTAGTAATATCAGAAGAGTAACTTCATACTTCACAGTTTATGAAAGCTGTAAGGTCCTCTCCACGATAAACAACTCTAACTCATACTCTCTCTTTTCTACCTGTGGATCATTACCATGAAGACATCAACTATTTCAGAAATAACTAAAACCAAGTCATTTCAAGTAATACTATTTTCCTTTCATAAGTGAGAAGCAAACTCCAAAGGCTTAGTTTTTATTCTTCCATTATAAAAGTGTATTGATAGTCCAACGAGAAAAAAGGTGTCACTGACCCATTATCTTAGTGTTGCTAGCATTTCACAGAAATGGCTTTGATTTAGAGGCAATTCTCAGAAACAGATTAGATTGGTCAGCATCTTCATTCAAATTGGAAATGCCATTACTTATTGCCTAATTTCCAAATGCATTACATGTTGTGGTTTTAAAATGTATTTACAAATTCTTTGAAACTCCTCCATCAGGAAGTAAGTGGCACTTCAAATCTCCTCTCTGTGAGTGAGGGCTGGACATTATGACTTGCTTCTAGTCAAGAGAATATGGCAGAAGTGACAGTAACTGCAAAGACTGGGTCACAGAAGATTCTGGCTTCCTCTTTGATCTCTTCCTTAGATCACCTGTGCTGGGCAAAGCCATCTGCCTGTCATTAGGACACCCCGGAAGTCCCAAGGAGCTGTACGCATGTAAGGAACTGTGGCTTTCAGTCAACTGCCAGCAAGGAACTAAGGCCTTTTCCCAACAGCCACGTGAGTGAACCTTCTTGGGATCAGATCCTTCAGAGCCAGTTAAGTCTTCAGATGACTCAGCCCTTAGAGAGCTACTGAGCCAGAACAACCCAGCTAAGCTGCTCCCAAATTCCTGAAAGTTCAAAATTTTGAGATAATGTTTGTTCTTTGTAAGCTACTATGTCTTGGAGGACTCTGTTATGCAGCAATAGATAAATGCATTGCACAATGGCATTGAAAATAACCGGTGAACTGTTTTTGAAAAGTTCCTGAAACCTATTACCTAAAGCCACTGGAGATATAGTATCAGCAAAAAACAAGAAAAGTCTCTGACTTACTGGCTTATTGTTGGGCAATTAATGCATCTGGGGCATCTGGTATCACAAAGTTGACTCAGTTTCATTAAGAAGGACATGGGTAAGTAAAAGGTGTGGCTTTTACCATGAAACTACCTTACTCTAAAGGAAATAGTTATATTACATCAAAATGCATAAATAGTAATTTACTTCAAATTTCCCACAGATGTGTCAGGCCTCTCAGACTTCTAAAAAAGGCAAAGCACAAGCATGAGATATTCTGAGGTAAAGATCTGAAAACTCATTCTCTTTTACTACCTACTCAGACATTTTTTTCAAATTTCTTAGCACTAAAGCCCAAAAATAACAAGCAGAAGATGTTATTCTTTTAATGTGAAATGTCACAAGTAATGCTTAATCAACACCATGCTCTGAGTGAGAATACGCAAGTGTGCCAGGAACAAGGAGACTCTGACTGCAAGGCTGGGGCCCTCCTACTTTATTACACCACACTCGCTGCGCCTGGACTGTCAGGCAGAAAACTCAGCTCATTTCCATCCTATTCTTTCACTATCACTTAGGCTGAGGGAACGCTCCATAACTGGTCTTTCTCACTAGACTCTTTCCCCCTTTTCCAATATATCAACCTATTCATGCTATCTCAGTTATTTTTCTAAAATACAAACTTGATCCTATAACTCGCCTCCAATTTAAAAACCTTGCATATCCCCTACCTCCCAACAGATCTATGATCCTGAATTACTGCTTGGAAAGATAGATGCTAAGCGATATGTGGAACCTGTAAAGAATGCAGCAAAGGAAGCTGCAAACCACCATGAAAAAGTTTACATTGTATGCAGTCCTGTTAGAATCCTAACCCTACATGCTTTTAGCATGAATGCTGGGCAAAGAGTAAACTTCTTTCTACTCAAATGGTCTTCAGAACATGAGTGATTATATAAAAGGTTATTTAGATCCTTAAAGACCATTGCAATACTATAGAATATCATGTCTTTCAATATGATTTTAATAGATACTGAAACATGACCTTGACATGTTATTTTAAATGGATCACCTTCATAACTTAAAAATTATTAAAGAAATTTAAAATATTAAAAATTAAGTTATTGTATTATTTTGATAATTTTTCCTCAAACTTTCTATAACTTTAAAACTTATGAAACCCACACATCTATGTATGTTTTATTTTATACCAATATAACCGTGTTCTAAGAGTAAAAAACCTTAACACAATTCATAGAACAAAGGGAATAAGGGGTAATTTCTTTTTAAAGATAAAAACACATCAGGAAAAAATCTGACTACAGAATTGAGGCTGCTGGGAAAGTGGGTATGGCTCAAAGGGGAGGGGGCACAATGGACTCTGGTGAAGGATTATGGGTGCTTTGGTAGTGTATGAGGTGTGGTAACATACATTTGGCTAGATTATACCCCTAAATTATATACGATGTTATAAACTAATGCTACTTCAATAAAAAGTGATACAATTTAAAAAAAGAAACATTAAAAATATATAAGGAAAGAAGTCATACTAAGGTTCAACTTAGAGATTCTTGATCTACTATAAACAAATCCTGATTAATGAAAACCTGCTTATCAGGACAATAGGTTGACTATTCCAGCCTATTGGTTATTTGACTTTTTACTTAAATATCACTACAACAGTGGCTACAGAAGAAAACAAGTAAATTCATTAACTTCTACCTCCTGTTGCAGCTGTGTGGAGATGTGAGCGATTTGGAAGCAGGTTATTTATAACATTCTTCATAATTAACTTGAGCTTTACCTGTTCTGTATTAAAATGCATCAGAGTTTTACCTAGTGTATACATAAAATGAAAACAGATGTGAGTACCCTAGAAAACAATAATATATGCTAATGCAACTATGGTAGGTTGGCAGTAAAATTATCACCTTTATCCACCCTTTTCTACCTGGTCCCCACCAAATAAACAATTCTCCTTTTAACATTCATTAGGACACTATAAATTTCAGAGCTCTTTATACCACAGGTCTGGTCCAGGAACATCTTAAAAGAACACTATATCTGCAGATGAAATCTATACTAGTCTATAAGAAACTGTGTATCAATTGTAACCAATAAAAAGTATCTTTGCGAAAAGGTAGATTTAGACACCCAAATGAAAATGTCCTCTTACCAACAAACCAATAGATGTCCTTTTTACAAAATATAGGTCACTTTTAACCTAAGTAAATTAACTAGGCTGCAGAACAGGTTAGCCACTGCAGCTTTTTCTACCTACAGAAAATCATTTGCTAGGGCCTATGCAGAATCAATTTCTCCTTTCCCACCACTACCTAGTGTCCCAGAAATATAGGTGAAGGTAGGGGGAATGGTGAGCAACTACAAGAAACTAGGAAAAGTTAAGTTAAAGAAGTTAAAAAGTTTTCTATACTAGGGATTTCTAAGTTTGGAGGCAGAGTTATTAACTAGGAGATAATTATGAGTACTTAATTAAAGGGAGAGGTGACTTTGAAAGGCAATTTGGTATTAACTGGAAATGCATTTATCCAGCAATTTCATTTCTAGATATGAACCTAGAGAAATAAACCTACATAATAATATTCAAAGACATTGTTCTAGACATGGCTGGGAGGGTAGGTCTGAACAGGTACTTGTGAGCTGTTATCGGAATATAAAAACAATAAAACCATCAATGACCACAAATAAGAGAATGAATAAATACAGATGGAATATCACACTGTGGTTTAAAACACTGAATTAGATGTATCTCATAGCTAGATTTAAAAAACAAAATGAAAAAAACTAAGCTGCCACAAAATTATACTATAGTAACATATCTAAACCAACACATAAAACATTGTGTATTATGTTTATCTCTATTGGCTACATTCCTTGAGTGTGTTTTGTGTGTGTGTGTATGTGTGTGTGTGTGAGGTACTGTTCTAAACACTTTGGATTAACTCATTTGTTCCTCACAATATCCCTATGTCCTAGGTACTTCTATCTCATTCTAGAGGTGGACAAACTGTGGCACGAAGTTTAAGGACCTTCTCAAAAGCTTGCAGACAGAAAGTGACAGAGCCAGGATTCAAACTCACACAGCCTGGTCCAAAGTTAAAAAGTAAAGCCGCAAAAATGCAAGCCAGACTCACAATGTTGATTCTGGAGAAGGAGATGGACTTCCAGGTAGGGGGGTGGAGCCAGAGGGAGACTAGCTAAATCTGAAATGCTACTCTTTAAAGGATACAGTCCAACACTGAAACAATATGTTCCTTTTTCCTCTTGAGAAACGTAAGCATAAAAATCTGGAGTGAAAGAGGCTAAAATGTCAGTCGTGGTTGACTATACGTGGTGGACATTGGGGACCTGTTCTGTTTTGGTGTTTTGCCATCTTCCTTTTTCTTTTTTTTTTTTTTTTTTGAGACAAAGGACAACAACACGATTGAGGGTGAAACGACTTCCTTTCAGTGTTTTGACAACCGTACGCTTCGTCCCAATAACTCAGTAGAACTCTGCCTTCCCCAGCGCTGGCACCTGCTGACGTTTCGCACCACACAAGGCTCGCGGGGCTGTCGCAAGCACAGCAGCCTGAGCCCCGACCTGCCATCTGCCCGTGGCACGTTCCCGACCCGGACCTTCTAGATGTCACTCTGGGGACACAACCCGAAGCCCCGGCCCCGCAGCCCTACTTAACAAACAGACGCTTTTCATCTTTTGCTGTCATTTTCCAGAGCTGGTCAAGAGGCGAGTGTCCAGAGGCCGCGTCCTCAGCCAGTGCCTCCCACGCTATGGGCTTCGGGAGCGAAGCACAAAGTTGCGAGCGAAATCATGGGAGAACCGAGCGAGCGCTCCAGACCTAGTCAGCACTGCAGCGACGGCCAGAGGCCCCCGGACGTCCGCTTCGCTTCCTGCCCGCTCGAAGGAACCAACCGGCTCCAGGAGCCGGGACAGTCCCCCCAGCGCCCTCCGCGGAAGCCCAGGCAGTGCAGCCCCGCCAGCCCTACCTCCGCGCGCGGGCCCCACGTCCCGCCGCCGTCACGCTTCCGACGCCCCACGCGGACGCGCCGTCCCGCACCTCCAAACCTCCCGCCTGCGCGCTGCATCCTGGGAGGGCCAGGCCGGAGGCTGCGTGGAGCGCGGAGGCGGAACCCGCCCCGCCCGGCCCGAGACGGGGGCCGAGGAGGCGGGGCCTCGGGAGGCTGGGGCTCCGCGGGGGCCGGGCCCGCAAGCTGACGGGGGCGGGGCCTCAGTGCTGGGGACGTTGGGGGCGGAACGCGAGCGAGAGTCGAATCGGACGCCAGGCTGAGAGGCTAGTCCCGCCCACCGACCCAGGCGGCCGCCTCGGATTGGACGGCGTGGCGACGCTTCCGCCCGCCCGGCGGTGTCACGCGACGCCCTCCTTCTCTCTCCTGGTCTTCCTTGCCTCAGGCTGGGCCCGGCGGGTGAGGAGATCTTCGGACAGCAGCCGGGGAAGTGACAGCTGCAGCGGCCTCTACTTCCGCGACCGTGACCATGGCCGAGGTGAGGCGCCCACCGCGCCGCCCCCGCCTGGAAAGCCGCCGGCCGAGGGGCGACAGATCCGGAGGCAGGTGGGCTGGGCTGAGGGGGAAGCGGGCTGGTCTGCGGGGTACCTAACTGTCCCCACGCGCCTCCCTTCCAGAACCCCGCTGAGGAGAAAGCCAAACTCATCGCCGAGACCCGGCGGAGGTTCGAAGCCGAGTGTGTGACAGGTGGGTACCGCATTCTCGGGGTCGAGGCAGGTGTGTGGTGGGTGGCCCTAACTTTGCTGGGATGTTGCTGGGTGTCTCTGAGGGAGGGGGCTGGGCAGGGGCTGTTTCCATCCTCCCTGGGACGGTGTCCTGCAAGCTTCTAAGGTTTTCCTCCCGTCACCTGTCAGGCACTCCAGTGCCAGTTGGGCAGTGATGAGCCCAGGGGCCATGTAAATCGAAAGTCAGGGAGTTTCTAGTCCCTTGAGGTGGTGGAACTGGCAGGACACTGGTTAGGCCCAGAGCACAGGTAAACCTGTCCAGTCCATGGGGCCTCTGCTGACCTTTTGCCAACAGTCTTGAAAATGAACCAGGAAGGTACCATAATGCTGGTGGCCTGTGCTTAGTGGAGGGGGGGGTATCCAAATTCCTTGGCTGTTTTGCCTAATTCTATTTCATACAGCCCAGCGCACTACCCACCAAGTGGCCCCTACAATACTGGAAGAAGTCCTTATTTCTCATCTCCCGCTGTACCATGCCATGTACCTGAGTCCAGAATTGATTTCTGGGTTTGAACATTCTGAGTCCAGATGTCATAAGATATGTGCATTGTCTGCCAGTGAACTGTAGTCCCTGTTAATATTCAAAACATGCAGGGCGATCAGTTATGAATATGCAGCAAATGTTCAAATCCTGATCCTGCCTCTTATAGCTTACTTGTCTTTTGTCTCCATAGTCTGTGAAATGGGAAAGATTAGAAGATTCAATAAAAAAGCATACTGTCTAGCTTGGGGGTAGGAGCTAATAGACTCTGAATATTTCTCCTCAACAGTCATTTTGGTCTCTGAGAATAGCTACACTTCCTCCTCTTGACTTTAGTGCTAAGCAGATCCCCTGCTTCATTAGACAGCCCCGGGTTAAATGTCACTTGATAACCAAGAATAAGGAAATCTGTTTCAAACAACCTGTCAGTAAATCTCTTCATCCCTGTCAATTTTCTTCACATCCCAAACTTTGTGCCAGAGATTTGCAGAAGCACTCAATTGGCTTTTAGCCTAGAGATCTCATTTCCAATAACATAGCTGGTTCTAGTAAAGAGGCACTTCTAAAACTGCTTCCTATAGAAACTCTTACTGCTATATGATTTAGTAACCCAGAACTTGATCTAAAGAGCTAGTGTCTCCCCTATAGTTACTTATATGTACAAGAGAGAATGTAGTCACAGAAACAGCAGTAGAGAAGATCTTAAAGGCAATCTTTTTTTGTTCAATCTTCTCATTTTTAACATGAAAAAAAGTCTGACTTGCTCAAAGTCCCTGGTGTTCGATGCTAGATTGGGGCTGGTGCTCAGGTCTCCCGAATTTCATGATAGTAAGTCTTGAGCAACACCACCCTGTCAAATTAGATCCTGTCATTCCCCAGCTTGAAGCCCTTCCAGTACCTTCTCACTGCTTACAGAATGAAAGTCCCGGTTCTTTATGACATCCTATAGGCCACACATGAACTAGCTCCTGCAACCCTTCATCTTTAAGTGTTACTTCTCCTTAGCACAGATTTCACCATTGCCCAGAATAAGAAACACACCCCCCTGAGTCAAAAGTTCATTAAGGAATACTTACTCTGAAAACCTGGGATTTCCTATACAGTGAGCCACAAAACTGTCATCACAGCCTATAAACATGACACACAGTTTGAACAACATGACTAGCCACACTGCCTCTTTTATGTTCTGCAAACAGACTGAGTCTGTTTTCACTTCCTCTGCCTAGAGGCTCTTGTCTAGGTAGTGTCATGGCTGGCTAGGTCCCCATAACTTGTAATTATGTTCATTTGTTTACTTATTGTTCATTCCCTCCAGCAGAATGTCCGTGGGCCTGGGACAACTTGTGGACATCGGGAGCAGGGTCTGACTCACCTCTGTACCTAGCGCAGTTTTCAATGTGTACTCGCCAACTACAGCAATGCTTGACTATATACCTAGAGAGATTAATCCAATTCTGTATTAAGAACTGTCCTAACTGGCTCCCCTCCCCCAACAAAATCTGGCAAAGCGCTGCCTTCATAATATGTTTCATGGATACAAGCATTATTTCAGAGTACAGCACTGTATGGTATTAAGTAGAGGGAGGGTTTTGTCCTGAAATATATGCACTTGGGTATGTGTGAACCTGTGCACAGACATTATCTGCACAGCAGTTGTAAATTCAGTTAATGACTTGCATGGGAAATGAAAAATAGACACTTTTAAAGACTTAAAAGTTTGGGTTTCTTGAAATAAGGCATCAGGCAAAGGTAGAATGGGAATGTGGTTTAAAAAGGTGTTTTGATTCTCTTGTGTTCTCCCTTTTCAAGTTCTTTTTAGAAACTGACTCAGAACCTCCATTGTGCTTCCCTTGTCTTTTCCCTTTTCTGTCATGAACAGTATCTTGGTGCATTGGGGGCAGGTGTGATGTAGTAACATTTGAAGAGGTATGAACCTATATCCCTGAAACATTCAGTTTTGTCAACCAATGTTACCACAATGAAATATGATAAAATTAAAGAACAGTCTTGTTTCAGAAATTACAAGGCCAACTTAAGCCAATGTGATTATTTTTCCTTTATCACTTTATCACTGGCTGTACTCAAAAACCCTTCTGGGGATACATGCTTGGGAACTTCAAGCACATTTTTTGTCTTCATAGAAATTAAGGTACCAAATATGGTAGTAGTTTACACTGGCAAAAAAGAATAAAGCATAAGTCATAATTGTTTTATGCATAACCACTGGTCCCTCCCCCTCCCATTGTTTCTGAGAAAAATTCCATGCTGAGTCTCAAATGAGAAAGATACCCCATATTCTCTTTCTCCTCCTTGTGATCAAGGCAAGAGACTAATCCCTTGTGACAATATAATTTCTTCAGCTCCTCAAATACTCATGTGCTTAATACTGGGAGGCAGCATATCAATAATAGAAACAGAGCCCAGGAAGAACAGAGCCCCTACGGTCTTAGAGAGACATCAGAACTGAGCTAGTTACCGTAAATTATATGGACAGTAACAAGTGCACCAAAGTCACTTTTGTAGGCATCTGAGACAAGAAAAGACCACATCTGGTTGGAGGTGTCTTGGTTAATGAGCAGTTAGAAAAAAACTTAATAGAAAAGGAACTTGGGCAGGCGGAGAAGGTCATGTAGATGATCAGATAGTCATCAGAGACATGTTGGGCAAGCCATAAGAAGCCCACTTTGGAGGGCCTGAAGGAGGGTAAACAAACCCGGCTGAAAATGGGTAATAATAACATGCCTTGGACGCCAGAATGACACACCTGTACCTTAACAAGGTGAGAGAGCAACTGAGAGATTTGTGGGTTTTATCATTTTAAGTTTGTTTCCTGACTTTACAAGTATTTAATGTCCAAAAATTCCCTCAGGAGCTCACTATCTAGCATTAGCCCTCCTAACATTTAAAAGACTAAAGTGTAACACTCTATTTAAAAAAGCAAACTACTGCACACAAAAAAACTGTTAACAAAAAGCTGGAAGGAATCTAAATATCCACAAGTTTTTGTGCAGTAAGTTCAGATTATTTCTTAAGACTCGTGTATAGAAGTAGGAAGGTTGGTTTTAAGAGGGAATATTTTTAAGATACCCCAAATGTGTGTCAAACTTCCCTCCATAGAAATTGTACCTAAATCCATTCCCACCAGCATTTAGGAGTGTCAATTTCACCACACCTGTACCCACCTTTAGTATCATTTCTTAACTAATGGCTCTTTGTTTTGTTTGCATTTGACTACAAGGGAGAGTAAACTTCATGCATTTATATTCATATTGTTTTCATTAGTGTGGCTGTTAAAATATTCGTTTAGGCCTGTCTTGTTTGTTACTTTTACTTATTTTTATCTTCTGAATATACTCAAAATTACCCATTTCTCTGTGATTTCTTCCCCTGTTATTAAGTGAAATAATTTTCTTTCATGCAATGACATTTTTAATCTTGTAATTTTGTTTTGATTTAGCTTTTTTAATTTTGAAATATCTTTTATGTATGAAACAGAAATAAATTGATCCAGGTACTCACCTCTCGGGCAAAGAAATAGAACTTCCTGTGTATCCCATTCCTGCCATTTGGGGAGCAGCTGCTGGTCCTGCATTTGGCATCCATCATTCTCTGGCCTTTTCATTGGCTTTACTACTGATGATGTGTTCCTAGTCAGCACTTAAGATTAATCTTTACTACTTTTTGAAGTCGAAGTAAGAGCTGATTAATTTTCCATGACTTCTGTTGCTCAAGAGTCTTTCATATTGTCAAATATAATTGGAATTGATTCTTTTTTATAGTTGTGTAGTGGTTCATGGAATGAATAAAGCATTTGGTGGATTTAGGGTTGCTGCTAGGTTTTGTAAGATTTTCCCTAGGGCAGTCGTTCTCAAAGTTGGTCTAGGAACTCGAGTTCCTTGGAGGCCATTTCAAAGAGAAGTCAAAACTATTTTCCTAATACTATTAAAACATTTTCCCTTTTCACTGTCATTCTCATACAAGCACACAGTGAATTTTTCTAGGTAAGGTTATGTGGCACGTATATGATGCCGTTGCTCCAAGGACTGACGGCCTGCATGCCTGTGCATTAAATCTGTCCTCAATTTTAATGCCTAATGTTAAACTATTGATAAACATATATCAACAGGAAAAGCTCCTTAGGGCGCTCACTTATCTCTAAGCATATAAAAGGAATCGGGGATCAGAGAGTTTGACAAATGCTGCCATGGGGTTTGTACCCAGCAGTGCAATGGATGGTTGGTAGAGTAGACACATATTCAGCTTTACTAAGGCATACTAAACTATTTCCCAAAGTGATTGTACCAGATTTTACTTTAACCAGTGTATTTGAATGTCCCCGTTTTTCTATACCCTAAAGTTTGGCATTACTAGTTATTACTGTTGTTTTTCTAAATTTTAAAAAAACTTTTAACCATCTGATGGGGAAGTCTAAATATCTCATTGGAGCTTTAATTTGCATTTCTGACTGCACATGGAGCATTTCTTCATATCTTCGTGGGCCATTTGGTTTCCACTTCTGTGAAAATCACTTCTTCAAGGTCTTAGCCCAGCCCTTTGTTCCTGTTAAAGAATCAGCTTATAGTTCTGTTAAAAAAATACAACATTTGTTGAAATTTTCGGCAGAGTTATGTTAAAATACAGAAAATTAATTTTGGATCTGGTATATCTATCTGTGAAAGTCTTTGTTATTGAAAGATTTAAAATTTTCTCCATGAAAGTTAACCCCCTTTTGTTAAATTTATTCCCAGGTACTTGGTAGTTTAAATGGTATCTCTTCATTTGACTTTTTTTAGTTCATATTGAACTCAGAAGTCTTACTAACTCTAACTTTATAATTCATCTCTAGATCAGTTTGGATTTCTATGTAAACAATAATGTCACCTTGAAATAATGATGGTTTTTCTTTCTAAGTTTCAAATTCTTCCATCTTTCAATCCTTTTACTTTATACTGGCTGAAACCTTTAGAACACAGTTGAAGAGAAGTAGTGATAAATGCCTGCTTGTCTTCTTTCTGATCTTAAAAAAGATAACTGCAAACATGTCACCATTATGTGTAATCTCTATAGAGCCTTTACCAAATGAAGTTTCCTTCTATTCCTGGTTGGCTAGTTTTGTTGTATTTTCATTGTGACTGATGGTCGAATTTACTAAATACATTTTCTTAATCTATCAAACATATCGTATTTGGTGAGATACTTGGTTTTCTCTTTTAAAGCCATAATATGTTGGAACATATTAATCAGATTTTTGAAGTTGCTGATTTCAGTTAACTAATATTTTAGGAGGTTTTTTAAATCTATATTCATAAATTGGCCTGTAATTTTCCTTGTTATTTTGACTTCAAGATTATGCAGGCTTCAGAAAATGAGTCAGGTGTGTTTCTTCTTGTCTGTTCCCTGGAAGATTGATTATTGTATAGTTATAACATGATTTCCTCTACTTCCTCCCTGTCCCCTGTACCCCACAGTTTATTATTCTTGTTTTGTATATACCAGCATCTGTGTATTTACCATGCATTTATTAACATCTTGTTTCTGGGCTCATTATCATTTCATCTAAAGTATAGCCTTCGTGGGGTCTATTGGTAAGTGCTTTTAGTTTTAACATGGTTTCACTTTGTCCTTTTTAAAAAATTAATCCATTAACCTTGAGAAATGGCTACCTTTTATTTGGCTGAAGGAAGCAAAATGGTTAGAGAGAAAAAAAATGGTTAGAGAAGTAGAAGAAACTGCAAACTTTGTTTCATAGAATATCAAAGACAGAGACTATCAAGGACAGAAAGATAATGAAAGATGAACCCTTGTAGACAAAGGGATTGTCTTCATCAACTGCCCTTTCTGGGAAGGAAGGGTAGAAGGAAAGTAATCTTTAAAGTGTAACTACACTACTGGATATTTTTCATAAATTCTATAGGTTATGAACCTCCAAAAGGATCAGCTCCGGCTTTATTCATCTTTGTATCTGCATCACTTTGCGCAATTTAGGGCTAACATATGCTGAATAACCATGGGTTAAACCTCATAACTAATGAGCTGCTTATAACCCCAAGAGGAAGCCTTTAAAAGATGTAGATAGACAAAGATGGCATTTTCCTATTCTGTTCCATCTTAACATTCTCAAGATGAATCTTTTAAAGTTGTCATGATCAGACTAAAAATGATCTTAAGAGTTTATCAATTTTTATCCCTACTACATACATAGCTAAAAATATCAAACCTCTGCTCAGAAAATATAAAATTACAATTTTACATGGAGACTTAAGTGGTAAGTTTATGTTGAGACAGAAAATTGGTAGATCTGCTTATTTTTTAATCACCTCGGTAATGACTTTTATCAGTGCCTTGCAAAAAAAATTTTTTAGATTTCTTTACATTGTTGATACCTGTTTATGTGTGTTCATCTTGAACTCTTGGTGAGGTAATACAACTTTAAAGCGCCTATTACTAGAATACTGTCACTTGTAGGGTGTCAGTCTGTTTTTTAGTCATTGTCATTTGAAAAGCTCACTTGAGGAGAGTAATCTGTTTACCAAATCTGTTGTCCTCTTAACAGGAGTCCATGAGTGATTTTTTTTCATTCCTGCAAATTTAATCTCTAACATGAATTTTGGTGTAATTAAACCTCTAGGAAATGTAGTAGAATTCACAGACATTCCTCTGTGTGTGTGTGTGTGTGTGTGTGTTTGCGTTTGCCTTGCAGCCATTTTGCAAAGAATCAGGACAAAAAAATGTGCTATCATCAAAACAATTTTTAGCTGTGTTAATTCAGAGGTTTGGCATATATGTATGCCAACTTTATATTTACTACTTGGGCCATGATTAATACTATATACCCTCAGCTGATATAGTACTTTTTAAAGTGAGACAATTTTATTAATAGACAATTTTTAAGTTTCTGTACAGGTGTTTACTCTATACCCAGATCCTTAGAGGAAAAAAAAAGTAAGTAAGAGAAAATACAAGAAATGAGAAAAACCCTGTATATAATTACTAGAACTTCCAGAAGGAAAAAATAGAGATAATACTATTTGAAGAAATCATAGTTGACAGTTTTCTAGAGTTTTTCAAATATATCAAATTAAAGAAGCATAAAAAGATCTAGGCATCATGAAGAAAAAGAAATTAATCCCTAGGCCTGGCCTAGTAAAATTGAAAACCCCAGGGACAAAGAGAACATCTAACATCCAGAGAGAAATGACAGATTATCTATAAAGGAACAAAAGTAAGAATGATAATTGATTTTTCATCAGCAACAGTTAATGCCTAGAAAAGTGAATAATTCTCTAAAAGTACCAAAGGAAATAGCTTCTTACTTAAAACACTCAAAAGTGAAAGCTGACTTTTATCTTAGGTATGTAATGATTGACAGTTCATTATTTGTTTTTAAAAAGCTACTACTACTATACTGCTTCACTAATAAGTAAATAGAATCCAGCAGGAAGTACAGGGTACAGGAAGCAATGAAAATCAAATAAATGAGTAAGCAGATAAAGGAAAAGTCTAAATGTTGATTGTAAAAAGAAAAAAAAAGTGTAAGAGTAATATTAAGAGTGCTGAGATTAGAGATAAAACGTTATAAGGACATATTGTTCAAAAGGAGTCTAGATATAATTAGCTGTAGATTAAATGTATTTAAGGTTAAACTACTCAGTGACAGAAATAAAAATGTTTCATTTCCAATCCAGAAGAAAAGGTCCTCTCTCCAGCAGAAAATAGGAAAGGAGGGAAAATAGCAACATGGTAACTAGAAAACAGTAAGCCAACAGAAATGGTCCCAACTTTATCAACAGTTCCCACGGATTACAAATTTATACTTAATCAGAGTAAGTAATAAAATCTTAATAACATGCTGCCTATAAGAGACTATCCAAAAATAAATATTGAAAGGCTGAAAATAATCAGGTGGGAAAAGGAAATAAAACAAATCCTAACCCAAAGTAATTGTGTCTACTTTCAGTAGATAATGTATTTAGGTGAAAAACATTAATAAACTTTAAAAGGGATACTATTCATGATAAAGGTGTAACAATTAGAAACTAAGAACATAAGGTATCTATCTAACAGTATGGCCTTCAAATACGAAGCAAAAACTCCTAGAATTATAAGGGAAAGTCATGAAATCCACAATTTTATCAAATTTTAGAAATGCAAAGAACATGTGCGCAAGGAATCCTTAAGATTTTTGATTTTTAAGGTGATCATAGATCTATATGCATGTGTATACATGCATATAAAGAGTCTTCCTATAGAGACTATATTGTTTTACTGAATATATATCTGTGCTGTTGGAGCTTTTACAAACATTCACCACATATTAGTCATAAAGGAAGTTTCAGAAATTCCAGAGTAGCTAGATCATACAGACCATGTTCTCACACCATTAAGTAGCTATATTAGAAGTCAAAATAAACAGGTACTTAAAATCAAATTAAATGTTAGGAAACTAAAATAACACACCTCTGAATAATCTACAGATCATCAACTCCTCAGCACTATGTGCAATTCTTCTGGTAAATAACCCATGGGTTAAAGAGGGGATCACAATGAACATTACAAAAATATTTAAAATTGAATAACATAATAGCTGTTGTCTTAGTGCATTCATTAGAAAACAAGAGCTAGAGAAAACTCGAGTAAATTCAAGCAGCCACAAAACACATACCAGTAAATACAAAGAAAACAGAAGGGAACAAGTAAGAGCAGATACATCTTTATATCTATTTATGGTAAGGGGGAAGGATAGTGGATGAATAAACACAAGCTGGTGTTTTAAAAGGGTTAGTAAAAGCAGCTCTCTTGCCCACCTGTGTCTGTCTTTTTTATTTCTCCTTTTCCTAATAAGCCTGTCTGTTAAAAATGTTAAGTAAACAAATAAGTAAAAGGGCTAGTAAAACAGACAAACCGAGGATGACTAAGAAAAAAGGGAAAAGGCAAAGAAACAAAAAGCAGACATAGATATGGTAGAATTTTTTTAATTGTAAGAATACCATGACCAGCTGTTATCACAGTAAGTTAGAAAATTTAGGGGCAAAGAAAAATCATCCAAAATTGTCTCAATGAAAAGGAAGACACCTAAGTAAATCAGTGACTGTTAACAACATTTACCTGGTAGTCAGATTTCTACCATGCCCTCCCCCGTCCACCATCACACAGGTTCACATGCACATAGAGCCCAAGTAGTTTTGTCAGTTCAGGGAATGCAAAGATAATTCATAATCAGAAAGTGTAGCAGAGGGATTTGCCACATTGACAAAATACTTTTCAGTGAAATAGATACAGTTCAACAACTGTATAAAACTATACAAAATGGGAAAACTATGTAAAAAGATAAACATTGAGAAGTGTCTTTTGTCTAGTGCCTCTTTATTTTCTTGTCTTCCCTCTTTAGGAAACCAGATTTCTTTATATATGTGCTTAAGCAAATACAAATATATATTCATTAAAATTAACAAGAGTTGAATCACCATTGCCATGTATTTTTAGCTTTTTCTCTACAAAATTGTAAACTTCTCAGTTTGATTGGTGATACACTGTGTGTGTGTGACCAATATACAAAGAAAGAAACAGTGAACCGTAGGTGTGCTGATAGAATTTATTAACAAGCTTTCTTAGAAAGAGTAGACAAAATGAATTCTGAGCTATTTTGAAGAAACAGAGGGGTGAGAACCTAAAAACACCACCACTTAATATGAATTTTGGTTTATGGTGCAATTTTCACTGCTGCACAGCAAAATGAAAGGCGTGACACAGTATTACAAAGTATAAGATTAATTTAATCACCTCTTTGCTTTCATCATGGAGAGCAGTCTTTCAAAATGGTTTTTGTCCTCCCTAGCTTGGGGGGCTGTGTACACACCCATGTTTTGATATCTCAAGATACTTTGGGAATATATTTCTCTGTCTTCTCCCTGTAACATCTGGACTTACCAAATTACTGGTTTTCTGAAAACTCCCAAAATACTCGAGGATTCAGTTGTCTGAGAGCTCTATTTGACTGCAGCAAATTATGTTGTCATACACAATTATTTTTATACTTGGCCTTGTGGTTCCAGACCAAGTTTTCCTTACTATTTCTCTGTCTCATTCTCCCCACCTCCCTTCAGCCCTCTCACCTGTCCCCTGTTCTCTGACATCTTCTGCCCCTACTTTTTGCCTCTCTCTTTCCCTCCATCCTCACATACCCATCCACAAACCTCTCCTCTTGTGCTTCACCCCTCTGTTTTCATTTCTGTCTGTCTAGGGGTAAATGGTTAATAACAGGCATTTTATATGTAATACATGTTCCAGTAATAATTATTGGAAAAAAAGAGAGATTCTCATTTCAAAGATCCATATCCCTAAACACTAACCAAGCGCAGTCAGCTTTACATTTCTTATTAATGGACACTGTCTTGTGTATAGTATCCCTGGTATTATGGTAATATCAGCAGTTAGTATAATAATAATGACAACAACAATGTTTGGTTTTTCTTATGCCTATAACAGTCACTGAATTTTTACCACTTGCTATGTCTTGTTCTAGGTAAGTGTTTCCAGAATTTAGTCTGGAACCCTTGGGTATTTCCAGGACTCTTTTCAGGAACTCATGAGATCAAAAATATTTTTATAGTAATACTGAGCCATTTGTCTTTACCATGGTGTGACTGTGTAGAGTGGTGGGCAAAACTGCTGATTCTGTAGTACAGATCAACGCTCGTGGTCACAGTAGTCTTCACGGTAGTGTCAGCACTCTGAGTTTAAAAGAAAAGTCAGTTTTATTTTAGAACCCTTGAGTACATGTCCTTTTAATGTTCTCTGTGACAAAATCGGGAAATATGCATTGAACACTTCTGCATGCTAAGTATGTTTGAATTGGCAGCTGAATTAGTTACATTTTTCGTAGATCACATTTTCTGGTTTTTCAAAAGAACAACTGACAAACTATTTTGGTTATTCAGACTTGGGTATCTGGCGGATCTGTTCTCGAAAATGAAGTCAGCCTCTAATTTCAAGGAAAACACTGTATTGGTCCAGTGGAGACAGCTGTCCATTGGCCAAACCGGATGCTGCTTCTTCAGAGACAGGCGATCACAGGGGCCCTCTGGATGCTGCACAATGTAAACTTGTATATTCAACTCATGTTTATAAATTATAATTAAAGTTACACTTGGAATGCTGATGAATTTTTGAATAGCAAAACTAAACATTTTCCCCAGGGTTTCCTGACTACAGAGTCACTTATTGTATAGATTAGGTAAATAGAACCCAGATATTGAAAGCCATGCCTGAGATAATACTCTATAAATGCATGATTTATGGCCTAATCTTATATTTTAATAGTACTTTAAACTCCCATGTACGTTCCTATATACTTTTTCATCTGATCCTCACACAATCCTGTGAGTCTCCAAAGTGGCTTAAAGATAAGGAAACTGAGACACAAAGAAGATAATTCTCTGAATGCACTTTATATTTTCCTACCCTTTCAGGTATTATCTCTGACATCCTGAAATAAGTCAGCAAATGGAGAGGAGATAGAATCTATAAAACTTGGCAACTAACTGGGTACAAAAAAAAATGGAGCTGAAGGAGTAGAGATTTTCTGAAGTTCTTGCATGGGGCCCTGGGAGGGCACTATTAATCCAGAAAATAAAAATAGAGAAACACACTTCCCTAAAGGCCTTTTCAGTGGCACTATTGTCATACTCTGGATTCTTCACATATACAGTCTGTTCTTAGGTGTCTGTGGGGAAAAATAGGACACGCACACCAGCACTAAGTGCCTGGAGAAAGGCTTTAGTTCAAGTCCTTGTCATGGAAGAGTCCTGCTGACTCAGGGAAAACATGGAAGCAGCAGCACTGAAAAGTGTCCTGCAGAATGGCAGGATTTGGATGTTAGAGGTGGTTGTGAGGAGACAAGAAAGTTCAGTTACAGAAAAACAATGAGCAAGTATGGAAGGAGGACTATCAGATATAAAAGTCGGTAATGACTCAGCGCTTATAAGCAGATTATGGGAAGTTACTACTGGAAACAGTTATTCCGGTGAGTTATTAGAAATGCCGGCTGCAGAGTCTGAAAATAGTAAATACCACAGTGCTGCTTATCTGGTCAGTTTTCCATTTTGTATTTAGTTCATTTTTTTTAATGGCGCTTGCCAAATATATGTCTTTAAGTACAACCAAACTGTTTCTTTACATATAAAATCTCTTCCTTTTTCCTTAGCTTTCAAGTTCAAATAACATAATTGATTTTCCCAGATTTTGGGTTATAGTTTTAAAGCGGGCTGTGCAAAAATATTTTGGTCTCGTTTTTGAAATCTACAGTAAACCTGCAATCCTTAGATTACTTTATTCTCACACTTAGACCCTCTATCAATCTTTTAAAGTGCATTTTCATCTGAACTATATCCCTGTGTCCTCAAATAGGTTAGCTTTGTCTTCCAGGTCTTTCTTCTCCTTTGTCACCAGTGTTTGTTGTAATTATTCACCGTAGAATTTATCTGACTTGGATATTTATAACTTGTTCCCCTAGATAAGCCAGATAAATATGATCCACGTGATGTTGAAAGGCTGCAACAAGATGATAACTGGGTTGAAAGTTACTTATCTTGGCGACAGAATGCTGTAGATGAAACACTGAAGATGATTGATGAGAGTTTTCAGTGGAGGAAAGAAATGGCTGTCAACGGTAAGCTATTCAATTTAACCTTGACAGTATACTAGCACTTGCATAAATGTTACTGTTTTACATTTATTGAATGCTGTGTTTAGTTATCCTTAGCACTCATTATTATAAACTCAAACAGAGGATGTTCTATAAAGACCCAATAACACTGTGAAAGGAGCTCCGTATAAGTCTTAAAAGTACATCATAAGAAAATCAGATCACCAGGAAGTAGAATCACAGCTTATTCTCTCACAGCTGAGTCTCCTAATCTGTTTAGTTCAGTGTCTACACAGTTGCAAGACAGCTTCACTCCTAGACCTAGAGGTAATTTGATACTATTTGCCTGTTTTTCTTAGTTGGCTAGCCTAAGTCTATTTATTCCCAGAGTTCCTTGTACTGATAGATGCACTTTATAGAATTGCTGAGTGAGGGTCAAGCATATCCCAAAGATGCCTATGGCCTACAGCCTTTCTTAGTTTAAAGTCCAATGTCTATATTAAAAATCCCCCCCCCCGCAAAATAGGGGTTTTAAGTCTTAGGGAGGAGTTTATAATAGTCTTCAAGAATATGAAGACCTCTTCTCAGGGAAGGCTAATTGTTAGTTCTCTCCTTCTAAACACTTAACAAGAAGAAACGAGCATAGCAACTTGTTCGATGTGGTAGAAAAACTGATTTCCTAATCGTTGAGGATTCTAAACTCCTGCGTGATGAGTCTGGAGACTTACTACAAAATAGTCAACAAATAAGTCCAGAGTACACTGTTACGGAATCCATCAACAAGATAGTATTTAAGAAATAATTGTGATTGGAAATGTAAAAACCATAGTAATTTCAACAATGAAGCATTGATTAATAAAGCAAAGAACTATAAATCTGATACTTCTAAGTTATTTAAGCACAGAATAAGCTTTTAAATGCAACAGTATTTTTTTCTTAAATATAATTGCTGGTTTGCTGTGGCATACAGCAGAGACAGGATGAAAGGGGAATGGGGAACGATGAAGAAATCTTTGTAAGTTTTTGGGGAAGTACTAAGGATGATCTGAATGAGCAAATATACTTTTCATAAATCACAATGTCGTAGTCCCTAAGTTACAGTTTCTCATCAGAGTTCATCCACTTTTAGACCTGACTGAATCCTCCATTCCTCGATGGTTATTGGAAATTGGTGGTATTTATCTCCATGGTTATGACAAGGAAGGCAACAAGCTGTGTAAGTATATTAAATTTGTGTTGTGTACTGGCAACATAGTATCTATCGATCGCAACTGATTAAAAGTAGGTACTAGGAGTTATGGTTCCCACAATTGAGGGTTATTAAGGCCATCTTGACTAAGCATCAGATACTTAGTATTTGTATGTCATGTTTGTATTTTAATAAACTAGGCAGTACAAGCAGATGTTGCATCCTGTAACACAGCCAAAACAGTGTAATTCAGAGTCCCTATCTTCTAAGTGACCCTGACATTAAAATTTATCTCAGTATTTTTATGGAAAATCTTGACAGTTCTAAGCCTTGCTAAATGGGCCACTTTTGTTTTCAAGTTTTCCAGTGCTAGCTTCTTCCTAAACCTTCATGATCCTAGGAGGAACCGTAACCTTGATCCTACGGCCCTGGTGACTCTTCTCCCCTGGTCCAAAATCCAGCTCAGGTGTGCACCAAGGCTGGGCTTGAGTAGGAGCATCAGTCCTATCCTGAGCAGGGCAGTTTTCTGAATGCCAAGTGGGTGCCTTGCTTGCCCCCTGTGTGCCATGTGACCTGTTTCTGTTTTGACTGGACTCTGCATTTTGCTCCTGTCACCGCCACCTCCTCCTCTTTCCTTCTCCATATTCTTTTCTCATTTCTTTAACCCTACCTTCCTCTGAAATGCGCTGCCCAGCTTCATTCCTTTTTCACTTTTACTTTCCACCTGATCGACTTCTGGAATGATCTCAGTATCCTGGCAACTTTAGCTGCCTCTACCCCCAATGGCAGTGACCCCATGCCATCTCCAGGCCACATGCACATGCACACCTTACTCCCCATTGACTGGCGCCACCAGGCTGATTGTCAGCTGCCATCAACTCAACACACAGCTGAACGTCCAGGTCCCAGCAGCTGCACCCTCTCTGGACCACCCACTCAGGCCTGCAGGGACTCACTCTTCTGCCTGATATATCTGCAGTGTCCTATGTCACCCCTTCTCCCTTTGCACCAGTGCCTCCCCATGCCTTCCCAGGTCAGAGCTTTCTGGGTTTCTGCTCTGACCCAACCTCCCTTCTGTGCCACGGCCCAAGAAATGTTTTAAACAGAAAACTCGGAAGGAAGGCCTTAGCCCTCTCCCATCAGCACATCTACTCTTAGCTGCCACCACTCTGAGCAGTTTGCCACGCTCCCCTGGTATACCTGACACCCGATTTGCATCCATTGTGCCTCTGCCTGTGCTTGTGCTCTGGATGGAACGTTTTTCCTACTGCTTGACAGAACCGTTGATGTTCTTTTTTGATAGGCACCATGAAATTTATGTTAGGTTATTACAAAATCTTACCTGTTCACCTATTTTTTCTTTCGCCCTTATTTATTAGTAAAGTTTAAGTTTCCCTAGTATGTACTAGTTCTCATTTAAAAGAAGAAAAAGATGTTTTTAATCTGAAAAGCAAATTATAATTGAAGAAAAATATTAAGGGAAAAGAATGATTTATATATATATAATTTTATAATGCCATGAATATTTTTCTTATTTTTATCATTTTTCTTTGCTTGCTTGTTTTGCTTAAAGTCTGGATCAGGGTGAAGTATCATGTAAAAGACCACAAAACCACATTGGACAAAAAGAAGCTTATAGCATTCTGGTTGGAACGTTATGCTAAAAGAGAAAATGGGAAACCCGTAACAGTGATGTTTGACTTGTCAGAAACTGGGATAAATAGCATAGTAAGCATTTTTTCATTCATTCTAAATCATTGTTCATTATAGTGCCCCCCGCTCTCTCCTATCCTCCTGCTACCCTCTCCCCAACCAAATATTGCTATAAAATTGAGCTAACCAAGTTATGTTTGGGATTTCTTCTCTTCTTCGGCCCTGTAAATGAAGTCAAATATGGTATGGGATTTGCAGAGAGTTAAATTTGCTTTAGCATTTGGCAAGGAAACTATAGATTTCTTAGAAATGTTCCTTGTCTGATGCACAGGACTTAGAGGTAGGACTGGGAGGCTGGCAGGATAAAAAGTAGATGTGATTAACAGCAAAACTGTCTGTCAGAGCTTATATCCTACAGCACCTAAACCCTGTGCCTGGTACAGGTTAATACACTCAGTAATACCGAGTACTGTATGATTTCTACCAGAGCATTAGAGTCCCAACCAGCCCTGCAGCTGCAAAATGCTCACCTGAGTTTTACACTCACTGCACTCTGTGATTTTTGTTCTGGGATGGAGGAGGGGGTTGTTTACTTATTTGGATTTGGTGTTTGTTTGATTTGGTTAGCTTTGGAAACCAGTTTTTTTCAAGTGATTTCACCAAGCTTAAAAATTAAGTAAAACCTACCAGTATTTAATTTGGGTCTGGTAACTGTAGTGGTAACTATTGATACAAAGCCTTCAGCAGCAATGGATACCCACTGGCATATTTATTAGGGCTGTTGTCTCATACATTCAAACCTTGGCTAACTGGTAGCAGTTACTGGAATTCACAGATCTATCTGGGGCAGTACTAAAACCTTTTTGCAAATCCTCTTGGCAAAATACATTAAAGAAATAAACCCAAGAACCAAAAAAGCATTGTGTAACAAAATATTTTTTCTGAGTATCATTAAAACACTGAAAAATTGGAAAATATGTGAAAGTTCACAACAAGTGGTAAATTAAGGTGTATTTAATTGATGGTGTATTGTAGCTATGTAAAGTGTTTTTATGAAGAATTTGTAGTAATTGTGAAAAATAACTTAAATAAAAAGGGCTATGGGATATATCACAGTGATACCTACTCCCCCAGAAGGGACACCTTTGACATTAAAACAAGCAAACAAACTAGGGAGGTCTGTCACCAAGAGATTTTAAGAAAGGCAGGTCTACAGATTTTTTTTTCTCATTCTTTTCATGTATCTGTATTTTAGGAGTCCAATGGCCAGGATTTTTTCAGCCTACTTTTCCATGTCCATGAGTTTTATAGACTAAATCACTTTATACCCAAAATCTAAATCACATTGCCTTCATAAAAAACAATTCCATAAAGTGAAACCATGATTCTGTTATCCTGGTGTAGTTACTCAGAATCATAAAAAGAGAATATTATTATTTGTTATTATTAAATGCAGGGTCAAGGAATCAGCTTGAGTTGTTTTTCCCAAGCCACCTGCATGTTATCTTTAATTTATAAGTGAGGATGATTTGCATTAAGTATATAGATCATTAATATTTTTAAATACTCAAATCTTACTGAGTTATTTTATATTTGACCTCAATACTCACAAAGGATTCAAGTCAGCTTATAAAGGTATATAGAATTGCAAGGCAAAAAAATTTCTTTAATTATTTGTTAGAGTTGGACCACTAATTTGGCTCTAAGCTTTCTGCTCTCTACCTGAAAGAAATGGAATCACTGAAAATGATTAAGTAGTCCCACTTTAAAACCATTGTATTAGGAGAAATGTATTCATTCCTGATGCTTGAACATTTTGAGGACATTTTACAGGGTGATAATAGCACACTTGAAAACTTTCTTACAGAATGCAGAGCAGCACTACCCACTAATATATGTACACCAGTGGAATTCTGTCAGTGTGCTTGAATAAGCAGTGATTTGAGTTTATAAGCAAGGATATTCAGTTAAATAAAAGATGAAAATAAGAACAGTGTACAAAGACTCTTTAGGCAAAGTCTCCTGGGGTCACAGACTATGTTACTAAGTAGCAAACTTTGTATTTGTTATTTCAAATACTTTCTTTGACAATTAACTACAAATTATTAAACTCTGCATAGATAGGTTAGTTAAGGGTATTATTATACATTAGGATTTATCCCATATCAATACCTATGATACATAAGAAAGCTTGCATTCACTTTATTTCAATTAAAGATGTTGCAATTCACATGCTAGGCATGGCTTTATCGACTTTATAGACTCCTCTCCAGGACAGCTTACCTTTTAGTAGTTAATGAATTTAAGTTGGCCTGACCTTATCTTTTACCTCGTAGTCTCTCTAAGGTGACTGACGAGGATTAGAAAACTAGCCTGTGGCCATGGGATAACATGGAATGCAGTGATCCGTGTGAATAGTATCCCTAATAACCTAATTTCATAGGTTTTTATATCTCTGTTCAATACAGTAAACCAACCAGATAGAGTCAATGTGCAATACTTTAATAGAAACTAAAGAATTCTAATTCTAAATCCCTAAACAAGAGGAAGAGAGCTAGAATAGTAGATGAATAGCAGACCAATATGATCAGGTTAACTGCTGTGGGCAGGATTAATAAAATTTATCTTATTGAAACTATTATGAGGTATAAAAATTAGTTTTAAAAAGCAAACCAGAATTTATATATGTATGTATTCTCATTCTAAACAGTCAGGTTATAAATTGTGTATTTCCTTTAGTAATTCTTTAATTGTTCAACAGACCTTTAGTATTTCTGTAAGGGGATTGCTTTTAGATTCATTTCATTATGCTACATTGTCTTAGCAGCCTGACTTATCTAACTACTTTGAAGTAATATAAATGATATTAAAATATCATTAAGCATCCAATTTATTTAACTCTGTTGTAGGACTGATTATTCTAAGTAGCTTAATGACTTAAAACCTTAATCTCTGAGAATCTAGATGTTTATGAGCTTATTTTTGAAGAATTTAATTATTGTCTCATTTGTATTTCATAATATGTTGCCTTTAGAAATGTGCAGTTTGAAATTCTCTAATGTGGTCAGTCTTAAAGATTTAAATGTATAATCTTTATTTTAGGACATGGACTTTATACGCTTTATCATCAACTGCTTTAAGGTTTACTACCCTAAATACATCTGTAAGTAACTTATTCCTTTATATAAATGTATTAAACTGTAGACAACATCTAATAATGGTAGAGCTTTCATAGCTAAAATATATTTTTAATTATTTAGGTAACATTGATTTATAATGTATATATTTTAGAGGTATAGGGGCCCCCACTTCAGGTGTTGTTTCTACACTACACCCACCACCACGGCACCCACAGTATATTACCATTTCCCTTGAGTTTCCTTTGCACTTTGTTCTTTCTCTTCTCACTCCCCTTCACTCTCTAGTAACCTCAGTTCTGAGATCAGATTTATAGGGTTTGTTATTAGGTTGGCATTATTTGGCCTAAAACATTATTTTCTGATGAACAGTTTGAATGTGATCATAAGAGCATGACCTAGTAGGTACACAGGAAAAATTTTTATAAATAATAGTTGTTCTTTATAGAGTTCAAGTTCTAAACGGTATATATGGCACCCCGTAACACACAAACAGAAACATAAAAGTATACATTTATTCTCAAGATGATCCTATTTTAATCTTTCTTTTGAGAAATTAAGTTACAATAGTATTTATTATATGGAACTTCCTACATGCAAGAACACATAAGAAATATTAATAAATACACTCTGATTAGCAATCCTGGTAAGAGTACACTGTGTTTTACTGTTTTTAAATGGTCATTAAGAAAATACTTGACTAGAGTGCACTACATTTGAATCTAGCAATTAGAGTTTGTTTTTAATTGTGATTCTTCCATTAATTACTCAAGTGAAGAACTCCTAATTCTTAATTTCTTTTTTAATTGGACTTTATATGATGGTTTCTTCCTGGGGAAATAAGATGTCAACATGACAGTCAAATATATTTACCCCAGTAGGTTGATGGTGAAAAGACAAAACAGGGCCGTCAGAAAATGGAAACTCAACAGGTCTTCTGGGCACACCCCCGACAAGTACCCCAAAAAGGTCTTTTGGGGGCTCACAGTTAATATGATACTAAAGCAAAATACATAAATCATCTTATTTTGGCACACTTTCACATATTAATATGAAATTAGAAACAAAAACATGGTAACTGTCAAGAGTCAGTGCCCTTGCTGTAGCACTCACGTCTTCAGATAAAGTATCTGAACATTTTTAGTTACAGAGAACGTCTGGGATGTGAACTTGATGAATTCTTCCTCGACCTGGCAGGGCCCTGGACTCATCAGGTCTTGCTATGCATTGCAAGTTGGTAGTCAGTAGGGAATCACTATCCCATAGAACTAGCTTGTTTCTCTTATAAAGAAAAATTTGAGCACTACTAATTTGAATTAACTAAATTATAAATATAATGTTGTGCAGACACTGAATTTTATAGCATCTTAAATTGATAATGCCTCAAAATCTGTCATGAATTATGACTGTTTAATCTTAGAATCTTGAGTTAGTGTGCTTTTTTAGGTATATACCAGGTAAAGACCGAGGTATTAAGCACCAGAGTACCTCTTTGCAGATAACATGTTCCTTACCTGTCCTGTATTAATGTAATCATTTTAGTTCTCTTCTCAGAGAGGAATGAAATTACTTTTCAAGTCATCTGTAATAGAAGACTGACTTGGAGATCAAAAATCCCCTTTGTGGTTTCTTTCTCACAATTGTTAATAAGGCTGTTTAATATCTTCATCTCAGTGTGCAAATACTTGTGTATACTTTAGAATTATTGACTTCCTGGTGTTCATAATATTAATAAAAGTAAAAAATGTTGTGTTTGTTAAAACAGCAATTTATTAAAAATTGGGGATTTGCAACTGTGAGTGTGGTTTAACAACATAATCTTTAGAAGATCATAATTGAACCCATAAATGACATGTGGAAGTCATTTTAAAGATCAGTGGAATTCAGCACTACTATGACATGCCACATCCAAAGACTCTGATTACCCACTTAACTATTTCATTTTGTAGCTTTCTGCAACAACAAAAGCAGTAAATGAACAAAAGAACAGCCTGTTTGCCAAGGAACAGCAATTGTGCATTATTCATTCTCCAAAGGCTGTCTGTCCTCTTGGGTGGGCCCCTCACCACCAACAGAAGTAGCTCAGTTCTAGCACTATTCACTTCAGAACTAGAGCTTAGGTGACCAGCACAGTTTTCTGTTAAATTATGATCACCAGGGTTTTTTTTAATAGATCAGGTGAAAGTGATATTCTGTAGTGGTACTAAGTCCTCCTTAATTTTTTTTATCTTTCAGCAAAAATAGTGGTCTTTGATATGCCCTGGATAATGAATGGTGAGCATATTACTTACACTTTCCTAAAGCAAAATGTCTGATTTCCTTTTTTCAGTACTTTGCCAACTTAACCATATCTCTACAAATGTTTTTTAAAATGTTTATATTGTGCTTGATGCATACACACTTAAGAGGCTGCAGCTAGAACACTCAAAGGTTGCTCCTTTAGCAAGTTGGGCTAACATTCTACCCCCAGTCTCTGGGGACCCCATTTGTCTTCTGAAAACATCCTCCAGATATTCAATCATTCATGGTAAACTACAGCCAGAAGCCTCAGTTTGTCACCCACAGATGGGGGTAGGGGGGTTATGTCACAAAATACCACTCTTAGCTAGGTTTTCTCCTGGGCTTCAGGTATTGAGGAAGCAGGTAGGATGAATCTGAAATTTACTCAACATTTCTAGTCGCATAACTCTTACAACAGTCATATTTTTGGTTACAAAAAATCATTGAAAAACACTTTGCTAACTTCAACATGACTGTGAATTTAATGATTTAAATACATTTCATTTGTGTTTGCCAAAGTCAGTTGTTACATAGAAAACATATCCAAAACTTGCTTCTTTAAAAGGTTCAACAGATTGACAAAATCTTGGCTAAACTGATGAAAAAAATAAAAGACTTATCATTAAAATCAAAAACAAACAGATATCCCTACTCACCATATAGAAATGAAAAGGGTTATAAGGGAATGATGAACAGTTGCATACCAACATAAGATAACCCAGATGAAATGGACAAATTCCTAAGAAGACACAAACTACCAAAATGGACTCAAGAAGAATCTGAATAAAGGTATAGCAAAAGAAAGTGAATTAATATTCAAAAAACTTCTCATAAAGAAAAATCCAGGCACAAATGGCTTCACTATCAAATTCTACCAACCATAAAGAATCAATGCCAATTCTTTATCAAAACTCTCTAAAAAATAAAAGAGAGGGGGAGACTACCCAACTTATTCTATGAGACAGTAGATCTCTAATGCCAAATGTCACAGGTAAAGAAACCTGAAGACCAGTATCCTTTCATGGGATTTAGCTCAGGAATGCAAAGTTGGTTCAACATATGAAATTCGATCAGTGTTATCTGGTATGTTAACAACTAAAAAAAAATATACATCATCTCAGGAGACACAGAAAAAGCAGTTGACAGAATCTATTATTCTCTTATGATAAAAGCACTCAATAAGCTAGGAATAGAAGGTGCAAAGAGTTGGAGCCACCACAGAGTTAATGGGACCACAGCAGTTCATATAAGGGCATATCAGTTCAAACCTTTTTAATTGTAATAAATGAAAATTCAAATGTTACATTAAAAATGTTAAGTATAATTAGCTAAAGTAAAAGTGCAGTTTTCTGAACTACTATTTAATGTTTATCATGTTGCTTTATTTTTTTCCATTGATGCTTTTGCAAATTCAATGCAGTATTCCCTTTAATTTCTTTAAAATGTGCTTAGAATGTCATCATGGAAACAAGGTTTAAAATATTAAGTATGAAAAAGAAATGACATGACAGTAGAACAAGACTATAACTACGAAACAGCTGTATTATAACTGTTTATCCATGCAGGCTTGTAGGTCTTGGGAGAAAGGCAGAGGCACTTGAGGTTAGGGAAGAATCTGGGTCCAGCTCACACCCATAATGAGGAGGGCTAATTCCTCCTCTTCCTGGCTTCCCATTTTCAGATTGTATGTTGACTCAAACCCTAAGGTAGGTGACTCTTTCCAGTCTATTGTGCAGTTACTCCCTGAATCACAGTGCTGTTTGGTCAGTGTCTGAAAAGCTTAGTGATGGGAGCATTGATGGATTTGTGCAGAGGCTAATGCCCTGATTTATTAACAAACATCAGAGTAATTTAATCTTCCTGAATCTTCATGTAACATTTGAAACCCATAAGGGATAATCGCAATATAAATGTCTACAGGAATTAGAGAATGCTAACTAGTCATGGTTTGGTAAGGTACAGATTATAGCCCCAATTAATTTCAGGAGAACTTTGTTAGCACATAAAGTAAAAGTGAGAAAGAAAGAACGAGTTTAATGATGTGGTTGTTTTTTCCTTAGCTGCTTTCAAAATTGTGAAAAGCTGGCTTGGGCCAGAAGCAGTGAGTTTACTGAAGTTTACAAGTAAACATGAAGTCCAAGATTATGTCAGTGTAGAATACCTGCCTCCCCACATGGGTGGAACTGTAAGTATGGAACTTGAAACTTGCTTCTAAAATAAGAATGAATTACAGCACATTAGCCTATATTTCTTTCCTTAAAGAAAAGGAAAAGTAATATAACAAAGAAAGATCACAGATACCCCAAAATAGTAAGCAGCATTATTTTTGAATAGGTTATATATTTACATGTTTGTTTCCAGTTGTATACTGTTGAATAATCTTTTTAATTTAAAGGATAATACTATTAAGAATTTTTTAGAAATTATTTTACTACTTACAGATAAATCAAGAGTATAAAGGTATGTGCTAAACTTTTAATACTATGAAACTTGTGATAATGATTTAATAAATTGTTCAACTTGTGGATTTGGTATATTTTGGGTTACCCTCGTTAGAATATATGAACTATTTGATTGTTACAATCTACCTTGTTTACAGTGTATTGGATAAAATTGGTCAACCAGCACCAAGGGTCTAATGGGTTGAAAAGTTTTGGTATAGCCTTTTATTTTCTTTGATTAGAAAAATCTGAATCAGCATTTTTAATTTGAGGTTTGTTGCTTTCCTATTCTTAGGCTTTATATTTCAGATTTTAATCTAGAAAAACAGAATATAGTTCAAGTACTATCCTTAGTTAAAATAGTGATTTGACTGATTTGTGGTTTTTAGTAATTTGCCCCCATATGGAATTTTTATGTCTTGAAATCAGTAGCATTTAGCAAGAATTGGTTTGATTTTAGTGATAGAAAGTTTTTTAGTTTCCTTCCCTTTGTTACTATTTATTTCTTCAGGAATGACAACCTAGCTAACGTGTCTTGTTTGGAAGTGTTTTCCTTTCTGCACGTTGAATATATAATGCCATTCCCTTCTGGCCTCTAAGGTTTCTGCAGAGGGATCCTCTAATAATCTTATGGGCATTCTTTTGTATGCAATTCGTTTTTCTCTGGCTGCTTTCAGGATTTCCTCTTTTATTTAAATTTTGCCTTTTTAATTATATTGAGTCTTAGTAGTCTCAGGGTTTATTTTGTGTGGAACTCTTTTGGCTTCCTAGATCTAAGTATCCTTTTCTTTCCCCAGTTGGGGAAGTTCCCAATTACTCAAAAGATTTCTGCCCCTTTCACTCTCTTCTCCTTCTGGAACCCCTGTCATATGAATGTTTTTCTTGATGTTTTTCTATAAGTCTCCCAAGCCATCTTTTTTGTTTTCCTTTTTTGTTGCTGGTCTCTGAGTGCTTGTCACTGCTGTCTTCCGGCTTGCTGATTGTGCCTCCTGCTTCAACTAATCTTCTGTTCAGCCTCTGTGTTGTATTTTTTTAGATCAGCTATTGTGTTCCTTAGTTGTGATCTCTTTGGAACTTTCTATTTATGTAGAAATAAGTTTATATTTAAATTTTTTATCTATCTGAAATTTATCTTGGTGTATGAGGAGTGAATTTAAAGATCCAGTTGGTTCTTCTACTGATAGCTGGCTAGTTGTCCTGTACTACTTACTGCTCCTTCCCTTTCTGGTTTGAAAGCAGCCTTTGTTTTACATTTCACTACTGTAAGTCTGTTTTCTTGGACAAAGATATAGATGTTGATTTTACTAAGAGAATTCTTTCCCTACCTCTTAGAAGGCTGACCCAGTATTACTTTCTTCTAGGATCCCTTTAAGTATAACTACCCACCACTAGTAGATGATGACTTCCAGACACCACTGTGTGAAAATGGGCCTATTGCCAGTGAGGATGAAGCTTCAAGTAAAGAAGACATAGAAAGTGATGCTAAAGAAACCTTGGAAACAACGTCTAGTGAAGAACAAACAGCTCTTCCCAAAAAGGTAATTTTAACACTATTATGAAACTGACTCAAAATTGTGGCCCAGCTCCAATTCAACGTCTAGCTGGCTATGTAATTTGAGGTACGTAACTTAATTTGCTGCCATGCTACATCTTTGTATGTAGAAATAAATGAAAGATGGGACTAGCTGGCCAGGAGTCCCCAGAGTATAAAAGGCTGGTTCTATGATTGTGTATACAGACTTGCAGAAGGTAACCAAAAGGAATTTTTTTATCTCAAATATTTTATAAAAAAGTAAATTATGACTTTACCTTGAATGCATTCATTTTTTAATAAGCACTTAGTTGTGTATCTTTATGAGTGACAGGGACTTGACAGAGATAAGAACAAAACTAAAAGACTTGTAAAGTAAGGACCAATTTATATTTTCTCAAGTGACCTATTTATAGTAGGCATACAAATGTGTTAATAGCCACGTTAATGCTTGTTATATAAGTATACATTTGTTAAAGGTTATAACTTGTATTAAGCCAAGGTAATATTTAGTTTTTGACCTAATAACCTGCCCAACTGTCAGTGTTAAGCTGAATTTCTTTATATTTTCTCCATTTTTTGTATTTAGATGAACCTAACTGAATCTACTTCCAAAGCAGAAGAACATGAAAAAGTGGATTCCAAAGTGAAAACTTTCAAGAAACCACTGAGTGTGTTTAAAGGGCACTTGTTACACATCAGGTAATAATTAAGAATTTTATTAGCTGTGCTTTTATAACATCTGCTCTATGTGTTTAATATAGATATATCTATATAACATATATAACATTCCGATCATGAGGGTAGTACAAACTTAAGAAAACCTCTGCATTATTTTCAGACTGTATAAATACAAAACTAAGGGTTATCTGAAGAGTCACCTTGGTTTCCATACAGGGTGAATATGTTTAGCTACCTTTTTATTATTTATCCTGTTAAGATTTATCACTTTATCCCATCAGGCAATAAAAATTAATATTCATCTGTTAACAATAAATTTGGATAACATGTATTTTATGTTCGACTTGCACAAGTTTAAGGATGCTAGAAAGAACACTTATTTGGGCATTTGTCAATCTGACCTTCCAACAGCTAAAGTAGAATCAGAAATAATAGGTTTAAAGGCCAAATTTCAGCCCATATCTTTTTGTTTCTAGGTTGTTTGACCCAAAAGAATCAGGACTGTTTATTGTTATGTAAATTCCTCTGTCACTGTTGATGGTTTTGGTAAATCTATATAGTAATACTGCTATGCCAACTTTCTTTAGTAAAACCTAATGTATCATTTCCTATCCTTTTACTTGAAATCTTAATTGTTTTAGGTATGTCTTTTCTGAACAATACCGCTCACTTAAAAACTCAGATTAGTTTGTTTACATATAGTAACAATATAGTACATCTGTGTGTGTGTGTGAGGGGGAGAGAGAGAGAGAGAGAGAGAGAGAGATTTGTACATGTTCTGTTTTTCTTTGTTTACTCTTTTTACCTCTACTGGGTGTTATGTGTTCCATTTCTTCCACTGGAGAATTGTCAAAACTGTAAGCCCTTAGCTTCCTGGCCATCCTCTGGGCTCTGCCGCTCTCTGCCTCCCCCAGCCCCACCCCCAGGAAAGGCACAGAGTTAGTCCTACTCACTCAGTGACCCAGCCACTGTGTGCCTCCAGAAAGCTTATCAGGGTTTTTGTGTAGGTAACTGAGAGCAGTTCTGAGGTCCAGAACTTTTCTGCCTCTCCTGTGTCATAACTCAGATTGGGTTCATAAAGGAAGCCATCAGTCACGCTAATTTACCCTCTTGTCTAGGCTGAGCACAGCCCTCCTAGGAGAGTGTTTATTTTAAAAATGTGTCTCTAGGGGAGTAAAAACCTTAAAGTCAAGAGCTCACTGAAGAATTCACCTTTTTATCTAAAACAAAATCATTGTTCTCGCACAAACTTGGCTTCAGTCTTGTCATTTTGGGGCATGGACATCACAGCACTAGTAACAGTAAATTCTACATTTTGAATCTTACTGATTTTATTGTTTGGTAAGTTCTACCTGCAGTCACCACACCAAGCTTTATTTCTATCTTTAGCTTCTCCTTCCTGGTTACTCAGAAAAAGGCTGTACAGAGTAAAAACTTAACTGTTATTTAAATACATCCCTAATCATCTTTCAAGTTATGCTCTTCTCTGTTGGCACATTAAAATAAACTCCATTGTAAAGTTGAAGCACCAATACCTTCTTTGCTTTATTATATAGCATTCTAAAAAGTTTAAATGCTTTTAAAAACAGTGCTGGTCATAGGATTAATTCAGAATCTTCCCAATTCTCTCTGCTGTTCTTTTGTTTTCATGTTGGAGAAAACCTTAGGACTTTTTAAAAAGCTTATATTGAATCCATAAGACAATGCAAATTATATTCAGTAATTGTTTTTGTAATCTTGATTGTTTTGATAAGCAATCTATACAGATGTAAAATGTTAGCCAAATATTTTTATTTTAGCTAATGATTCAATTGTCATTTATTATAAGTAATAAAAATAATTTTCATTTTTGTCACCACTTAGCCCAGCAGAAGAGCTGTATTTTGGAAGTACAGATTCTGGAGAGAAGAAAACTTTAATAGTATTGACAAATGTAACTAAAAATATAGTGGCATTTAAGGTAAATATCTGAAAGATAATGAATTATGTGAAAATTAGCCAAGTCAAATGAATTTAGACATTCTAAAGACTGACAATTATAAACTTATTTTTCATATGGTGGTAGGCATGTCATACTACACTTTTGTTCCAATAATACAGCAGAGTTTATCTAAAATTTTTCTTGGGATATGTATCTCAGTCTTTAATGTCCAGTAGAAGTATCTCCAAGTAATGTCCAAGTTAATCCCAGAGTTGAATGTTTATTGTAAATGAAAATCACTCTTCATTATATAAATAATTCAAAATTAATATTAACAGGGAAAATAAGACTGTAAAACAAAAAGTATTTCTCCCCCCCCCCCCCGTGTGATATGTTCTGGAGTATCATTTATACTGAAAATATGAAAATACTGACTAGTAGACTTGATTCTGAGCATTAAACGTAATATGACAGTCTTACTGTGTGGATAGTACTCCCCTGAATTTTAAGACAGGCTAAGTAACATTAAGACGAGAGAATTTTTCTCAGATGTTTCTTTTGATGGTGAAAGAAACGTCTATGCATAACCACCAAGGTTGTTTTGTAAGATATTTCTTAAGGTCTTTCAGTCATTTGCCCTAAAAACCATAAAGTTAATATGTGACTACTGTATTTATAAATAGGTGAGAACAACTGCACCAGAAAAGTACAGAGTCAAGCCCAGCAACAGCAGTTGTGACCCTGGTGCATCAGTTGATATTGTTGTGTCTCCCCATGGGGGTAAGTTGTCTCTTGAACACAGTGGGGTGGAGGTGGGGACCTGGGGCTGGGCATCATAAGCAGAGGGGGACCAGAACCTCAAAACTGACGGTGTCAGCCAAGTCCTCTCACCTCACACTAGGTTTATGTTTTCTCACACATAAAATTATATGGGAAAAGAATTCTACGTAGCCCTTTCAAGCATTAAAATGTTTTCAATTTTTTTAATGAGTAAAATTGTTTCAACTGGCCCCAGTTGAAACAATTTCAAAACGATGTCTGCTTTTAGAAGAATTCTTCTAATGTAATTCCATATTCTTCTCTTGCCTACTGTAGTCTAAAATAATGTTGTAAACCACATTATCTAAGCCTTTATAAAGTTCTTTTTTATATGATAAGTTCCCCTTCTGAAATACAGGTTTAACAGTCTCTGCCCAAGACCGTTTTCTGATAATGGCTGCAGAAATGGAACAGTCATCTGGCACAGGCACAGCAGAATTGACTCAATTCTGGAAAGAAGTTCCCAGGAACAAAGTGATGGAGCACAGGTATATCCTTTTTCCTCACAGGCTTTCAAATGGAGTAGAAAGAACCAGACATAGGCTAGGTAAGCGTCCCTTCCTTCTTGCAGAAATGTTGCAAACATTTGGGCTTCTGGTGTGGGCCCTGGACTCCTCAAGGCTGTGGAGCCCCTGTGAATGAGACCTGCAGTTTCCTGAGGAGGTTGCTAATCGAAGAAACTTGCCGGAAAACCCAATGCAAGAATCCAGATGAGTCAGACTTACAAATACAGCAGTTTGTCCCAGCAGTTCCCCTTGTAGCAATGCTCGCCTTGAATACTGGAACATTTGTTGCAGAATTGGGAATAGTGACAAATGGGAAGAGTATAAGGAATATTCTGCAGTCATTCAGAGGAAAACGTGTTCTGACATGGGAAAACATCAGTGTTATTGGGGAGAGGCGAGGGGGGCAGAAAGGCTAGTCATAACAAAGTCATAAAAGCTGCTGTTCTATTTAAGAGAAATTCTTTGAGTGTACAGGCATATATATATATATATATATATATATATATGTATGTATGTGTGTGACAGTATCTGAGGTTGTGATAAATGCCTTAAAAAGATACCCAAGAATAAGGAAGGCAATGTTATGATTTCTTCTCCCCATACTTGTCAATGTCTGGAATCATTTGGATGTCACAACTAGGGTTGTGGTGTTGTGGGGTGTCTAGTGGTTAGAGACCAGAGATACTGCTAAACATCCCACAGGGGAAAGCCCCACAACAGAGACTAGTCAGCCCAAAGGTCATAGTGCAGAGAGTGAGAAGTCACACTTGAAGGCAGCTGAGGATGACCAACTGATGACATTTGACTAGGACCTCAAGGAAATGAAAGTAAGCCACAGAAACTGGAAAAAGAGCTTTCTAGTAGAGGTGGCCATAAATGTAAAGTGTGCCTGCCCTGTGTAAGAGCAATGTGGAGTAGGAAGCCAGATTAGTGTTGTAAGGAAGTCTTCTGATTTGGGGAAGGAAAAACTGTTCGTTGGTGCTGAGCAGAGCCATAAGTTGATCCAGCTTATTTTTCTTGCAAGGATTATTTGGGGACCGTGTGGAAAACAGACTGTGGATACCAAGTAAAACAGTTATGTTGAGTTAGTGTTTACTCTTATTCATAAAACAACCCTAGGAGGTAGTTATTTTTTCTATTTTATGAGAAGTTGGGAAACCTAGTAATGGTTATAGCTGAGTGAACTCTTCAAAAAAGAAGTTAAAAAAATGCAGATGTGGCTGGAACACGAGTGAGAGGCTCCATGGTAAGAAAGTCAGAGAGGCAGATAGGGCAAAGAGTAGCAAGGAGTGTTCACCACCTTAAAACGAAGTGGAGATGCCATCTGACATGCTTTGGGCAAGATCACCCTATTTTTGAGTCACTCACTTAAGTGTACAAGAGTGGGCCAGAGAGATGAGCTTTATTTCAGCTTTCCCCAGCAAGAACAGGTAAAACTTAGAGCTAGAAGAGTATAGGGAGTCAGGAGGGAAACCAGTATCTATGTTGTCCTAGCCCAGCAAAACAACATGTTTCATGAAGGGAAAAGACCCAAGTGCCCCCATGCCAGTGACAAATGATGAGGTATGAGCATTGGTGACTGCTGGTGACATCACAGAGGTCAACCATCACTTCACAGGGAGCATTTTCAGTTGGCAGGAGCTAAATGTCAGAAAGAAACAAGATGCTGAAGAAATGAGGGGGGTAAGGCTATTTTGGAGGTTTGACATGTTGAAAAAGGCCTCAAGTTAAACTTGGAATAAAGAATATGGGGCTGATGAAGAGGTAGGATTTTTAACGGGAGAAATTTGAGCATTATGTGAAACCATAGCAAGGAATTTGAGGAGAGGCTGAGATATATGAGATATGAGGTAGATAATGGCAGTGGAATTCCTGAGGTGGTAGAAGGACAGGGTCTAAAACAGAGTCGGGGATCAGTCTTAGCAGGGAAGAAGGGATGTGCTTGCCGCACATGCGCGCATGTGTGTATGTGTGTGTGTGTAAAGCTAATGGACTTGAACTGTTTTTAGATGGAGTGATTAAATATTTCAATTATCAAGTTATAAATGCTTAATTTTGTTTTTTATCAGGTATATGTGAAAGGTAGGGCTGTAGAAACATTGAAAGTTTAAGGAACACTGGTAATAAATGTTGGAGATTAATTTGAAGTTCTTATGAAATAGTTTCTCAAAATTAGGGATTTTTTGGGTTACATTAAGAGCTGGTGACTTCTGAATACCATATGAAAACTTTCCATTGAATGTTATGTGTTACTGAGCAGTATATGTAAATGCTTGTTATTTATAGATGTCTTGAAAAGCAGGAAGATGTAAAGGAGGAAAAATTTTTCCCTCTAGTCTAGTTTGGCTGAGACACAGCACCTTGCCACCCCTAATAAAAGACAGACAGATGAACAGGAGAAACATCTGATATCATGTACACCTCCTGTGACCATGGTTGAGACCTAGGGAAAATGAGCAACTCTCCAAAAGTTGAAATGGCCCAAGCCGCCACCTTAAATACAGTCACCAGCTAAACATAAAAAATGATGTTGAGTGGTGGGAGATCAGTTAATGCCCCATACAAGGCAACTTCTACTAGGTTTTCAACAGATGTGCTAATCTCTGATGCCAGGCGGACATTACTGGAAAGGGACTTTTCCAGAACTTACAATGACGGTTGAGGTGACAAAGGCCCCTTATGGACTGAGACGCTAACAAACCTTCCTGAGAACTGGCACAGTGAATCAAAGAGAATGCTGCTTGTTACATTCTATCTCAGATCCCTCACCTATTCAGCAGGTGCCCAGTGCATGCCAACACGTGCATCTTCTGACTGATAG
Organism: Galemys pyrenaicus; assembly: GCA_019455555.1. Classification (NCBI taxonomy): domain Eukaryota; kingdom Metazoa; phylum Chordata; class Mammalia; order Eulipotyphla; family Talpidae; genus Galemys; species Galemys pyrenaicus. Next base: position 531,747 of record JAGFMF010011596.1, on the reverse strand, counting down.
TGACCAGGGAGACTACCTCACTGGTCACAAAGTCAAGCTCTCACGACTAAAGGAAAACTTAATCTGACCTCCTAGAAATAGAGGACACAGGAAAAAAAATAATGTCCATCTCTGGGAGGAAAAAGAATCAGTAGAAAATAGAGCTCTTAACAAAATTCTTTACCAAAGCCACTATACCCAAAGAACTATTTGACACAAATCTTGTCCTGCTAATCTAAGTTTGGAAAGGGAGAGTGAAAGTAAAATTTTTACCTTCCTCTTGACTGGGCACTAGAGTGAGACCTGGCAGGCTACCTTATTCTCCCCCTGACTACTGGCCCCAGCTGGAGTATAGTATCTCAGCTAGTCCCATCATTGGTCTCCCCTGTAGAGAAGGGAAAGTAATTTTCTCGCTAAGCTTTTGGTTCTTTACTGAGAACCCTTTGTAATAAAACACAGATTAACGGGAGAAAAACAAGTGTAATAATACATATGCCCCCAGAGACAGGGGTTTTGAGTAACACCTCAAAATGGCCTAGCTGTAACCTAAGACAAAAGATGACATCCTGGGTTGGGGGTTGTACCCAGTTATGGGAGCTTATCAGCAAAGGGCAGTAAACAAAGGCAAGGTTGTTATGCAGATTTAGGCCATTGCCTTCTGTTTGGGTAAAGAGTTTGCAGGGATTTAGTCATCCTTCTCTTCTTTGCATCCTTACTATTGGAGATCCCTTATATAAATGTCCCTGAAAAAGGGTAACTTCTCAGTGTCTACTGCTTCTTAAATAACCAACTCAAGATAATTCTTATGAAAAAGAGGCACAGTCTAGAATGGTGTATTCTGGTCCCTTGCACACTGAGCTTAGCTATATGTATCTTGGGAAAGGACCCAATCTTTTATGTCCTGTTATATACTATGTGTTTCACCTTTTTCATCTTACTGTACTATAAATTCATTAAACATTATAATAAGTAGATTCCTTTGGATGTTCACAGGTTAAGATGCCACATTGTTGAGAGCAGTAAGCCAACTACTCTTACATTAAAAGACCATGCTTTCAACTTATCAGATAAAACCAGTGAAGATATAGCTCTACAAGTAAGTGTTCTTTCTTAACTAAAAGTTGTTAATGCTAATCAACATTAAAGATTCATTTTGTTTCCACTGACATAAAGAAAACTTTTGGCATAAGACAATAGAAAATCAGGACTAACTTCTTTACAAAGGGAACAATGGCAAGCTATGAGTTACCTTTGGAAAACTAACTTTCTTAAAGCTTTGGCCATTTTAATTTGGACTGGGATCATATAGAAAAGCACATGGTACTTTGGGGAGTATCGAAGAAATTCCATCTCATGGAAGAAAACCTACAGGGTATTTAAAGACTTAAATACCCTTAAAAAGACAGGGGACTCAGTAACTGGTTCCTTTCTCAGCTAGAAAGTTAGACCTTTTCAAAGCAAGGCTATGCAGATACATGTCTATTCACCACACCTAATTTCTCAAGGTATTTCCAGCTCCCTATCTTTCGGGGTTATATTTGTGGAACTTCTAATATTCCTGTTTGTCATTTACTTGAGTAATGTACTGTTTTATTGATAAAAATCTTTCATCCTTTCTTTCCCTCTTTAGCTCAATCGTTTACTAGAAAGCAATAGGAAGCTTGAAGATCAAGTTCAGCGTTGTATCTGGTTCCAGCAGCTGCTGCTTTCCTTAACAGTGCTCTCGCTTGCTTTTGTCATCTCTTTCTTCTATTTGTTGTACAGTTAAAGAAGTGCTCCGTAGGAAACATGGCTCCTTGTTAACTAGTTGGAAAAAGTAACAGACCCCAAACTTCACCACCACGGTCCTAACAGTGCGGCACATCTGTGCTTCCAAGAGGAGGTGCAGCACTTCAGGGTGGGGAGGGCAGACACATGTCTTGAAAATAAACTGTTAGAATAAGGAAATGCTGATGAAATTGATCATAAGAGACTATCGCTAGTTAGTAAAGGCCTATTTGTTATATAGTTTAAATATAATTTATTTTTTCCTTTTGATTTGAATACTTTTAAAGCTCAAGCTCTATAATGTATATATGTTAGCTGAACTGAAATGTGTAACATGCTTTATTGCAGCCAAAACAATATCATCTGCTTTTTTTTGAACAAATTATAGCTGAGCCAACTTAGTAGCTTTTCTATACTATGTAAATAGAGAACATGTATATTGAGACAGAGTAATTTATGTAATCATGACTTTGTAATTTTGAGAATTATTTCCAGATGATAGTTAATATTCCTTGGGAATGTGAAACTAATGCCAAACCACCTTTAGCCTTTGTTTCTTATCTGTATTCCTTAATAGCCTGCCTTTTATTAATCTTGGACTTTTTTATAAATACTCATTTAGGAAGAATTTGGAAAGCTGAGTTTGGTTGGGATTTTTCTTTGAAGTCTGTTAGTAATGTCCAGAAGGAAAATCTCTTCGATCCCACCTTCCAGCCTTTCATGGCACTTCCTGTTGCTCACTGTGGCTGGACACTGACCTTTGGCGTCATTTATTACAAAGGCCTGATGCTCTATAGAAGCCTGATTCCCCATTGCTCCATCCTCACCGGTTTTTCTACAGGAAAGGAGCTAAAGTTTCTTGAAAAGTTAGTGGTTGAGATGCATAGCAACACAGTTTACATTTCAGTTCCCTGGTTAAAAATCAGCGTGAGGGGGAAACTGGACAGAAGACTAGAATACCTAGAAGGGGGAAGGGGGAGTCGAACCAAAATGTCTGGTCTCCATGTAAGAGCGAAAAAATCCAACTCATGAAGACCTGTGAAACCTGCAGACCAGGAGTCCTTGTCTTGCTTGATACTCTCTCTGCCTTTGTCAAAATAGTACTGAGGATGCTTCCTCCATTCCTAAAATGATATACCCTGCAGGACCACAGGCTGATGAAACTAGTGTTTTCTCATTAATATAAACAGTTTCAGCCCTTCCACGTTGGTTCACATGTAAATCTACTTTTTCTGAAAGGAAAAATAGCCTTGCTGTAAAATAAATTTTGAGTTTTGATTGAGCTATGTTTGGAGATTTTTTTTATTATCCTTGAGTGTAGTGTTGGCGGCTTTCATCTTTAAAAGTTGATAATTCCAAATCTGAGTTGTGAGCATCCCTTCAAAACTGGCCTAGGACATAAAACCTTAAAAGGACACTGGTATGATACTCTGTCTTAATTTGGGTTTTTCTATTTCAGTTTGCCAACTCCAGACGCGAAAGTGACTGCAGTCCTCCCTAAGTACTGTCCCTAGTAACTCCCTGTGCGCACGCACAGCGGCCCCTTTCTGTGTTCCATGCCTGGTGTAATATCATCTAAACCCGAAGTATATGTTTTGTTCCTCAGCAAGCAAATGAGGAAATAACTAGTCGAGATTGGCAATGTATTGTGCTAACAGTGTTCCTTTAATGTTTCAACTCACTAAGCTGTGCTGCCTCCATGTCTGGCCAGTTCAGTTTAACGTTGTTAATGGTTATGTGTCTATTAAGTGTGACTAAACAAATACAAAAAGCTATCAAAGGCATCTAAACTTTACATTTGTCTCTGATTAATCATATATTCACATTTGATTTTATTCTGTCTTCACTTGATTTTATCACATGTGTATGATTACTAGAGTACTAAAAATATTTTTAATCATATCATTACCTGTTCATGACCAAACTGCCAAGGACCAACATTTAGATTGTTTTCACTTAGCAATGGAAACTAGGATTTTTCCATGAAAACATTAATGAGATACTAGCTTGATCTGCAAGTAGCCTAAAACTGCATTTGCTCCAACTTCATACCATAACTTTTTATATCTTGCCACTAATTTTGACTGGATTTAATAGCACTTTATTGTACAATTGCGAAAACAAAAATATATTCCTAGAATTGTTGCCAGTGTAATTTCTCTAATGTTCTGGTGCTTTTCATATATTTTCAGTATTTTATTACTATATTCGTATTTTCTTTGTATAAATTGATCAAAAGAACATGTTTTCTATTTTAATATGTTTTAGAAAAATAATTACATTTATGAAATAAATATCATCAGGAAAACCTCTGGTCTCTAATTGATAAAGCATCTTAAAATCAATGTTCAAGCTCACTCTGACCTTTTAAAGATCACATTTATTTCTTTTAGACCCATTTGCATTTTCATAAGGACAGACTACTAGGTTCCCACAATGCCGCTGTGCACCTGTGAACCTGGCTTGTGTGGCTCAGGTCAGGGTGCGGCCGCTGTTTGCCTAATGCCTAGTCTACACTGCACTGGCAGTCAGTCACAGCTCAGGGCTTCTGGAAGGAACCTGGCACTAGAACCCTGTACGTCAGCTGCCTCACATCCCACGGTCCTCACATCCTACACTTCCTGGCTCACAGGAGCAAGCAGGAAGCTGGCTCCAAGGCCACTGGGCTCACGAGGGACTGGGACACCGAGGGTGTACTTGAGAGAGCAGAGCAGCAGGGCAGCTGGGGATGGTGACAGAAGAGGCCCCTCAGCCCTGGAAGACAACTCCCAGACGGCAGCTGCCAGCCCTTCCCCGCGGAGTGAGTAATGCAGGCCATCTCCTAACTGGAAAAAAGGCCTAGCTCCAAGACCAAGCTGCAAGCACAGCCAGGGACCTTTCCGAGCCACAGAAGTGCTCCTGGAGCCCCATCTCCAGCTAGGAGAGGACAGGCTGCCTTACAACAGCCTTCAGCGCTTTCTCCCCTACCTTTTCACCCGCGACTCTGGGTTGCCTGGAGTTAGAAGAACACACCCCCGCAGAAGTAGAAGGGCCGCCCTTTTCTCCCTGGCCCAAGAGGGCAGTGGTGGCTCTGGCTTCAAGACCCGTCTCTGCCATTCACACCCGTGTGCCTTGGGCGTGATAAATGATAAATCGCGGTCTGCTTCCTTGTCCCCACGGAAGTGTGATGAGCGGCGGAGCCAGTTTGTGGAACAAATGAGAGGCTGGCGGGGTTTGCCGCCACAGCCTTTCTCCATACCAGCTTCCCAGGCCTTTAACACTTGGGGTGATCATCCAGAGTATCCCCCGCCCCATTCAAAACCAAACTTCTCCCTACTTGGTATTTCTTATCCCTGGCTGCCTTGGCATCTCAGTCTGGAGCCCATGATGGAACGAACACCTACAAGGCCAGCGCTGCTCAGCCAGCCGCCTCGAGTCCTGGGAAGAAGCACACCTTCCAGTCTGAGCAAACTCGGTCCTTGCTTCCTCCCACCCTCACACCCACACAACATGCTCCAAATGGACGACGGAGACACGTGGATGATTCAGAGGCAGGGCTCTGAGATGGGGCGCAAACCCACCAGACGGGGAAGCGCAGACCGGGACCAGGAATCAAGGGTTGTTTCCCAGGCAATTGTAACAGGAAACAGCAGAATGCGCGCCCGGGAGTGGGAGACAGTGCGTCTCTATCCCACTGACTTTCTCTAGGTTCATAGCTTCAGCTCACGCACACATTCAAACTTCTTTTATAAATAGACTGCTGAGGGAAAGTATGTGACCATGATTTTAAACACTTATTCAATCATAAAATCACTCGAGAAACATTGTCATGATGTGTTAATGTACTCGGGCAAAGGGGAGTTCCTACAATTGTGTGCTTTGTAAATGAAGCACCAGTGAAAAACAATTAGGTGTTTTATAACTTTCCCTTTTCTTTCAGAATGATGCATTCACTTCAGTTTGCTCATTTCGATTAGATTTCTTGGATCTAAATACGCTTTATGAAAGTAGTTATGTGAAAAGGTGCAAACTTTTTCTTACCCTTTTTTAGAGAACTGCATCATGAATGCAGCATTTATACTGTCTAGTTTTCTTGGCTCAAGATCCAATGCCTTGAGTTCTACTGACTCAGATAGCATATTGTCAGGTCATTCTGGAGCTCTTTACATATGTATGTGTATTGAGAAATCTCACTGATTACCTGCTTCGTTTTTTGAAGTCATCCACATTGCCCTATTGCCATTTATTCAATTGTCCCATAAAATCAGATTTGGTTTCACCTTCTCTTTACATATGTATGTATTCTCATTTCTGATTGCAAGAAACTTCAAAACTCCTATATTCTGCCTGTCCCCTTTCCTTATTGGATCTGGGACGCTAACAAAATAAGAAGTGAATCATTTTTCTTTCCCCATCTGATACTCCTGTATCCTTTTTCTACACCAAAGCCTCACTGTGATACTACCATGCAGTCATTACCTGGAACTTACTGTTTGTGGTGAAATTTGCCCTGAACTGCTTTGCCCACCAACATGCAAATGTGCTTCAACAATTCGAGTCAAATGCCAAATAACTTCTTAGTTGCAAAGCTAATGTCAAAAGTGTGTTTTGCAACCTAAATGCCCTGGGATAGAGGAGTGGATTGTGGCAATATGGTCTAAAGACACGATGGAATACTACTCGGCTGAAACAAAGGTGAACTGTTGTCATTTGCCTCAACAGGGATGAACTGGAGGGGATGATGCTAAGTGAAATTAAGCCAGGAGGATAAAGACAAATACCAGAGGCTTCACTATGTGTGGAATATAGAGAAACATAACAAAGGATTGGGCAGAACTATACCAGTAGTACTCCCTAGAAATCTGATTGGGGAACTGAAGCTACAAGAGGGGGAAGGGCTAAAATACAGCAGGAAGGGGCCCAATGGACTCACGAGGGGGACTCTGGGTGCCTTGGTGGTGGGTGTGGTGGGAGGACATACATCTGAGGAGCGTGTCCTGCTCCTCTAAATCCCGTACCGTGTTATAAACCAATATTACTTCTAAAAAAATTTTTTATGTCAAAAGTGATTTTTCTGACACTCTTCCAAATTATAAATCGGGTTCCAACTACTTTCTTTTGGGGGTGGAGAGGGAGAAGGTTATCATTAAGGGCAAGAACAATCGTATGACACAACTTTTTGGTGACTAAATTAATTAGTTTCCTTTTCCTCAACTTATGTAAAAAGCAACACTTCCTTGAAAATTCAGTATTTACTGCTTTGAGCTCCTAAACACTTTAAGAGCTCAGCATCAATGGCATAGGAAGTCTTCCAGGCGGTCGGACTCTAACACCAGTGCTTGGGTGGGACCAAGGAGTGCAAATTCCCTTCAAGAAGCCCTAGAGAGGTGCCGGCATAGAGACAGACATGGGATCCCTTACCTTGGTGAGTCCAGACTTCATTTTAACACCAGATAACGTATCCAGCCTGCTTTCACTTGGGGAGAGTGAAGGGTCACGTTGTCCAATAAATACACATTGTCTTACGTCTTTCAAACTAAAATCGCCAAGACTGTAAGAGGTGCGAAGGACAGAGAAGGAATAAAAGACCAACCATATTTACTCTTCCACGAGCGCTGAGTGGAACAAACACTCTTTATTCGAGGGCTGAGGGCTGGGTGTCACTGAGGTCGCTCACATTCTTAGGGTTAGAGTCAGAACTGAGTCACCTTCCTTAGACCTCTCCAGAAAGGATCTTCGACACTCCTCCCGCCACTCACTGCTAGCCCCAATCCACACTGGTGCCTACGCCCAGAGCTCCAGCAAAACAGGACTCACTGAGGCCCCACGGTGACCTCCGTGTCACTCACCCAGGGGCCTGCATCAGCCGAAGGTGCAGTGAGTTCTTAGGCAGCTTTGGGCTACCCCAACCACGCGGTTTCTGAGCCCACATCCCGCTGACTCAGTTGAGCCTCCTTCGCTGGCTGGCCTTCCTCCACCAAGTCTTTTTAAGACGTTCCAGTTAGAAGCAGGCGCCTTCCTCCCTCCCCATAGGAGACACCCCAGGGCCCAGCTGCCAGTGGCAGCCACCAAGGGTGACCCTTGAGAACTCCAGCCAGGCCTCCTGCCTGTCTAGACAAAAGCGCCTGCAGTGGGCGGGCAGCAGCTGCAGGGCCTGTCACAGCACTTTAACAACAACTTCCAGGGGCCTCCCTGGTGGCGCAGTGGGTTAAGCAACGCACTATGAAGCAGACCGCAGTCACTGCAGCATGAGTTCGATCCCTGCTGCAGGCCAGGGAGGGGACCCACATGGCGCTGCAGACCTCTCCTGCCTCGCCTGCTGCTGCCCTTGGCTGTGTATTTCTGTCGATCTACCTGTTCTGTTCCCAGCTCTGTCTCTGTTGAATCTTCCCTCCCTCCCCCATATGTCTGGCCTGTACCCCAGTTCTTGTGTGCATAAATAAATAAATCTTTAAAAAATAAATAAAATAAAAACAACTTCCATTGTCCCCATCCCAGTCTCCCTCCCAAAGCAGGGCGCCACCTCCACCCTTTAGATCAGCCCTACCTCCACTTCCCTCGGCACTACCCCCCTCTTCGACCTGCAGCATCTCACCTAGAACAACCTCAGGTGGGATCTGTCTCATAAGAATCTCAGGTGAGATCTGGGCATCCCTTCACCCTCCGCAAACCATCCTCCATACTATATCCGGCACAGCCTGTCCTATCACACCCCAGATTAAGCCCCCAGTGGCTTCCATGGCTTAGTCCACGATTCAGGTCCACAGCTCAGCCTTTAAGCCCTTGAGCGATCTGCCTCTCCCCTTCCTTCTCAGCCGGAAGTTTCTCTTTCTCCCTCTACGTGAGTGGTCTGGCCCCATCTCCCAGCCTTCCACCTTCGGAGTGGTCCTCAGCACGTCATTTGCACAGGAAAGGCCTGCCCACCCCAAGGATGCGGTCAGGTCGTGCTGTGAGCTGTTCCCATGACACAACCGCGTGTTCTGCATACACCATCACAGCTCGCACACCGACACACGTGTGATTCTGCTCATGTTCTTCTCCCCCACTAGGCTGTAAAGTACGAAGAAGGGATGGCGTCGCGTGGAATCCCACCCCTAGCACGTGGGTGGGCCAAGCCAACGAAAGAATGAGTACGCGGTCTTCGGGAAATAGAGAATTCTGACATTCTAGGTTTCTTCTAGCTCTTGGCCCCCCACGCGCCAATTCCCATCTACCCCCCCACCCCCGGCACAGCTTCGTGCGCAGCAACCAGCTGGAACCCTAGAGAAGAGCAAGGACAAGACTGCGGCGTCTCCAAGGAGCTGAACTGCCGGCCTGAGCCCTGCGACAGCGGCGGCAGCACCGCCACCGGCTCCCTGGCCTCGGCGGGACGTCCTTTCCGTCAGGGGTCATGGACTCCTCAAGCTCCCCGGTGCTTGGGCGCCCCCAAATGCTGAAGGAGCAGGGTGCTCCCCCCAGCTTTTCTTACTCTACTCACCCCACAGCAGAGATGACTACCCCGAGAACATGGCGCCAGCACACGGTCGCGAGTGCTGCCAGCTGGCTCCGTGGGCCCG
>JAGFMF010011596.1:501244-522416 GCA_019455555.1 Galemys pyrenaicus | reverse complement strand
AGCGGGCCGCAGTTCGCGCTGGCCACTGTCGCAAAGCTGAGAAACGCGAAATTCAACAAAAGTAAAGCACCCCCCCCCCCCAGAATTGCTCAGAACGTTCAGTATACGAATGCGCATGACAAATCTTCATGATTATTATGTAGTATTTCCCAAATTCATACAAGCATAGGATCCCTTTTTCAAGCAACGTATTTGGGAACTAAGCACTCTGAGAAAACCACTTTGGAAAACACCACCTTGGGAGGTTTAGCGCGTGTTGCTTGTAATCGCAGTCCGTAACAAACTTAAGTCACGGTCAAAGAAGATGCTCAAGGTGACATTACAGGAGGGGACTTAAGTCACGGTCAAAGAAGATGCTCAAGGTGACATTACAGGAGGGGAGAGTCACTGATAAAGGCCAGCAGCCTCCTTGCCTCAAGTCCATTGGTCAAATTCATTGAAAGCAGCAGAGAATTTCAATTAGAAGCTGCAGGCTTATAATATAAACTCAAAGACATCTCCCATGGCTTTGCACAGCCAAGTCCTATTTCACCCCCTTGTACCCAGATTACATCTTCGCTATGGCCAGACTGCACGTGTCTGACTCTCCTTTTTTTCTGACCCCTCGCCAGACCAATATCTGTTCTCGGTGGGTCAGTTCAATGCAACTCCCTTTGTGGAAGCTCACCCTGTGAGTCGGCCATTAGTCCTCTCCACGCGAGAGGACTTCAGCCGAGGCGCGCAACAACTTTTGGGCCTGAGCTCGCGGCCGATAGGTAGTCACCTGCCAGGAAAAGCACCCTTGTCTGCTTTCCTTTGCTAAAAGCGAATCCCAGCAGGCCTTGGGGCGTAAGGAGAATGCTAGTTTAGGGGACTTGCGTTGCAGACAAAATGTTCGCACGTTCCAAGTTCACGGCACCTTCTAAATACTGGCAGACTAGTGGCCCCTGCAGACAGTCCCTTCATCTCAGCTGCCTCTTCCTGTGCTGGTGGCATTTCCTTTTTGAGTCTTTTCCATCTTGGTGTTTATCTGAAGACAGAGACTCAGGCGAGTTTCTTCTTTGCTTACATCTTTGAATTTCAATGGTTCTGGCACTGATCTGTGGCTAATTATACCTATAAACCTTTCTGTATCATGGCTTCAAATCAATACACATTGTTATTCAAGACTGGGGGGGAACAGCAGGGGGGTAAATCTGTGAGCTACCTATATATAAATGTCCTTTTTTTTTTCTTTACCCCAGACACATCTTTCTATACCTACTGAATCTAATGCTCTTTGACTGAATTTTGGGTGAAATTTCTACATTCCTTTTCTTGCCCTGGTGACTCATTATTCAGGATGGTATTTCTCTGCTCTCCATTCAACAGCATACACAATACTGTTAGACTATTTACTTAACAGTCCCTAAATAAGCATGGCTTGGATCAAATGCACAGGTCAAAGTTTCATGGTTAATGAAAAGTGCATGGGAAAGAAATCCGCTTCGCTGCCCTTTAGCAATAAGCTGGGGGGGAAACCCACGTCAATTATGGAGATGGAGATGGAGCTGGAGAGGCACCAAAGAAAATATCACATCTGAAGTAAAGCCTGGTAACCTAAAAGATCACTAAGGACCCTTTAGACCTTCTCAAACACACCTCCAGCAATCGGGCTCTGATGGGAAAGGAGGCAGCAGCAGACTGAGAACGGCTGCAGGCAGAGCTGAAACTTCTGAACTCTAAGACGCCGCCCGTCAGCCGGTGCTGCAGTGTGCAGCGCCAGCACCACGCCTCGAGCAGCCTTTAGAAACAGTAGAGCAGACTATCTCAGGGTGCCCCGAGAGCTGATGAATCGGAATGGTCAGGTCACAAGCTCAGCAGTGCCCAGGTAAGTTCATAGGATCCAAGTAAGGGCTTCCTGCGCTTTTACTCCGGTCCTTCTCCCTAAGGACCCTCCTGTTTATTCATTTCTTTATCATTCCTTTGGCTTGACAGTTGTGATTAGAAGCTCTTATGACTTCATGGAGATTTTCTAGCTACATAGTTTGTGGCCACTTAGAAACGCATGAGGGCAAGTATGTGTATGTGGTAGAGTGAACTAAGCACCGATGGAATGTTCTTCAGGTGCTGTGCACAGTGTTGCAAAGAGAAATAAGGTCTTTGCCCTCAGGGACTCAGTCTTCGGGTGGGGTGACCCTGCCCAGATGGAACATACGGGACATCAGTTACACAAAAGGAGCCTTTTTTTTTTTAAACATAAAACCTGTTCATTTTCTATTCTGAGAGTTAAGAGAATGCCACCGACATCTGAAAACTGCCCGTACCCCAGAAATCCACAGATTCCAGGTGTGATGACCAGAGAGACCCTACACCAACCTGGCACACCCTCGCAAAAACATCAGTGGGTGAGGACAGACACCAGGGGCACGGCCCGCAAACCTGCGAGGACACTTACTGAGGTGGGCAAGGCTGGTCTGTGGAGCAGCTGCTGGCTGTCCTCCCCACTGACACGGCTGTGTGCTCTGCGAGCCACTGAGGCAGTACACGCTGTAGAGAGGGCTTCTCACGGGTGATGGGGGCTGAGGGGTTGGGGGAGAGAAGGACAAGGGAGACAAATTTCTAAGAGGGATATGTGAAAATAGCTGAATTTGGTCAAAGGAACCACATCCTGAAAGCAATGCAGGCGCTCGCTAACAGTTGGCTGAAGAAACAAACAGCTTATGACACCAAGCGTAACATCTCCGCGCTGGTGCTGAGGACATTAATAGTGATCGAATCACTTCCATACTGGTGAAATCACCCTGGGCAGGGTTCATCCTGCACAGGGAAAAAGAATAGGGTGTGCCCTGAACTCTACTTGGCAGGTCCAGTTCTTAGCACTGTTTTGATCACCCATAATAAATGTTTCATGTTTATTCTAATTTTTCTAAAAGCACTTTGATATGCAACTTTGCAAGAGGAATTCAAATGTCTAATGCTCCATTTCGAACTAATGGATTCGTTTAGTGTTGGAAACCCATTAGCAAAACTGTTTCCCATTCTAGGGAACAATTATTCAATATTCTGAGGCTCTTCAGAGTGCAACTAAAAGAGTCACTTCAACAGGTGCTATTTACAACTTTCTATCACATAGGATGGTTCCTGAAAAAAGAAACTACTACCCACACTCTCTCCTGGCATTCACTAAGTGAATGTATTTTATTCGGGTGCTACCGAAATAGATTTTGCTTTTCTGGATCTGTGAAAATGTTCTGTTTCTTGTTTATTCCTTTAGAAAGTAATAACTATAACACGACTAACTGATCTCCTTCTATTTTCATTCTATTAAAAACAATTCCTGAAACTAGGGCTAGTTATTCCCAGAACCAAGTATTCCCAGAACAGAAGACGAGGACAAGTTTCTTGATTATGATTAAGCCCAAAGAAATACCACTGGAGGGGCACAGGGGGAAAGAACAACTGTTTTATGTGATGCAGAAACCCTGTCTACCACTCTCCAGGCAATACTAAAAGGGCAGGCTTGTATCTACAAATACATCCTAAGAATAACCACTGCACAAAAGCAACAATGCTCAGGCTTTGCTGCTAACACAACAATCAGATTCCCTCTTCTCACATGAGGAAAGTGCTGGGTTGTACTGGAAAAAGCTCATGGCTCAAAAATTCCTCTAAGTAAATGATTTGATGCTCAGGATATGATCTTATGGATATATCGCTCCAGGTTAGGAAATAAAAGGGCCTGTGAAATCCACACATGCCTGTATAAATTCAGACATCTCTCAGAAATCCTCAGAATGGTGCAAATGAAGATCACATAACAGCAAAGGAAAATTGTGTCATATTTATGTGAAAAAGGAAGTATAGATAACTATGGGGAAAAGATAAAAGAAAATGTTTAAATCATTTCATAAAGGAGAAGAGAGGAAAGAGAATACATCGAATTAACAGTCATTGTATCTATTGGTAGAGGATAGATTTCTTTCCACTTTTTCTTTTCCTTTTTAAAAATGAGTTTATGATAGCCAAAAAAATTATAACCAAAAATTTTAATAAAAAAAAATAAGTTACACAATACAAGTTTTCTTTTATACTTCGAAAATGTTTTTTTTTTACAATAACCAAGGAGTCAAAGCAAAAGGGAAATCAAAGTATACATTGAGGTAAATGAAAATACAATATACCATAACTTATGAAAAGCAGCTCCAAGAAGTTCTAGATTATAGCAATACATGTCTACATTAAGAAACATGGAAAGTCTTGAAAACAAGCTAACTTTATACCACAAAAGGAGTCAAAAGAAGAATAAAGCTCAAAGTTGGGAATAAAAATATCAGTGTAGAATTAAATGAAAGAGGTGGAAACTAAGCTGGTTCTTCAAAAATGAAAAAAAGAAAGTTGATACACCTGTAACTAGACTTATCAAGAAAAAAGACTCAAAATTGGAAATAAAAGGATACATTACTACCAATACCACAGAAATACAAAGGATAAGAGACTATCATAAATAATTATATGCCAAAAAAACTGGACAACCTAGAAAAATGCTTAAGTCACTAAAATGGATATAAGCTACAAAGACTGAATCAAGAAGAAACATAAAAATCTGAACAGACCAATGACTACAAAGGAGATTGAATCACTAATCAAAAACTTGCCAACAAACAAAAGTCTAGGCCCAGATGGCGTCAATGGTGAATTCTGCCAATGTTCAAAATGAATGAATACCAAGCTTTCCCAAGTGCTTCCAAAAACAGAAGAAACACTTGTTGTATAAGGTCAGAATTATCTTGATGCCAAATCCAGGAAAGGATGCAACAAATAAAAATAAGCTATTTTCACTGATGAACATACACGTTAAATGAACATACAGACTGATTTCAACAATATATTAGAAAGCTCATACACGATCTGATTAACTAGAATTTACTCCAGAGATAAAAGAAAGTTCAAAATTGAGAAATCAACAGGCTACAAAACATTAACATAATGGTAAAAACCATATGATTATGTCAAAGGATGCAGAAAAAACATTTTACAACAGTCAATATCCATTTACGATAGAACAAAAAGCTCTGGAAAATTGGGAAAGGAGGGAAGATACTGCAACATAAAAAAAGGCTATAGCTAACAGACTGAGCGCTGACATCACCAACAGCAAAAAGCAGAAGATTTTCCTCTCAGATCAAGATCAAGACAAGAGTGTCCATGATAACCATTTTTATTCAACATGGTATTGAGTCCTAGCCAGAGCAATTAGATGAGAAAACTAAAAGGCATCCAAACCAGGAAGGAAGAAGTAAAACTGTCACTACTTGAATGGAATGAGACATACTATATATAAAACGCCAAAGATGTTACAAAATGATTGTGAGAACCAATAAACAAACTCAGTAAAGTTGTAGGATACAAAAAGAATGTATAAAACTTTGTTACATTTTGATACACTATACTGGAAAGAGAAATTAAGGAAACAATCCCAAGTACAGTTGCATCGAAAACAATTAAATACCTAGGAATAAATATAACCAAGGAGGTGAAAAAACTGTTCTTTGAAAACCATTAAGACACTGATAAAAGAAATTGAAGAAGGGGCCTCCCTGGTGGCGCAGCGGGTTGAGCACCGCACTGTGAAGCATCCGAGGCACAGCAGCACGAGTTCGATCCCCGGCCAGGGAGGGGACCCACATGGCGCGGCAGACCTCTCCTGCCTCGCCCGCTGCTCCCCTCAGCAGTGTATTTCAGTCGATCTGTCTGTTCAGCTCCCCGCTCTGTCTCTGGTGGATCCTCTCACCTCCCACGCCTCTGGCCTGTACCTCAGTGCTTATATGCATAAATAAAAAAATATTTAGAAAAAAAAAGAAATTGAAGAAGACACAAAGAAATGGAAAAATATTCAGTCTTATGCACTGAATTAATGTCCATTTTTCTCAAAGCAATCTACAGATTCAATGCAAACCATATTCAAAATTCCAATGGCATTTCTTACCAAAAAAAGAATAAACAATCCTAAAATTTGTATGGAACCACAAAACAACCATATATAGCCAAAGCTATCACACTAATTTCAAACTATATGAAAAAGCTATAGTAATGGAATCAATATGGTATTGGCATATAAACAGGCACAAAGATCAATGGAACAGAAAGAGAGCCAAAAAATAGACTCATACATATATCATCAATTGATTTCTGAAGGAGCCATGAAAATGTTCAGTGCAGGATAGTCTCTTCGATAAACGGTGTTGGAAAAACTGGACAACCACAAGGAAAATGAAATTAGACCACTATCTTAACGCACTGTAAGAAAATGACCTCAAACTCAATTAAAGTTTGAATGAAACATATTGATCAGACTTAAGACCTGAGACCAAAAACTCCTGTAAGAAAACACAGGCAGTAAACGCCTTAATAGTGGTCTTGGTGATGATTTTTTGGATCTGACACCAAAAGCAAAGGAAAAAAGGCAAAAATCAACATGTGGAGTTAGCTTAAAGCAAAGCGAATCAAAATGAAAAGGTAACCTACTGAATGGGGAAAAATATTGGCAATTCAATGTCTAATGAGGGGTTAATATTCAAAATATATAAGCACTCATACAAATCAATAGCAAAAAACAAACAAACAAACAAAAAAAACCCAAACAATCTAATTAAAAATCGGGCAGATCTGAACAGACATTTTTCCAACAGGAACAGGTGTACCGGAAAAGATGCTCGACCTCCCCAATCATCAGGGAAATGCAAATCAAAACTACAATGAAAGCATCCCTCCACTCTTAATTACTTTTACTATCTTGACAGAATTACTACGTCAAAAAGAATTACGTTTTAGCAAAGAGGTAACACTAGTTGGTGGGACAGAAGGTTGCTGCAGTTACTATGGAAAACATGGCAAGTCCTCACTGTTGCATTATTGACAATGGTTAGCCTATGGAAGCAACATAAGTGTCCATCAGCGGATGAATGAAGAAAGAAGTTGTAGGGTGTGTGTGTGTGTGTATGCGCACATGTACATACCTACAGATTTATGCACATACACAAAAAGTAATGTTATTCAGCCATGAAAGTTGAACAGGTTATAAGAAATGAAGAAATGAAGACTCCACGTCTTACTATGCTATATGTAGTACTTGCTTTAATGCATGTATTCTCTAATTTCCTCCAAATTAAGACTCCTGGAGGAATGGATCGACCTGTTTATTACTGGTCCACAAGAGGTAAGTACAGGAATTGAGAGTATCCAGAATCGTTTCTGTCAATTTTGCACTTTCATTTTAATTTACGTGTCTAAAATTTAACTGTATTATATGCCCTTTTCTTACTTCAAGTATGCATTTTTGTGTTTTGAGTATGTAACAGTTTCCAAAGGGTTACCAGTCTTTTCAAAGCTGGTTTGTCATTCAGATAATTGGGTCAACAGTGCTGCAGAGCCCCCAGTCTGGGCACACCGCGTAAAGCAGTGGTTCTCAGCTGGGAGGGACTTTGCCCCCCCCATGGCATATGAGTCAATATGTGAAGTCATTTTTGATCCTCACAACCACAGAGTTGGGACCAGCTCTGCTGGCGTCTTGTGTGCAGAGACCAGAGACGTGGCCCCGACTCCCACAATGCACGGACAGCTGCCGCAACAAAGGATCATCCAGTCCTGTAACACAACAAAGGATCATCCAGTCCTGTAACACAACAAAGGATCATCCAGTCCTGCACATCGTGGTGGCGGGTTTGAAAAACTCTCCTCTAAAGATTTATCTCAACTCACACCCGCGAGTCATTTTACGTTCAAAGACGTTTTTCTTCTGCCTCTTAGCTGATGAGTTGCATCGTTCCATCAAGACCGCATGTCACGTGACAGGCTTAAAATGGATTTAAAACAAAACCAAAAAAACCCTGTTCTTCTTTGCAGCAAAGGTTCTTCTCTCTTCTGACACCCCTGATTCTTTTGTGGCAGAGCAAAAGGGGAAACACAGTATGGTGATGTTGCCATAAGAGGATCTCATGACTTTCTTCCCCTGACATCAGTTTTTTTGTAAAAACCAGCTCTTCGGTTTCTCAGTCTTGTCTTTAGCATGTGTGTGTTAGCGCTAATTTGACAGCAGTGCTGAAATATTCACATTATGAAAACTTCTCCGCTGACCCTTCTAGCGACCATCATTCACAACACTAAATTAACACTCTTTCCTTGCTGGACTTGAACTTGCTGTTCGAGCTTGTAGGGAAAAAGCTTTTCAAACACGTGTAAACAGCATCTGACAAATTTTGCTGCAAAGAAACACGAAGTGGCATGTACTCCTGTTCTGCTGACTTGCACTTGCACTGCTGCTACTAGAAATCATTTCATTGCAGTTTGTTTTCGCTCAGTGACTTGATCCTTTCTCTTCATTCACTGACTATTTGTAGATAAACATGCTCCTTGGCCACTGGGTTTCGAATGTGAACAATTAGCTTGACCCCAACATATGTCCCGATGTCCTTGTAAATGAGATCTTTGACACCTTAATTGAAGCCATTCTTATAAATAATCCTCCTTCTCCGGCTGTCGCCTGGTAATTTTATAAAGAGGACTGTTTTTACTATACTGACTCACTAAAATGCTGGTTATCAAAGCTCATGTCCAAAAATGACAGTTTGGGTTAGTATAACAAGAGCTAGTACTCTCTTTTTAAATGTATTTATTTTTACAATGTTTGCTTTCTTTTTTTAAAAAAAGATTTATTTATTTATGCACACAAGCACTGAGGTACAGGCCAGAGGCATGGGAGGGGAGAGGATGCAGCAGAGATAGAGCAGAACAGCGGATCCACTAAGACACACTGCTGAGGGGAGCAGCGGGCGAGGCAGGAGAGGTCTGCTGTGCCATGTGGGCCCCTCCCTGGCCGGCAGCAGGGATCGAACTCGTGCAGCAGTGGCTGCGGTTTGCTTCATAGTGCGTTGCTTAACCCACTGCGCCACCAGGGGAGGCCCCCAATGTTTGCTTTCTTTTCTCAGGTGTGGTCCCCATAGTTTCCACCACCAGTTCACCCGTGTGCTGTCACCACAGTCCCTTGTGCTCTTCCGATCCCGGCCTTGATCCCCCTAGTCCCGCCCTCATCTGCAGAGCCCCTGCAGATGACTCTGGTTTGTAGTTGTCTGTTTACTGTTGTTGTGTTTTGTGGTGGTTTTCTTATCTTTTTTCTTTGATCCCCTATAATCCTCCTATAAGCGAGACCATCCGATATTTTCCTTTTTCCTTCTGACTTACTTCACTGAGCATAATCCCTTCAAGTTCCATCCATGTTTCGGCAATAATATTGCTGAATAATGTGTACCACATTTTCTTGATCCAGTCATCTATTTTTGAGCATGTGGGCTGATTCCAGGTCTTACCTGTCATAAATAATGCTGGGATAAGCATGGGGGTGCAGGGATTCTTCTGAATTGATATTTCTGTGTCCTTTGGGCAGGAAAGTCCCTAGATGCAGGATGGCTGGGTCATATGGCAGCTCCACTTTTAGTAGACTGAGGAACTCCATACAGCTTTCCATAGAGGTTGGACCAGTCTGCATTCCCACCAGCAGTGTAGGAGGGTTCCAGAGCTAATCTTTTCTGACTCTCATTTACCAAGTACTGTTCTAAGCACTTTATGTTACCTCATTTAATCGCTGTGATAAGCCCACACCTTGTGTGTTGTCATAATAAGCCTCAATCAGGTCTCCTGAGTCAGGATCCTCCAGGGAGTCAGGAAAATTGTTAGCATCTCAAATTCAGAAGTATGTCCTAAAGTTGGAGAGCCGCTGAATTGAGCGTTTTCTCCTTAAAGGCAAGTCGAATTTGACACTGCTGCTTATGAAAGCAAAATTCAGCTTCAGACCCTGTTCTTTATCACAGGTAGGAGTGAAGCGACTTACGGTACTTCCAAAGATTCCAGCTTAATCAGACAGACCCACTTGGAGAGCTTAGACCTCCCCTGATTATGCAAAGAGAAAGTACCAGTGACTTCCCCCAAGCAATGACAGTCATGCTTTGCAGAAGTGAGAATTTCAGCATCAGCACAGGGGCTTCTTCACAGACTGACAGATGGACTTATTCATGTGATGTCCATTCATACGCCTTAAAAGTCACTGATCGTAGTAGATCACAGGATCAGAGGAGTTTGTAAAACAGATCTGGGTGTAACCTAAGGAAGTGAGCAGCAGTGAAGGCCAATTTTCATAACAACTTGGGTCTTTGGTGTTGCCTTCATCAACACTGTCAATGCTGTATATTAAGTGTTTAAGTATTTTTGAAGCGCATCCTGGCCACCTTCCAAGCAGCCACTTGCTGGCTACTTTAGGCCTGTCACAGTGTCTGTGAACACGAACATGCTTCTTGCTTTAATCGGAGTTTGCTCTGCCTCCACCTCTAGCTTCTGCCCGTAGTGTCCCTTGTCATCATTCGTTCAGTGGGCAGGGTCTGTAGTCATGAACAGAGGCGTTTATCAGAGCCTTGGCAAACAGCGAGGAGACGAACAAGGTTGTCATTTGCCTGACATGGGAATTAGCGAAGACCTCACAAATGGACTAGCAGTTAAACTGGCCTCAGAGGACGGGCAGGGATTCTGCAAACAGTAGTCCATTTTGAAGATAAACCATGTATGAAATAGTACATGAGAACACGTGTATGCCATTTCTGGGTCTCAAAGCATCCATAACTCCATGGCTTGAAATTCTGGGTACACTCTGAGCGATTAAGGCCTGTCATAGGCACTTGTTTTAAGAAACAATTTTACAGGCAGGCTTCCCTGGTGACGCAAGGGGTTAGGTACCGCACTGTGGGGCTTCCGCAGCCATTGCAGCATGAGTTCGATCCCCGGCCAGGGAGGGGACCCACATGGCGCAGCAGACCTCTCCTGCCTCACCTGCTGCTCCCCTCAGCAGTGTATTTCACTTGATCTGCCTGTTCTGCTCCCCGCTCTGTCTCTGGTGAATCCCCTCACTCACCGCACCTCTGGCCTATACCCCAGCTCTTGTATGCATGAGAAATAAAATCTTTAAAAAAAAACAACACAATTTTCCTTCAAAGAGGAAAACAAACTGGACAGTAAAATATCTCATATTACTGACAAGAAACAAGACAACAGGCCCAGAACGGAGTCACTCAGTACTAAATGTCATACCAGCAAGTGAGACTTCATTTCAGTTTTCCCAGAGACGGGCTATTAAACCTGCAGACCAAGGCCGACCCCAAAGGACAGGGGTTTCTTGTTTTTATTTTGCCTAGTAAAACCTCCAGTCCCTGCCCCCTTCTGCCTGTGACATCTCTCACAGCTCCTCAGAGCTCCTTCCTGTCTGTCAAACCTGATGCTGCCCTATTCAAATAATTTGCTCAAACTCTTAAAAATTGCAATATATCTCAGTTCATCTTTGAACAGATTTAATGTAGTAAAATGTCAACGTTGGTCCCAAAAGAATAAGCCCCAAACTCATCTATAAGTCAGAAATTCTCTTCATTCTAGCCAAGTGAGTGCCAACAGGGGTGATTTTGATGCCTGGGACAGGCGGCAACATCTGGAGACACTTCGTCTTGTCACACCTGTGGGATGTGTGGACCTGGTGACAGTATGCACTCACCTTGGAGAGCTATAAACAGCAGTGCTTGGACGTGCACAGGCAAAGATCGTCTAGAATGAAAGCCTCCATCTTATACATAAGCTAACTTAGTAGGTCACAGGTGTGTCAGATGCTACGAAACTGTGACAGCAGCCTGGTGCCTCAGCGACCAGAGTCTGCGGGCAGGTGGCGTGGTGGGATGCCGGGACTCCGTGCCTCCACCTCTGCACCTTGGACAACTCACTGCAACTCCCAGCATGCCACACCCTGGACTTCCTGACCAGGCGCTCCCGGGAACGAGGGGCAGAGCTGAGCGGCCATTGTCACGTAACGCAGCGAACGCCTCCAGGCCCATGTCCCTGTGCTTGAGCACTTTGCCAGGTGGGGCAACCCGCTCTTCAGAGACAGTGGCGGCCATCACTTGGCCTCACAGTGGGTTATGCAACTCAGATGGCACATTTTGACCTCTGGGCCTCTCCTTGTCTTCCAGCCTTCTGAGTTCTGCCCAACCTATTGCTTATTTTTCACTGCCAGGAGGTGATGGAAGTTTAGAGCAGAAAATAGAAGAACAGGATGAAACTGACCACTGAATCATATTCCCTCTTCAGAATTAACTGTTGAAACTCACCTGATTGTTTTCCCTCTACCCCCTCCTCACGATCACCCATTTAACTGGCTCCAACTGCATTCTTGGACACTCTGCTGGGAAAGACAACATCTTGACTCCAGCCCTGGGCTGCTTGGCCCCTGGACAAGCCGGAGGCAGAGATGGAGTGACCGGCAGTCATCAGCTAAGGAAGATCTGCAGGCAAAGCCAGGGGCCAGAGGTAAGGGTAGAAAAGTTAACAATCTTTTCAGCAAACCAACTTAAAAGGGGAAATTCTCCTCAAGAACACTATATGACATGACCTCTGACTGTCACTACGCAGGCGTCCTTTTCTGAACAACCTGCCCTTTCGAAAGGCAGCTTCTCGCCCTTTAGGAGCTGTGCGTGCGAGCCCGTGCCAATGCCCCTTCCTTCTCGTTCCTTAGCAAACTTGCCCTTTGACTTACTAGAGCTTCACTTCTAACTCCCTATACTGACTCCCTCACAGATTCTTTGCTGTGCCAAAGTCAGGGATCTCAGGGCCCCTCAGCACCCCTGGCCCCACCCCCCGCCCCAGAGATACCTCAGACTTACTCTTCTGACAGCTCAGACCTGGGTCCCGCCTGTCTTGCTGGGCGTTGGCTCAGAAAGGGGTGGGTGGTTTCAGAGTTCGATCAGGGGTCTGTGACTTGAAACCCTTCGCTCCCCTACTCTCCTACCAAAACACCTCTAAGCACGTCTATGGGGTCTGATGACTTTCCTTTGGCCATGCAGGTGGTACAGGCCCACACAGCAGGCAAATGGGCTTTTCCAGTCACAGTCTGGGGGCCCTGGGTACCCCTTACTTTCACAGGGTTATCAAAACTTCAAGAAGACATAGAGGAAGCTTCAGGATCCAGGGCTCAGTAGTAAGTTCTTAGACTTCACACCAGAAACAATCCACAAAGTGAACTGGCTTTAAATTGGACTTCATGAAAATTCAAATCTTCTGCTCTGTGAAAGCGCATGTGAGATGGACAAACTAAAGATCGGAAAACATTGGCAAACTCCACCTGGGGGCAGAGAGGAAGTTCCCCCCACCCCTCTGGGCTCTTCTGGGCTGATCCAGCAATCAAATTAACATCAGACAGATTAGGAGAAAAGAACAAATTGAATTACACCTACACGTGAAGATCTACATGGGTGCAGATTCCCAGACCAATGGGAAATGCGTTCATCCATCCAGAGTAAGGAATGGGACGGGCCTGGGGTTCAAGGAGACAGGAGGGGACACGCGGGACCAGGAGAAGTGCTGCGATGCGGTCCTCACACTCTGATGGGCTGCCCGGCCACAGAGACAGGTTTCTGCTAGAAAGGTCATGTTTGGTAAAGTTAACTCTGGGTAATTCTTTTAAAGTGTTATCGCCATTAAAAGGGGAGTTTCCACGGAGGTTCCCTGCCTGCTGCAAGGAAGGCTGGAGCTGCTGGCCGACAAGGGCCACCTTTAACTGGATTTGCATCCTGACTGGGCCCTGTCTGTCTCAGACTTGCCAGGCCCCTTTGCCCTTCTCCTGTGCTTCCCCGCCAGAAGGTGCCTTCGACCTGTGGCAAGTTTTGGGGCCTCAGCAGACCTGCTTTGGGCCAATCCTGTTTGGCTGGGGATTTACCCACAAGGGGATGGTGACTTTGGGTTTTCACTGGGAAACTACACCCTTTCCTCCCTCTATGCACACTCCCTGTCAAAGTCCTCTGTACCAAGAGAATGCTTCGCCTTTATGTGGCAGATCCAGAACCCAATGAAAGTGTGCAAGCTTGAGCGTCGGGGTAGGCCTCATCCTGCACTCCAACAATACCTCCAGTTTTCATTCTCCTAGGTAGTTCAGGCAGTGGTCAAGTTTCATGTGACCTGCAGGCCTTGATTGAGCTTAAAGTAACGCACGTGTAAAGGGACACATCTTGGGCAGGAATGTTCTCTAGGGGAGGCCTGTCCCTCACGCAGAACCTTACAAAGTATCTGGACAAACAGAAAACTCTTAAACTAACAGCAAAAATGTTAGGCGGGAAAGACCCTCCTGAAGGGATTACACAAATAGCTTATGGACTTTGACCCCCATTCCAGACTTACAAGATCCAAGAACTACAAATCCCATAAGGTCATTATCAAAGAGCAGATCACTGGGACCTGAGGGTGGAGTTGAGCAGCCAGGCTGAGTATAAAAGCAGACACGTGGGCCTTGGGGGGCTCTCTCTTTTCCTTGGGAGCCAGCTCTCAGCGTGTTGCTGGGGTCCAGCTCCGAGGAACTGGTAGGACATTTTTGAATCTGTCTCTCTCTCTTCCCCTCGTGTTATTCACTATGCTATTTCCTCTTCTCTTATAAATAAAACCCTTTATCAACCTTTGTCGTGTGTGCCTGCAGTTGGGGCGTTGTAAGTGCCTTTCGAGCGCGCGGGTGAGGACCCAGTCAGGCAAACCCATTTTATGTTAGGGTTGCCCTGTAACAAAAATACAAAGATGATTATGGGGGAAAGACATGAACGCTATTTCAGCAAGGAGGATATACATACATGGCGAAAACCACACAAAGACAGGTTCAACGTCACTGGCCATGCGGGAAATGCTAATTACTACACCACACACAAATCTAGGATGACCTCACCACAAAGTTCAATTTTAAAAGTCAGACCGAGTCACAGGGCAGGTGGAGAGCCCTTTGGGGGTCAGCATAAAAGAGGAAAAGCCTCAAGGAACAAGGAGGGCTCCAGGGACAAGGCAACAAATCCCAAAGGGGACTAAGCAAACACCCCAGGACCAGGGGCAACAGGATATTCCAGAACAGGGGGGATAAAGAAAAGTCAGCTACGATAAGGCTGGGACACAGAGACTTAGTTCTGGGCACAGAGACATTAGGACAGTGAGTGAGCCCACCGAGAACTGACCATCACAAAGAGACTGACAGGGCTTCGGCATAATTAGGGAAAGAAGGTCTACATTCTCTGAGGCTCGACTCCACTCGCTCCCTTGCCCCTCCCTGGCCTGGTTACCCCGGCCTGAAGTCCCACTTTATTTCTGTTCCTTTTCTCCATAATAAACGTTTTCTTTCTCTAAACAAATGTGCCTCTTCTCACTTGCTCACCTGAGCGTCAGCGAAGTTCCTACTGTGGCTTCGTGAGACGCCAACTGTGGTGGTCTCGTGGCTGCACTCAGCGCTGCCACTGCAGCCTGGGATCCGTTCTGGGCTGGAGACTAGCCCTGAAAACCTGAATGAGGGTATCGATACCGCCACCCTTCCTTCCCCTCCCACCCCTCTGGACTGATACAGTCTGGATGTGGCCTGGGCACTGACAGTTTGAAATCTCAACTCAAGACTTTAGCCTACAGCAAGGCTGCAAACAATTCTTTCCAGATAAAGGGTGCCGCTTCATAGAAATTCAGAACGCAGGGCGAAGGTAGGTGAGGGGACAAGCTGACTTTAGGCCCATTGAGGCTTATCTTCACACTCAATCCCCATATAAGAGAACACAGCTTATTCACAGGATGCTTAATGCTCCAGCATATTGTCTAGCCAGAGATTCAGCTATTTCTACTCATTGCAAAGAACAAGAATTGCGCAAGCTGACCAGGGGGATGAAATTGTTAGTGATGCTTTTTACATTTTCTCCTTTCCTTTCAATCTCTTAGGCTACTACTTTTCAAATTTGTCTGCATACTGGTCTCACCTGGGGAGTTCAATGAACTACCCAAGTCCTCTAGCTCCTAGTGATTATTATTTCTTTGGTGTAGAGTATGGTCTAGCCATAAGGAATTTTTTTTCATCTTCCCAGGAGACTGTAATATGCAGCACGAAGGAGCAGAAGACGCTACCCCAAAATGTGCCTCATTGGCATAAAGAATATTTTGCACTGATATTTTGAGAAACTGCAGAGTAGCTCAGAAAACAGTTGAAGATACCCTTTGTAAGGGATATTTGCATTTATAAAGGAAATCTCATTTGTAAGGCTGTTTCCCTCTACCAGGAAAAGAGGTTTGACTGTAAATTGCCAGAAGCAGGAGCTTAAAATCTGCATAGCAAATGCACCCGTGTGCTTCTGGTGCTTTTCCCAGGTCACCTCCCTTGCTGCCCCCTTTCCTTTCTGTTGTTGTTAGCTAAAGATAGTATTGAAGGTGATGGCTATTTAGGGTGATGGCTTAGGCCATCTTGGGAAGTTAGTTTTCCAAGGTACCTCTCAAGTACACAGGGGGATTCCATGTTAACCCTGTGTTTGTTTGTTTCTTTCTTGTTAATCTCTCTTATTACAGGAATCTCACCTTAGAACTCAGAAGGGTAGGGGGAAATTACTTTTCTTTCCTTGTAACCACAAAATTTGAGGACAACTGTTAAGGTCAATAGCCTTCCAGCCTGACTGCAAGCTGGAATTAGCCGAGGGGGTGGGAAAGCTTTGAAATCTCCTGTTGCCCGACATCCAAAGATCCGCACTCAATCACTCTGGGGTATGGCCAAAGTCAATATTTTTTTAAGCTCACAAAACACAGTTATTTTCCCAGATTTTTAAACCATCAACTAGACATGCTAACAGAAGTTCCCACCAAGCTACACTCTCACTGGCAAGTGAAACAGAGCAGCAGCTACAGAACTGGACCCAACCAGCTAGTCCCAAGATGGCTACCGACTGGCCCGCAGATAAAAAGGGCCTCCTGCCAAGAGCACCTGTGCAGAAGACGACCTTCTGTGCAAGCCCATTCAGATCCTGCCCTGAACTTGAGACATGCCAGTCTCCCAAATAAAAACAACCCCCTCCCCGAAGTCCTGGAAGAACTGTCTACCAAAGCACCTGTTCTGTCAGGCCTGGCAATGAAATCTTGCTTTGCTTAACCAAATCTGGTTGTGGTTTTGCTTTCAATCACTAGGCAAACAGACTTTCCCGTTGAGGAGGTCTTGACAATATCTGCTATTTTCTTGCACACAGACATTAAAGCATCTGTGGTTTTGATAGGTAAGAAAACTCTACAGGGGCGCATGTGTTCTGGGAAGAGGGAAGTTCCCTCTGGCTTCTCCAAACTTACTGATTACTTCTGTTTTTAAAGCTGGGAAACCTTTTCCACTTGCCAGTGAAAGAATATCCCCTTTCTCTTAGGAAATAGATTCTTCTACCCTGAAGCCCTAAGACCCTTATGGACCATCCATCTGACCTCCCTGTAAATTGCCTAAGTTAGTGATTCCCAAATTTTGCTGTGTATTAGAATCTTCTGGAGACTTAAAAAAAAACACCCAATGCCTGGGCTCCATGCCCCCCACCCCACCCCCAGCTGATGTCACTGGTCAGGAGGCAAGCTGGGGCATCGGGGGTTTATTTCTAAGGGTCTCTGATGATCCTAATGTTTGACCAAGTTCAGAAAACACAGACCCCAGTGACATTTTATTGAGCGATAATAAACTGATTCGTGCCGAAAGAACCTACCAAAGAGTCAACACAAAGCAAACTTACAGAATGGGTCTCACATCCACACTAAGACTTGGGACGGCACGTGGAGCATTTGCAAGAACAGAGAATGTTTGTAGCTGAATCACTGGGAACACAGAATTCCAAGTCATCCAGTTCCAAACCATCCAAATGGCCCCGCTTCCACAGGAAACACCCTACAGCGTGTCAGAGTCTGCTGTGTGGACTCTGTCAGTCCACCGGCATGCCGGTTCTGTAGATGCAGAAGGGAAAGAAGCTCTTATGCAAAACAGTGACTCAACTCATCAGTTCTTTACCTCCTGGTGGGCAAATGTTACACCAACATCAAATGCAAATTAAAGATAAACTCATTTAAGTACTAACTGCTTCTACCTTATCTCCTGGGGGGCTGTTTGTGATCACACCTCCAAAGCAGCACGCCACCTGCGGACTGTCATTTTCATCAGATGTGCATAATTACACAGCCTCACTTTGAAGGCGCCCGAATTCATTTCCAGAGAACACAGTAGTGGGAGCCTTGTTCCCCAGTGAAAAGGTCCTCGCCAACCCCCTCTCGCAGAGGGCACTTTCAGTTTCAAGCTGAGCATGCGAGGAGTCACCACCCCCGCAACAATCTTTAGGGAGATTTGGAAAAGAAATTTTAACACGTGTCACAAGAGAGTCGTAAGAAAGAATCACACGCTTTGTACTACAATTAAAAGTCCAGCCCCTTACTGAAAGGGAAGAGCTCCAGAAGAAGACTCACACGGTGGGGGGTGGGGGTTAAGAGCAAGGAACAGTTTGCGACGGGCCCTCAGGACCCAGGCTAAAGGCAGACAAACCTTCCGGGGATGAAAACTTGTCCCAGATTTTCTAGGGCCAAGCGGTCTGGAAGCAAACATTTAAAACATCTGGGAAATGGTTGTTTTGCCCAGCTGAGCCCACTGGAAGGTCTTTCCATATGCAGATAGAGTCGTGGAGTCAACAGAAATGCAGGCTAGAATGAAAATGAGGACTTTTAAACTTGCCATCAGTTCTACACGGTTCTTTTCCTGCATGAGCGGCAGTGTGTCTTGGAGTAAAGAGACAACGAAACCAGAGAGCGGAATGGCTCCATCACATTCGGCCCCACAAAACTGTATCCAGGTCCCAGCAGAGCAGAGCAAAGAAGGAAGCAACTGCATTTCATTATACACACTGGCTTTTCCAGGTTGTCTGCTTCCAATTCCAGTAACATTAGAAAGCTACACAAGTGGTTTCCACACTTCAGCATGCATCAACACCCTCTGAAGGACCTGCCAACGCCCCCCCTTCTGATTGTGCAGTCCAGGTCAGGACACGGGAATGCGCACTTCTCACAGCTCCCAGAAGATGCTACTGAGCCAGCACTGCTCAGTCGCTGCCCCAAGGATGACCTCTGGGTACGACGTGGGCGGTACCACGAGACATTACGCCCATCATTCTAATCCCCGAGCACCTCTTTTCTCTGTGGAGATCTGGATCCCAGTAAGTCAACTTAGCAGGGGATCTGCAATCACATGCCAGGGGCTGACCTGAGTGCCAGAACTTCTGGTTTCACATACAGCACAGCAGCTGACGATGAAACAGGAAAAACGTAGAACCATCAAGAGCATAAAGGAGGGCCCTCCCTGGCGGCGCAGTGGGTTAAGCAATGCACTATGGGGCAAACCGCAGCCACTGCAGCACGTGTTCAATCCCTGCTGCCGGCCGAAGAGGGGACCCACATGGTGCAGCAGACCTCTCCTGCCTGGCCCGCTGCTCCCCTCAGCAGTGTGCTTCAGCCAGTCTGCCTGTTCTGCCCCCTGCTCTGTCTGGTGGATTCTTTCACCTCCGTGCACCTCTGGCCTGTACCCTAGTTGTTGTATGCATAAATAAATAAATCTTTTAAAAAAAGAGCATAAAGGAAAATACCAACCCCAAATGCAGAAAGCTCTGTGTGTGTGTGCGCGCGCACGTGCACACACAAACACGCACAAACCAAGGCAAGCAATGAGGATACGAAAGATTGTTATTTTGTGATGAGTCTCCTCTTTTATATAAAAGGCCGGCCAGGCCCGAGGGACTGAGCGGGAGGGCTTTACTTATTGACCAAGCTCATGATTATTCAATGTTGACAGGCTGCATGGGGCTGTGCCTAGTCACAGTCTTACAAATGGAGAGTTCCCTTATAAATGAAAATGTCCCACACAAAAGGGTCAACTTTTGCTTTTAGAGTCTCCTTTGTCTGTTGTTTCTTAAAAACAGTTAGCTCAAAACAATCCATATGCAAAGAGGCATACTTCACACTCTGCTGCCTTCATATTCTTCACCACTATGTGCACCAGACAGCCACATGCTTTATCCCCCTCCCCACCCACGCTTTGTACCTGTAAGGCCATCTAAGCTCTAGTTTACTCTGACTAGAAGCTCTGCTTGACACATCTGCTTCCTCCCTCAGATCACCAACCCTTTGGGGCAAGTATGGGGCAGGGCCTTCTCCCAGTCTACATCTTCATGATCGAAGAATTGCACTGGCATGTAAACTATATATGCTGTGGGGCTGGTCTCCCCAAAATGGTTGGTTACGCTTTTGCTCAATGCGCCCCAAACAGGCTTCTTGTCACACTGGTGTTGGAAGCAGATGTCAGTCTGTAAGTCTGGGGAAGATTGTTCTAGGTTCAGAACAGTGAGGGCCCTCCAGTCTAGGCGAGGCTTTTGTCCTTCCCTAGGTCCTTCACCCTCCCCAAGAGACACCTAGAAAATGAGCCTGGAGGGTCTCGCCCAGCTGTAGGTCTATCAGTGAAGTATCTCTCTATAAGAACCTCAAGATAAGAATGAGATCACTCCTCTTTGTCATATACAGTCGCCCCCTCTTTCTCCTTGATGCCCCAGGTCCCAAACACAGGATAAGTATTCCTGGTCCGCTCCATTATTCTTTAGAATTTACATCCATGTCAATTCTCCATAGATTTGGTAGCAAGTTGGTTGTTTCACTTAGGCTAATGCATCTGATGCTGTTTCTAATTGCTTGTCCAGTCCAAGAAGAACCCAGGGGGCAAAGGATGATTTCTTCTGGGCCCTGACTGTACTCAACAGAAGACTAAACAGTTTACATACATAAGGGATACAGTAAGTGCGTGCATGAAGAACAAATAATGATCATTAGCATTCACAGGACCCTAGCTCTGGGCGTGCAAATTTCGTTCCTCAAATGATCACATGGAAAACTCACAGCTAACTTACAGATGAGGTAACATTATTATTGCTATGTCACAGATGTGGAATCTGAGGCCTACGAACGCTGACAAACTTAGCCAAAGTCACGCACATGGGAGGCGGCAGGACCAAGTCCGTTTCCCGAGCGAAGCTCTCCATCACGAGGCCAGCGTGCCAGCATTTTTAATCCTGAGTCGTCGCGGGGATCAGCTCGAAGCCTTATCAGAACACCTAAGTGGACTGTGGAATCTGCATTTCTAGCAAGTTCTCAGGAGTCGATAACGATGCCCACCCAGGGTTCATGGCTCTGGGCGCTGTGAGTTTAAAGGACTAAAATGAACACTGGTCACCAGGATGTGAGAACAAGCACAGGCCGCATTTTTTTTTTATTTTTTATTTTTAAAGATTTATTTATTTATGCATACAAG